>BLSH010083807.1:0-22731 GCA_018402905.1 Glandirana rugosa | reverse complement strand
CAAAACTGAGATAGGTAGTGTGGGGTGAAGGCATACATTTTTGCCCTTAGAAAGCCTGAAGGTGGTGATTGGTTTTCGGGGTCCCGTACGCCGATAGGCTCCCAATAAGTTTCACACATGGGGTATCCCCGTACTCAGGAGAAACAGCAGAATGTATTTTGGGGTGTAATACCACATATACCCATGGCATATGTGAGCAATATATCATTTCAGTAACAGCTTTTGTTTTTTGGTCATCTTTCAATCACTTATGACAAAAAAAATAAAATATTCAATGGGTTCAACATGCCTCTCAGCAAATTCCTTGGGGTGTCTACTTTCCAAAATGGGGTCATTTGGGGGGGGGGTTGTACTTCCCCTCCATTTTGGCACCTCAAGAAATGAGATAGGCAGTCATAAAATAAAAGCTGCGGAAATTCCAGAAAATGTACCCTAGTTTGTAGACGCTATAACTTTTGCGCAAAGCAATAAATATAAGCGATTTGACTTTTTTTTTTACCCGAGACATGTGGCTGAATGCATTTTGGCAAAAATGTATGACTAAAATTTAGTTTATTGTATTTTTGTAATAACATAAAGTTGAAAATATCATTTTTTTTCAAAATTTCCGTTCCTTTTTTGTTTATATCGCAAAAATTAAAAAGCGCAGTGGTGAACAAATACCACCAAAAGAAAGCTCTATTTGTGGGAAAAAAAGGACGGAAATTTTGTTTGGGTACTGCATTGCATGACCGCACAATTACCATTTGAAGCGGCGCAGTGCCAAATTGAAAAAAGTGCTCCGGTTCTAAAGCTGGAAATCCTTCCGGGGCTTAAGTGGTTAAAATTACCTCATACACCTCAGGTAATAGACCCAGAGCATACTTAGCCAAGCAATAAAAAAAAGAGCGATCAACTCCAAAATTCCGTACGTAAAAAAAAATCATCAACCCTGCGGACATTGTGGAACAAATCTGTAGCTACTATTCAACCTTATACAATCTAAAAGACATTGACCCAGCACCAGCACCCCAAAGTGAAGATATAGCCCAATTCCTAAGCAAAATCAAGTTACTCTCGCTCTCCCATGAACATTTACAGACCCTTTTGTCCCCCTTCACTGAAAAAGAAATTAATAATGTAATCACCTCTTTACCACTCCACAAATCCCCGGACCAGACGGTTTCTCCAACGATTACTATAAAATATTCTCATTATATCTAACACCCTTCCTAACCAAGTCCCTAAACCATATAGCAGACACAGGTCATTGCCCCCTGAATTCCTTAAATCTATCATAGTCATGATACCCAAACCTGGAAAACCCGCTGACAACCCACCTAACTACCTACCCATCTCCCTATTAAACACAGACACGAAAATATACGCAAAATTAACCTCTAACAGACTGGTGAAAATGACCCCTCTAGTGGTCCACCCAGACCAAGTGGGCTTCTTTTATGGTAGGCAAACATCAGATGGTGCCAGGCGCTTTCTAAACCTAATGCAATGGGTGGAACACCATAATATCTCATCAATTTTATTGTCACTAGATGCCGAAAAGGCCTTCGACCGTATACATTGGTCCTATATGCAAGCAGTGCTCGAAAAATTTGGCTTTGCGGGTCGTATCCTCTCTTCAATATTAACATTATACACAAATCCCTCCGCCAAAGTATGGACATCAGGATTTATGTCTACACACTTCCCTATAACCAATAGCACCAGACAAGGTTGCCCACTTTCCCCCATCATTTTCTCCTTGATAATGGAACCTCTCGCAGATAATATACACTAGAACCCTGCCATATCGGGCCTGACCATAAACGAAGCCCAGCATAAAATAGGATTATAGGCGGATGACATCCTCATCCTCCTGACAGAACCGGAGGCAATCCTTCCCACCACTATGCACGCTATTAGAACACTTCGGGACCATCTCCCTATACAAGCTCAACCACTCAAAATCTCACATGCTCTCCATAGGTATATCTACTCCCACTAAGCAATGCATCACAAGCAGTGTTCCATTCAAATGTGCCCCAAACGACACACTCACATTCCTAGGGGTACAATTCACCTCCAAAATCCGCAATTTGAACTACATGAATCTTACCACTACCCTGTCCAAACTCTGTAACTCTCTGAATTCAGGAGTGGCCTCATGGGCAGGCTGAATTTCCTTAACTAAAATGTTTTTGCTTCCACATATCCTTTATCTATTGCGAGCTTTACCACTTCAGTACTCCCAAATGCAATTGAAACAGTTACAATCCATAATACAAAATTTCATATGGAACTATAAAAACCCCCACCTGAAAAAAACAATTCTCTGCGCGTCTATAAAATCTGCAGGCATGGGAGCCCCCAACATACAAGCGTATTATAAGGAGACTATTCTGGCACAAACAAGGAGCTGGTGGTCCCCCTCAGTTGGAGTCCCGTAGTCTCATATAGAAGCTGCAGCCCTAAACATGAACCTCAAACATCTTCTTGGAGCCCTTTGGATTTCCTATCCCAACAAACCACATTACATGGACTCTATAAAATCTATGATCAAAGTATGGTCCTCCCTTGTGAAAGATAGCCAAGGCATCTCAGCCCAAACACTGCAAAAACTCCCACTGAGATCATTGGAAGCTGCATTTCCACACATCAGTCTGCTAGACTGGGAATCGGCAGGAATCAATAAAAACCTCCACAAGGACAACATCCTACTAAGCTATCAAGACTTATGTAAAATGTACCACCTCAAAGCAACTGCCTTTTATAAATACTTACTGGTGTGTCATGCACTACAAACTGTCAAACAATGTGATACTGACAACACACATCTGAAATTTCTATTGCTCCTGGACACCTCCTCGAATACCAGTCTAGGCATTTCCCCATTCTACCAACTTCTAACAACCCCAACCTGCCATCGATGGAGTATTGGGAAAGGAACCTCCACTTCGAAGCGGACATAAATCTCTGGAAATTGGCCTCCAGAGCCCCACTTGCATACTCCAAATGGCTGTCACATTGGGAAGCCTCCCAAAAACTCCTACATAACTGGTACCTAACACCTGAAAGGTTGGCACACATCTACCCCAATTACCCACCTTACTGCTGGCAAAATTGTGGACGCACAGGATCTTTTCCACACATTTGGTGGAACTGTCCTATCATAAAACCTTATTGGAAATTGGTGTTTGAACTCGCTTCCTCCATTACCAAAACCAAAATGACACTAGATCCAAAATTGGCCCTATTCGGGATTGGGCTACCTCATGGCCCCTAAACTTCAGAACCATCCTGGCCCACATATTCATAGGGGCAAGACTCGCAATCTCCAGACTGTGGAAACAACCAACACCCCCTGATTTAACCTACACTATCTGGATAATCATGGAGCATGCCTCCCTCGAACATTAATTTACCAAAGCGAACCTCCAAACAGAGAAATTCATCCACAGATGGTCCTCATGGACATCGCACATCTCCCAAGACAAACCCTGAAACATCCAACGATACCCTAGACTCAACACACCATCCTCGGAATACTCACCTATAGACTCTGCACCAATATCATCCAATAGAGAGTATAACCATACCATTGGCGCTCCCCCTTTCTCTGCCTTTCTTCCCCTTCCTCACTTTCCTAATCTTCTTTCTTCCCTCTATCTTATTGTATCTACAACAACCTTACCCGACTAAAGGTTACATTAAAATATGACAGAGGAAAATTACTCATCCACATTATAGATATCTAGGTACTACTATTGTTATCTACATGGCTAACTGATCCTCAGATGTCTTACTACAATTATCTCTTGCTGTTTACTGCCTCAAATCGCAAATACACCAGGGAAATAACAGATGAGGATGCCCTCTTCCCTCTGCCACAGCTTGCTTACCTTTGGGGTGGCGAGGGGAATAGGCCACCTCGACACAATGTGAACTCAGCAAAACTGATGTATTGCTAATGACTGACATTACAATATATGAATGTAAACATGCTTGTTATCGCTATTAACACTGCATAGGTAACTTTCTTAACAAACTCATATGTTACCTGCATATTCCCATTCTCATTTAATTTAATATTTTATTATTGATCATTTATCCTGTGAATTATAACTGTAAACTTTCAATAAAAATCATTGAAACCTAAAGTCTTAGCTGAACTAAAAAACTGGTCAGGACTCCCGCTTTCCCTATTCGGCCAATGCCACTTATTCAAGATGGTGAGCTTCCCGAAACTCCTTTACCCACTATGGACCATTCCCTTGTTAATGAAACACATAGACATCCTGAAACTTCAGAGAGCTTTAACTACATTGATATGGTGAGTCCATAGACCCAGGATATACCTCAGGAAGTTATTCCTTCCCAAACATGAAGGGGGTATCAACCTACCAACCTACCAAATATACGCCTTTACAACCTTGCGGGTTTAGGCTGGTTAACAAAATCCTCCACTCAAACTACTAGCTGGAAACCCAAATGGTAAGCCCTGCTGGCCTGCCAGCCTTGCTGCATTGTGGGACCAGATCCCTCCCCCACTGCTAAAACACAATCTTTTGATATGTGATACAGTGATAGCCTGGAGGGAGAGCAAGAAAAAACTGGGAGTCTCACCCCAGCTCTCCCAACATCTGCTTATTCTCGGGCACCCCCTGTTCCCACAAGCACAGCAACATACGGCTTTCAATACTTGGACGTCACTAGGGTTATCCAAACTCTCCCAACTATTTGACACCCCTTCAGGCAGCCCTCTCCCATTCACCCTAGCCCACAGATATAACCTACACCCTCACCACTTCTTGCACACTCGCCAAGCAATCAGCTTTGTGTGCAAAATGTGCCCCGCCAGGGAATCACGCTTTAAAAACTCTCTCATAGACTCCTTTGTGAACTTCCAATGCCATAAAATCTCCAGCCTCTACAAACTCCTGAACTCTAAATTTGCTAAGCCATTACGAAACACCTCAGCTGCATCTTGGAATAAAGAATTACAATCCCCAGAAGCACTCCATCGCATCCTCTCCGGAAACAACACTACCTGCGCATTTGTAGCAAACAAATTCTGGTGGGAAGAACAATATAAAATCATGCATTGGGCATATGTTCCTCACCTAATGCACGCACACTCCCCAGAACGCCAACACTGCCCCAGGTGCAAAGAGTGTAGACCCTCTCTATTACACAGGCTATGGTCATGCCCTCCCATTTCCAAATTCTCGGACCAAGTTGAAATATTAGCTGCCACAGTCACTGGATTACAACCTCACAGGGATATATACCTCCTACTCTTTGGCTCATTGGACTCCACTCCATCTAATTTGCCAAGAACTCAAAACAATATTATCCAATGCAGAAAACCTTGGTTGACCACATGCTATATGATTGCCAGAAGAACCATTCTCAAGCTATGGACTTTGTCCTCTACTCCCACCACTAAGGATGTCAACATGATATGATGAATCTGCTAAAAGAGGAAAACTAGGCCAGGTATTATCCAATCACCCTTCATCATTCCGCTTCCACCGAAAATTGACCTTTAAATTGAAAGGATACTACGGGACAATGCAGACCAATACTCTCACATTCTCCCAAACCCACCCTGACTCAACCTGACATGCACTATGGACTGTTCTGGTCACCATTCAATTAGTTCACCACCAGAATACTCCTCTATCTTCCCCTGACTCATAGTCTATATGACTTATAAGGACTTTGCTGTACCTGTTACATACCCATCACTTCTTAGGTTCACCTTATATCTATAAGACCACAAGGTTGCTCATGAACGGGATGATCAGCAGTTTGATAAATATGTTTTTTTTTTCACAAATGTTTATATCTATTCAAAGCACTGTTGGTGTTACTGCACTATTGGTGTTACTTACAAATGTTATAGCACGGTCATCCCTCCCACCCCCTCTGAATCCCACCAACCTATGTTCAGGTTCACCGCTCCCTCTTGTTACTTTCATGTTGATTGCAATTACTGAAGTGTAGCTTATGTATGCTATTTATACTTGCTATGTAAATCTGTTTGGATCTGTTTTTGCTATTGCATAAAAGAAATACCAATAAATTGCCTAAAAAAAATCCAGGCTCTTTCTCCCTGAAGCTGGAAGGTCCTTCAGTCACCCTCTTCCCTACTCCAGAGGGCCTCCACTACCCCCCTTTCATAGTCCAGGGCCTCCAGACACCTGCTGCCCAGGTCCAGGGCCTCCAGACACCTGCTGCCCCGGTCCAGGGCCTCCAGACACACCCTCTCATAGTCCATTGCCTCCAGACACCTGCTGCCCTGGTCCAGGACCCCCAGACACCTGCTGCCCTAGTCCAGGCCTCCAGACACCACCTCTCCTAACCTGGGACCTCCCGGCACCCCCTCACCTAGTCCAGTATCTCCCTTGTAACCCCCCATCCAGGGGCCTTATCACACCACCACCATTTCCTAGTCAATGGCCTCCTCTGCACCTACCCCCTTAGTCCAGGGCCACCTCTGCACTCCTCTCCTAGTCCAAGGCCTCCTTTACAGCCCATCCCAAGTTAAGAGCCCTTATCTGCACCCTGCTCTCTGAATTAAGGTCCTTTATCAACCCCACTTTTCAAGTCCAGGGCCTCCTCTACACCCCCCAGTCCAGGGCCTCCGGTGTACTCCCCTCCTAGTCCAGGGCCTCCTCTACACCCCCCAGTCAAGGGCCTCCTGTGTACTTCCCTCCTAGTCCAGGGCCTCCTTTGCACTCCCACTTCAGCACCTCCTCTGCGCCCCCAAGTCAAAGGCCTCCTCTGCACCCCCCAGTCCAGGGCCTCCTCTGCACCCCCACAGCCCCGGACCTCCTCTGCATCCCCCAAGTCCAGGGTCTCCTCTGCGCCCCCCAGGTCAGGGTCTCCTCTGTGCCCCCCAAGGTCAGGGCCTCCTTTGCACCCCCCCAGGTCAGGGCCTCCTCTGCACCCCCAGCCCAGGGCCTACTCCACACTCCCCAGCCCAAGGCCTCCTCTGAACCCCCATCAGCTCAGGGCCTTCACTGCATCCCCTCAGCCCAGGGCCTCCTCCACACCCCTCCATTCCAGGGCCTCCTCTGCATCCCCCATTCCAGGGCCTTCTTTGAAGCCTCCCCTTCTCTGGGATGCCTCACGCAGAAAAGACATAGGTTGTTTGGACACTGGACAGGACTAGAAGGTAGATCTGCTTGTCCATTACACTTGATTGGGCGGCAGTGACACCCTTAGAGCAGCGGTTCCCCGTGCGGGTGGGGGCGGCATCCCCCTAGATGCATTACCCGGGGCAGCCGCCTCCCCCCTTGTAATAACTATATTCAACTTAATTGTTATGCATGTTATCCACCTTAAGTTATACAAAAATATAGTATTTTCGATAACGCGAGTTTCATGTTGGTAATAGTAAATACATTTTTATATGATGCATTTAATTGCTTTCATAATTTCAACTTGCTTGTGAGTCTTCTTTTAGCCTACACATGGTATATACATCAATACCAGCAAATATATATATTATGTATGCTTGGCTTTACTGTATCATTGAAAATGTACTCCAGTATTTTGCGATTTGGTATAATGGGCAAAGACTAGAGTTGAGCGGACACCTGGATGTTCGGGTTCGTTGAGTTTGGCTGAACTTCACGGAAAAGTTCTGTTTCGGTACCGAACTTGACCCAAACTTGACCCCGGACCCCATTGAAGTCAATGGTGACCCGCACTTTTGGGCACAAAAATGGCTGTAAAAAAGTCCTGGAAAGGGCTGCAAAAGGAAGCAAAATAGGGGTAAGAGTAGGACAAGTGTCCTGCAAACAAATGTGGATAGGGAAATTACTTAAAATCACATAGAAAAAAAAGGAGGAGGAGGTGGATGTGGAGTAGGAGTTTGAGTAGGCCGTGACCATGGCGGTGTAGGTGGAAGTGGCGGTGGAGGAGGGAGAGGTAGCCAACACTGTTTTAAGTTTGTTTTTTTTTCTAATTGGGGTAGCCCCCAAAATATTGAGACATATTAAAATAAAAACAAATATACCAATGGCTGTGTGAGGCCAGTCTAAATGTCTATTCTGCACAAGGTACAGACAAGTCTTGTGGGATCCATGCCTGGTTCATTTTAATAAACGTTAGCTTGTCCACGTTGGCTGTGGACAGGCAGCTGCGCTTGTCTGTGATAACGCCCCCTGCTGTGCTAAACACACGTTCAGACAATACACTGGCTGCAGGGCAGGCAAGTACCTCCAAGGCATAAAGGGCAAGCTCAGGCCATGTGCCCAATTTGGAGACCCAGAAGTTGAATGGGGCAGACCCATCAGTCAGTACGTGTAGGCGTGTGCACACATACTGTTCCACCATGTTGCTGAAATGCTGCCTCCTGCTAAGACGTTGCCTGGTGGTGCTGTTTGTTTTGGCGGGCTGATGACAAAGCTTTTCCACATTTCGGCCATGCTAATACTGCCTTCTGAGGTGCTGGCGGTGCCACAGCTGCATTGGCGACCTCTTCCTCCTCCTCCTCTGCCTTCGCCTTGTACTTCCACTGAGCCCCCGGTGTCATTTGGGATTGCCCTCAGCAGCGCGTCTACCAGGATGCGCTTGTAGTCGCATATCTTCCGATCACGCTCCAGTAAGGGAATTAAGGATGGCACGTTGTCCTTGTAACGGGGATCCAGCAGGGTGGCCACCCAGTAATCAGCACGAGTTAAAATGTGGGCAACTCTGCTGTTGTTGAGCAGGCACTGCAGCATGTAGTCGCTCATGTGTGCCAGGCTGCCCAGAAGCAAAGACGAGCTGTCCTCTGTGGGAGGTGTATCATCTGTGTCCTCCGTATCCCCCCAGCCACGCTCCAGTGATGCCCACGAGCTGCATTGAGTGCCACCCTGCTGTGAACATGGTTCCTCCTGCTCCTCCTCATCATCCTCGTCCTCCTCATCCTCCAGAACTGTGCCCATGTTTGAACATTTTTTACCTGGCCTATGCTGGTGCAGGAACCCCCCCTCCGAGCCACGTGTGAATGACTGGCCTGATAACTGTGGAAATGACCCCTCTTCCCCCTCTTCCTCCTGTGCCACATCCTCTTCCATCATTGCCCGAAGTGTTTTTCAAGGAGACATAGAAGTGGGATAGTGACGCTGAGAACAGCGCCATCAGCACTGGCCATGTTGGTGGAGTACTTGAAACACCGCAATATGGTACACAGGTCTCACATGAAGGCCCACTCGTTGGTGGTGAAGTGGTGCTGTTCTGCAGAGTGACTGACCCGTGCGTGCTGCAGCTGAACTCCACTATTGCCTTCTGCTGTTCGCACAGTCCCTCCAGCATGTGCAAGATGGAGTTCCACCTTGTGGGCAGGTCGCATAGGAGGCGGTGAGCGGGAAGGCTGAAGTTCCAATGCAGCGCAGACAGGTGAGCAGCAGCAGGGTGAGAACGCCAAATGCGTGCACAGACGGCCCACACTTTCTGCAGCAGCTCTGACATATCCGGGTAGTTTTTAGAAATTTCTGCAGCACCAAATTCAGCACAAGAATCAAGCAAGGGATGTGCGTCAAACCAGCTAGGTCCAGAGCTGCTATGAGATTTCATCCATTATCGCACACCACCAGGCCGGGCTTGAGGCTCAGTGGCAACAACCACTCATCGGTCTGTTGTTCAATGCCCATCCACAGCTGCTGCTCAGTGTGGGGTTTATCCCCCAAACATATCAGTTTTAAAACAGCCTGCTGTCATTTTCCCCTGGATATGCTGAAGTTGGTGGTGAAGGTGTTACGCTGACCGGATGAGGAGGTGGTAGAGGAGGAGGAAGCGCAGTAGGAGGAGAAGGCAACAGGAGGCAAAGATAAATGCTCCGCAATCCTCAGAGGCGGAAGGACATGCGCCAAACGGCTAGCCACCTCAGGCCCACCCGCCACTACGTTTGCCCACAAATTGCAGTTAGTGAGATATAGCGTCTCTGCCCGTGCTTACTGGTCCACATATCAGTGGTTATGTGGACCTTGCCACAGATGGCGTTGCTCAGTGCACACTTGATCTTGTCCCCAACTTGTTTGTGCAGGGAAGGGATGGCTCGCCTGGAAAAGTTGTGGCGGCTGGGAACCACATACTGTGGGACAGACACCCCCATCAGGTTTTTAAAACTGTCCGTGTCCACCAGACGGAATGACAGCATTTCAAAGGCCAGGAATTTTGAAATGCTGGCATTCAGGGCCAGGGATTGTGGGTGGGTAGGGGGGTACTTCCTCTTTTTCTCCAGTGTTTGGGAGATGGAGAGCTGTAAGCTTCCATGGGACCATGTGGAAATGCTTGGGGACGGTGGTGGAGATGGTGGTGTTGCTGTCACATGGTCTGTTTGCTGGGTGGCAGGTGACACTGGCACTGTAGAGGTAGAGGAAGAGGCCGAGGCAGCAGCAGAAGAGGAAGCAGGAGGAGGCCGAGACCTTTCTTGGATTTTGAGGTACTTATTCCACTACAGCTCGTGCTTTGCATGTAGATGCCTGCTCATGCAGGTTGTGCTCAGGTTTAGAACATTTATGCCTCGCTTCAGGCTCTGATTGCACAACGTGCAAACCACTCGTGTCTTGTTGTCAGCACATTGTCTGAAGAACTGCCACGCCAGGGAACGTCTTTGAGCTGCCTTTGGTGTGCTAGGTCCCTAGGTGTGGTGGGTAGTAGCAGACGTACTGTCTAGGGGACGGTCGCTCCGCTTTTGCAACCTGCTTCCTCTTTTGCTGTGCTGGTGCCTGTGTGCGACCACCACCTCTTCCTCCAAACTGCACACATCACTCGCATGACCTTAATTCCATGTGGGGTCTAGGACCTCATCATCCTCCACATCATCTTCCACCCACTCTTCACCACTGCCCTCCTTGTCAGTCTGCACACTGTGGAAAGCCGCAGCAGTTGGCACCTGTGTTTCATCATCATCAGAGACGTGCTGCTGTGGTGTTTCCATGTCCTCATCCTGCAACAGAAGTGGTTGGGCATCGGTGTACTCATTGTCTTCCACTTCTGGGGCAGGGCTATGTGAATGGCCCACGGAAAGCACACCAGCAGAGTCATCAAAAAGCATAAGAAGGGGCGGATCTGGCAGCCGGAACGGATGGTCGTGCAAGAGAGGAGCTCCGACTGCCTGGTGGTTACTCAGCGGCCTAAGCAAAATCCCAAGCATCTGAACGGCTCAATCCAGCTCTCTTCGTCCAAGAAAGCAGAATGCTTCCCTTTGAGAAACGTAAAGAAAGAGAGGGGCTCAGGAAAATCAAGGACTTCTTTGTCCAGCCGATGGGACGGCGATCCCAAAATGGCGCCAGTGCAGCGCACAAGCCACGGACGTCATCCTCACCGTCTGATAGCCCCATTAAACAGCGGAGGCGAGTGCGGGGCCAGGGAGAGAACACAGGCGATCCCAGAGGGGAGGGGGAGGACATGGAGGAGTCGCTGCAGTACAGCCAGCAGCTTGATTCCTTCCCCACAACTGTGCAGGCTATCACAGACGACACATTAAAAGGAATGCTATTAACCCTCAGAGGTGCATTCCAGCAGGATATCACGTCTTTCAAGAATGCTACCAAAAGGGAACTGGAGGACATGGGGGATAGGGTGGACTTTATTGAAAATAAGCTGGGGAACGTCTCCAAAGCTCATAATGAGCTAGTGGATGCACACTATGAGGTCAAGGTCAAGCTCCAAGTGATGGGGTCAAAGGTCATAGACCTGGAGGACAGAGCATGCAGGAACAACTTGAAATTCAGGGGGATCCCAGAATCCATAAGACCAACAGAACTGCGCACCTATCTACAACAACTCATACTGACTACCCTGCCTGGGCTCCAACATATCTACATGACGATTGATAGAGTGCACAGACTCCCAAAACCACCTCATCTCCCGGATAAAGTCCCACGAGACGTGATAGCAAAAATAAATTTCTACCAAGTTAAGGAACAGCTCATATCATTCTCCAGACAGAATGAGGCCCTCCCGGACCCTTACTCTAGCATTTCAATATACGCAGACCTCTACAAGGCCACTATGATGTCAAGAAGCAACTTGGTCCCCATAACCAAAATATTGAGAAATTACAAGATCATGTACAAGTGGGGGTTCCCGGCTAAATTGATCCTGGAAAGGAACAACGAGACCATCACCATCTCATCACAGGCCTCGACCTCCTCCGTAAATGGGGACTTTTACCTCCCATGACTGATACGCTAACACTGGAAAAAACACAACAAGGACCCCTCCCACAGCGTAGACAAAAGAACAGCAACCACAAGTGAATCATGGACGGTAAATTGTCAACTTATTTTCCGTCACTAGACACTTCATCTATGACCGCCTCTTCTTATGTCATTTGGACAACTGAGCCAAGGGACTACACCACCAGATTTTCGGCATTTTCTTCTTCGGGTAAGATTTGACCTATTTGCTTGTTGTTTCACACTCCATGAAGGGAGTACAGTCGGAACATTTTCCACCCCCAATAGAGCTGAATTTGCGTCAGCTCCACTGGAACTTATACTGCCTAGCTACTAAGCGTGCCTCTTCAGAGTTACTGTTTTTCTTTTTGTTGACTTTTGGTTCCTGTTCTAGTACCCGCCTGTTACTTCAGGCTCACAGCTACAAGCGATTGCACCACTTTGCTAACCCAAGTATGAAACCCACCAATAGATGGCACATCATTGGACTCGTTTTGGGGACTATAATTTAAGCTGTTATCACTTAGTGTGAGAGGCCTTAACAGCCCGTTTAAAAGGAGGACAATGTGGAGGACGGCCATGGACCACAAATGTGACATTCTGTGTATACAGGAGACGCATTTTGCCACAGCTAAGTCTCCAAGATGTTCTCACCCCAAATTCTCACAGGTGTTTATGGTAAAGGATATCACTAAGAAAAACGGGGTGCTAGTAGCGGTCAGGGACATGGTTGCTTTCAGCCTCCTTGACCTGCAAGTGGATGAATGGGGGCGCTACATAATCCTGGTGGCTGAAATCAACAGTGTCCTGTACACTTTAGTGAACTTATATGCTCCAAATAGGAAACCTCAGAAATTTATAACGAATGTCTTGAGTAAAGCTAAACAAGTTCAGAAAGGGAAACTAATCCTCTGTGGTGATTTTAACATGGTTATGGAGGGTAGGATTGATTCCTCTGCAGGGAGAGGGGGGCATAGACAGGCTCTGGGGCCCCTCTGCATTAAGGAGGGCCTCTATGACCCCTGGAGATGCCTCCACTCCACGGAGAGGGATTACTCCTTTTGCTCGTCAGTTCACAATACGTATTCAAGAATTTACTTTTTTTTAACAGACAAATATCTCTTGCAGCAGGTAACCAAAGCAGAGATACATAGCATATCCTGGTCACATCATGCCACTGTAACAATCATCATTTGGGATGATATTAGGCCGCCCAACTTAGGTATATGGAGGAACATACGTACATACTATCCCACCCATCCCACAAACCTCAAATTACAGCCAAAATGAGTGAATATTTCCACTATAACAACGATAGCCAATTGTCCCCCATGACCATCTGGTGTGCTCACAAGGCAGTCATCAGAGGACATCTTATCCAGATCGCAGCAAGAGAAAAAAAGAAAAAACTCCAGCACATAACTCAACTGCAACATACCAGAGTTAGAGAACAGGCATAAACACACAAGCCCAGCAGATGACACCACCCTAAAACAACTGAACTTATGCAGAGAAAAGTTAAGGATAGCACTTAAATCGAAATATGATACCTTTTTTAAGAGGCTTCAACTTTTGTGATACTCGCAAAGCAATCAAGTAAGCTATTAGCAGCACAATTAAAACAAAAACAACAGTGAATGAACCTGCCAATGATAACACATCACCGGGAACACCTTTAAAAACCCCAAAGATATTGCTAATGTCTTCAAAGATTACTATAAGGCCCTATATAACCTCCAGGACAATAATGAAACCCATCAACCTTCCCTCTCGTAAATTGATAGATTCCTACATAATATCAACATCCCTAGTATAAATGACGCAACTAGACACCAACTTAATCTCCCGATAACAGAACTAGAGGTCTCAGAGATTATTAAACTCCTCCCCCCACACAAGTCTCCAGGTATTGACGGGTTCTCTGTGGAATACTATAGTGCCTTTTCCCCCCAACTCATTCCATACCTTACAAAAACTTTTAACGCAGCAATCGAAGTAGGGGCTTTCCCAAAGGAAATGTTCCAAGAGGTGATTATCACCATTCCAAAACCAGGCAAAGATATAACCCACCCACAGAATTTTAGATCAATTTCGCTTTTGAATTCGGACTTAAAGATTTTCGCGAAAGTGCTAGCCAATAGACTGATGACTATCACTCCCTCACTCATAGGACTGGGCCAGGTGGGATTTGTCAAGAGCAGACAAGCCCATGACGGGACCCGCCGAATGATGAACTTGCTTAAACGAGTAGAAAACTCAAAAAAACCTTCTGTTTTCCTGGTGCAGGATGCAGAAAAGGCCTTTTGACAAGGTACACTGGGGATACCTGTTGAGGGCCCTTTCCAAATATGGCATAACAGGACCACAGGGCTATCATGTCCCTGTTTGCGGGCCCCACAGCCCAGGTGCTCTCTGCGGGGCTATTATCGGATGCATTCCCTCTATCAAATGGTACTCGCCAAGGGTGCCCCTTATCACCTATCATCTTTTCTCTGGTGATCGAACCGCTGGCTGACTCCATTAGATTGAATGCAGACATACGGGGAATTAAAATTGGACCAATAGAACACAAACTGGGACTCTTTGCAGACGACATCATACTCACTGACTGACCCAGAGGAATCCTTGTCTGCCACTAAATCCTTACTAGATAAATTTGGCTGTATCTCATTCTATAAAGTTAATACAACAAATTGTTTTGCTCTCCCAATTAACATTCCCACCTCTTTAGTTTCCAAACTGAAAACTAGTTTCCCATGCTGTTGGGATAACTCTTCTATCCCATATCTAGGAATACAACTGATGACGCCTACTTCAAATCTGTACACCCAAAATTTCCCTCCCCTCCTGAATAAGGTGCAAAAAGAGGCAAGATACAGAAAAATGACACAGATGGCGCTGCCGAATATTGATGGTGATCACCATGCACTAAGTATTATGACTTCATTTGTAGATCACACAGGAATGTGTGGAGAATGTGTATGAATAAGTTTGTGTGAGACAAAGTATAAGAAAATAAACTAAGATCTGATATATAATAAATAAAATATATATGCCATAAAATATAAAATATATTAAGGTACTGTGGCGCAGCCTTGCCTTGAACACCTTGGGAGTGTGGATACCAGAATGAAATAATGGACACAAATGGCGCTGCCTAAAATTAGTGAAAGGGGCTGTGCAAAACAAACAGTATGGGAAAATAAAAGAGACCACCTGTTCTAGGTTTGCCGGTGATCCGTGATGCAAGCTGTTTTGTTGTACCAAACCAAGCCAAAATGCCTATTCCTTACCGCGGTCCGCGATCATATAAAAGAATAGAGAGGGCACAGTAAATGTATGTAAAGCTAATAGAGCACCAACGTGCCTCTGTGACTTACGCTGGGCAGAAGTCAGACAAGCCTTCCTATGCCGTCGTGCGGCAGCCAGTCAAAGAAATCTCCGTGTTGCTAATAGCCGAGTGAGTGGGTGAGCGTTCTGACGTCTCAGGCTCCGCCTTACGCGTTTCGTCATCCGACGTCTTCGGAGGCGACGCCATCTTGCTACACCCACGTCCTTATATACTCACTGATTGCCTAGCAACCCGTCAACATGTGACGACGGCCATGTTTTAGGGAGAGCTCCCAACGCTCATTCTTATCATCCTTCATTCGTATAAGGATACTATATAAAAAATGATTATGTAAGTGCGTAATAGAAACTTTATTAAAAATCACCAAATTTACTTTTTTTGAAAATTTTCCGTAAAGATTAGGGTTTGGGATAAGAGTGTGGGGGTAAATGGTGTGTGCGGATTTCCTTAGTGGATTGTATGAGGAAAGAGGTGTATGAGGAAAGAGGTGTGAGCGTGTGTGGAATAAGTTGCGATCAATATGAACACCCGGAGTTGGTGCATATATGGGGGTAATGTACGTATTCGACCATACGACCATATGAGGAGAGGTATGAGGTTCCCATATGTTCAAATGTGGGAATCAGGAACCAGGAACTAAACCAAAATAGCTTAAATGAATAAATGGATAAAGAAAAAAACCTGAAACCATAGTAAACAAGAAACCATAGGAAGTGAAAAAAATTCTTTTGGATATCTTACGATTTTTTTTTTCTTACAATTGTATCATTTCCCACCATCTTTTATTGAAAATATTAAGATACCAAATTACCAAATTTTTTTTTTTTTTTCTAAATCCAAAATATTTTTTTTCACTTCCTATGGTTCCTTGTTTACTATGGTTTCAGGTTCATTAAGTAAGTTTATACCTGAAGCACGTAACATAAAGGAAAACAACTCCCACCATCCTATTTATTCAGTTTATCCAGACCTCACATTTTTTTCTTCATTTTTTTTTTTTTTTTATGCAACTTTTCCACAAATCCCCCCTTGGGAATTAATATTCAGTCTTTTACCTCTTGATTATTGCAACGCGTTTTTGCAACCTCCATGTTTGAAATACATTTTTGACCATGTCTTTCCGTTTTTTACTATGCTTCCCCGTTTTTACTATGCTTCCCTGCTTACTACGCTTCTTTTTATACCCAACATTTGGATTTTTAGCTGCGTCCATTCTTTTTGTCCACTGACACGGTTTAACACATTGCTCACGCCCACAATTTATATTTTTTCATTATTTTTTTTTTTGTTTTTTCATTAGTGCCCCTCGGGTTCTATTTTATCTATTTATTATTTTTTTCTTTATCCATTTATTCGTTTAAGCTATTTTGGTTTAGTTCCTGATTCCCACATTTGAACATATGGGAACCTCATACCTCTCCTCATATGGTCGAACACGTACATTACCCCCACATATGCACCAAATCCGGGTGTTCATATTGATCGCAACTTATTCCACACACGCTCACACCTCTTTCCTCATACAATCCACTAAGGAAATCCGCACACACCATTTACCCCCACATTCTTATCCCAAACCCTAATCTTTACGGAAAATTTTCAATAAAAGTCAATTTTAAAAGGTGATTTTTAATAAAGTTTCTATTACGCACTTACATAATCATTTTTTATATAGTATGCTTATACGAATGAAGGATGATGACAATGAGCGTTGGGAGATCTCCCTAAAACATGGCCGCTGTCACATGTTGACGGGTTGCTAGGCAATCAGTGAGTATATAAAGACGTGGCTGTAGCAAGAAGCGTAAGTTGGAGCCTGAGACGTCAGAACGCTCACCCACTCACTCGGCTATTAGCAACACAGAGATTTCTTTGACTGGCTGCCGCACGGCGGCATAGGAAGGCTCGTCTGACTTCTCCCCAGCGTAAGTCACAGAGGCACTTTGGTGCTCTATTAGCTTTACATACTTTTACTGTGCCTTCTTTCTTTTATATGATCGTGGACCGCGGTAAGGAATAGACATTTTGGCTTGGTTTGGTACAACAAAACAGCTTGCATCACGGATCACCAGCAAACCTACAACAGGTGGTCTCTTTTATTTTCCCATACTGTTTGTTTTGCACAGCCCTTTCACTAATTTTAGGCAGCGCCATTTGTCTCCATTATTTCATTAAGGTGCAAAAAGAGGTCACAGAGATTGGGAAGATCCAACTATCATGGTTAGGAAGAATAGCCACTTATCAGATGCAGAACTTCCCTAAATTACTATATCACTTCAGAACCCTCCCAATACCAATACCCCAAAAATTATTTTCTGACTTAAATAAAGCCCTGCGCAAGTTCATATGGAGTAATACAAAACCTAGAGTCCTACTAACTACGTTATTTAGACACAGAACCCAAGGTGGCATGGGACTTCCCAATGCACTGGCATATCACCAGGCAGCAATCCTTGAGCAGACCAGGTATTGGTTCTCAGCCCAGGAGGATAACCACTGGTCCAATATAGAAAGAGAATTAATACCTAGCCACGACCTCCCCGCAATCCTGATGGCAGCCTGCATGTCCCACAAAGCACTGACCCCTGATTCGCACACCATCCGAGCGACCACAACAACATGGTCCTCACTAATGAACCTGACTCCCCACGAAGAGCAGCACACCAAACTGAGAGTACCACTGGCTGCTTACGAGCACCTCATACAGCACTTCCCTTCCCGCCGCTGGGTTATTAACTTCCACGCGGAGGACTTTCATAGCCCTTCCCCATTAGATGTTCACCACCTTAACCAAATAAGGTCTTTCCATGCTTCTAATCCCAAAACCCACATTCAGATCCCCTCCAAATTATGGAACTACCTCATGAGTAATCTATCCTCAACTAAGAAGGGGATTACTCTATTCTATAAGTACTGCAACTATTACCCAACAGATAAAAAAATCCCAGCAATGTGCAAATGGGAACAAGAATTAAAGACAGAATTTACACTGCCCCAATGTATGGCGGCGATTAAACACAATATTAAGGCATTGGCGTGTGTGGACCATTGGGATAATGCACAAAAAATCCTACACAGATACTACCTGACACCTTCCCGGCTGCACCTCATGGACCCTAAACTTTCTCCTCTGTGCTGGAGGAAGTGCCAAAACAAGGGTTCTCTCCTCCATGTATTCTGGGGATGTACTTCCCTCCAATCATTTTGGAAGGGAGTCTTAGATCTAATAGCAGAGCTCGCGGGTAGAACAATTAACATCACCCCTGAAATGGCCTTGTTGTCAATAGGAGTGGATAATCTTCCTCCAACCACTAGAACAGTGGTTCTCCATGTACTTTTCACAGTCAGAATCTCAATAGCTGCTAAATGGTGCTCCATCTTCCCTCCTACAGTGGGAGATGTTATCAATAGAGTAAATAATCAATGTAAAATGGAATAACTACTTGCATATAAAGAGAAAAGATCCCAGAATTTCCTTGTTAAATGGAAGTTCTGGACCACCTCGAGAAGATCTATCCTCACAGATTAGGCCCAAAATGATAGGACCCTGCCCACCTCTATTGAGTAGAAGCTGGACCCTCCAACGCTAGAATGACAATAAGGGCTCTCACTGTTAACACAAGCAACACGAATTAACCTGAAATCATTACATTAGAGTAAATATCCATCTTGGTGGGAATTTGTACACTTATACTTACATGCCAATCTTGCACTGTGACCTTAGGGTACTTGGTTAAAATTTTGTTTGTCTATTAAGATGTTATAACTTTGTTTGCCTATTGAGATGCTATAAGTTTTTATCAAAAAGCCAGGGTGCTAGTTGGGTGCAGACCCTCAGTTCTTTCCCATGAGTCTAGATGGTGACACACAGACCCAATGATCCTAATCGGTGTCTGGCCACAGTTAGCTCCCAAGTGGGGTGGTGGACTTTTCCCAGTGAGAGACGGACTTCTAGCTTCATCAACTGGGTCCCTGCACCCAGTTGAGGGCTGCCTCGTTACCTTCACAACCCTTATCCCACAAAGCTCCCAACCCTCAGCTAGAATGTTAACTAATAACAGCTGCATCCTGGCTCCTCTACCACTACTCCTAATTCTTTCTTTTCCTTCTCTTTATACCTTTACTACCCCTTTTTTCCCTTGTTATTCGAATGGTAATGGGATCTCTGTTACTATAGAATGTATAAACTAACACTTGCATATTTGATATGATTGTATGCTGCTGACTTTCTTTCAATAAAAATCTATGGTTTAAAAAAAAAAGCATGAGAGACTGCTGCATGACTTGGGGATCAGACTACTTGGCTAATTTACAAGGGGCTGAGGTGAAAGACCAACTCTGAGCTTTCATCAAGGGACCAGGTGGGAGACAATGTGAAGGAACTGGAGGCATTGTCAGCCACCCAATCTATTAGCGCCTGTACTTGTTCTGGCCTCACCATTCGTTCAGCGGCATTCGGGCCTACCATATAACGTTGAAGGTTCTGTCGGCTACTCGCACCTGAGTAAGGTGTTTCACTTGTGCGTGTAGCTGGCATAAATTGACCATGTCCTCTCCTTGCAACAGGAACTTCACCAACACCACCAACACCAGCAGGACCATGACCACGTCCCTTATTTGACGCTCTCCTCATTCTGGAGGCAAATGTACTATGTAGCACTATTTATTAATAATAAAAAAAAATAAGAAATTATTATTCTTTCTTTTTTAAACCAGCAATGTAGATGCACTTTTTATTTTTGTGCAAGAAATGCACCCCTGGTCGCAAATGTAGTATTTAAAATATATATATTTTTTATTATAACCAGCAATGTAGACGCACTTATTATTTTTGCACAAGAAATGCACATCAAGGTGCAAATGTACTATGTAGCACTATTTATTAATACTAAAAAAAAAAAATAATAATAAATTATTATTCTTTTTTTTTTTTAAAACAGCAACGTAGACAAACTTTTTATTTTTGTGCAAGAAATGCACCGCTCACACCAGCAGCAGGAACCTCTCCCTATACTAGTATGAGATGATTTTAGAACAGTAATCTGTCCCTCACAGCAGCAGCAGGAACCTCTCCCTATAGCACTAGGAGATGATTTTAGAACAATAATCTGTCCCTTACAGCAGCAGCAGGAACCTCTCCCTATAGCACTAGGACTTGATTTTTTTTTTTTTTATCCAACAAAACTGTTTATTGGTAGTTGTACAGAAAGAAAAAAAGCACAGATGACATACCACAGGTATCAACATTATAGTAGGCAATCGCAGGCCACATCATGCTCTGACATACATTTCCTCTTGTTTAATCACATCATCAGGTATTGATCAAGTATATCTCAATTAAGACGTCACTCTAAGGGCTTCAGCCCTTTATAACTTTCCCCGCCTGGAGAAAACTGCTCTCGGGTTCGAGGCCTGGAGTACCACATAGCCCACATTGTGACCCGGCTCACACCCGTAACAGCCTGTCCATGACCAGATCCACCCGGGCAAGCCCCGGTACCTCCAGCCATGGAGTCCATAGCCTCTCAAACTTGTGTCCAGTTCCTCTGTGTTGGTATATAAGCTTTTCCAATCAGAGTTGGTCCCCCATCTTTGCCTCCCACTCCCTTATCGTGGGCGGGTTCTCGTCCCTCCATCGTACTAAAATCTATTTACGGGCCTGAAACAGGGCCCTAAGAATAGCCTCTCTAACATCTGCTCCCCATTCGTACTCTTCCAGTATACCCAAAATGCAGGCTTTAGGGTCTAGTCGAAGGGGTACCTGGAAGACTGCATTTATCTGCCGTACAATTCCCGTCCAATAGTGGTGCAGTTTTGCACATCGCCACAATAAGTGGATCAGGTCCCCATGATCTCTCTTGCATCTAGTACAGTTAGTGTCCGCCCTCAGGCCCATCCGGTGTAATTTTTGGGGTGTAAAATGTACTCTCAGGAGGATGTATATTTGTGACAGCCTCTGGGATACGTTCAGTGAGCAAGTAACCACCGCCTGAAAAGCCTCCTCCCACTGATCTCCATCTAGGGGACCTACGTCCCCCTCCCACCGCTCCACCACCACCAGGGGGTGATTGCCCAAAAAGGACTGAAGCAGTATGGCGTACCCTTGTGATATGAAACCCTTAGAAGAGGTAGCCTCCCTCAATGAGGTCGAACAGTGGGACGGGGGACAAGTGCCACTCAGAGGACCCGCTCTGCGCCCTCACCGCGTGTTGCAGCTGTAAATAGCTAAAATACATACTAGCAGGTAATCTGAATTTAGTCTGCAGTTCGGTAAAGGATATTAAGCCCCCATCTTTAAATATATGTTTGAGGTGCGTCACTCCATGTTTAATCCATCTAGGGCCTATCTGCAGTTTAGCTAATTCCAGGTATGAGTCGTTGTTCCATATGAGGCTAAAAGTGGTAAACCCTGTCGCTCCCTGTATGTATTTGGTCTTGTTCCATACCTTTTGAATTAGGTTATACATTGGGTATCTTTTGTTTGGCAGGCCAAAGGCCTGTGCCTCAAGTGCACAGGGAATGGAATCCCTTCGGACCGTGTACAACATTACCATGGCAGAGGACCCCCCCACACCTCCCTCCCCCGTGACCCCTATAAGATGTTGTAGTTGTGCCGCTATATAGTATAGCCATGGATTTGGGAGTGCTAACCCTCCCTCATCCTTGGGTCTCTGCAGGTGTTCCAGCTTGATTCGCGGGACACCCTCTCTCCAAATAAGGGCACGAAAGATGGAGTTCACTATCCTAAAGATTTTCAGGGGTATTACCATAGGCGTGTTATGTAGGAAGTAGAGTAACTGCGGCATAAGAATCATTTTTATAAGGTTGACCCATCCGGCTATCGATATGCGCAAGGAACGCCATGTTCTGATACGGTCTCTAAATTGTTGAAGGAGGGGGAATATGTTTAGCTTGCAAAAGTCTCTGGGGCATCTTGCTATCTGTATCCCAAGATACTTAAAATATGCATGAGTGGTATGGGGCAGGAGGGCGTTATCCTCTGTGTCTCCTCACCATCTAGCAATAATAGGGTGGATTTCGACCAGTTAATGTGGAGGCCCGAGAAGGCACCAAATTATGAAACAGTGGCTATAGCTGCCTGTAACGAGGTGTCCGTGTCACCCAAGAGGAGAAGGGTATCATCGGCGTAGAGTAGCACCTTCTCTTGCCTCTCCCCATATTTAAAACCCACAATCCCCTCATGAGACCTGATCCTGATTG
>BLSH010083540.1:17460-29326 GCA_018402905.1 Glandirana rugosa | reverse complement strand
GGTGAGCCCGATCCTTGCGCCAGTCTATGTCAGGTACTGTGGGGGCCATGGTGACAAACAGACCCAGCAGGTATTCCTTTATCTGTGTGTCTCCCACTGTCTCTGGGACTCCCCTGATTCTGAGATTTTGCCTCCTTTCACGATTTTCCAAATCCTCCTGTTGTGTTTAGAGAGCGGTTATTTGTTGCTTCAAAGCATGATTGTCCTCCTCTAGGACCTGGACATATTGAATATGTTTATCTTGCAATGACAGGAAGATGGCGCTAGTCCCCAAAGTATTTATGTGCACAGAAGTCGTGCTGTTTGTGTGTTAATTTTGTGATGACCCCTCATATGAAACAGTGATCTGAGTGTTAAAGTGTCAAAGTGAATCAGTGAATAAATAAATATATGCAAAACTGAAACCACTGATATAACAATAAAGTTTAAAATGTGTATGACTAATAATATTCCAATTATTCAACTATAGTGATTTATGTGGATGTGTATAAAAGTCCGTGTGCATAAAAATATATATAAAATGTGTATAAACGCAATATGTAAAAAGGGTAAAAACACCCAGCAAATTTTTTTAAAACCACACACTCTTATCCCTCTCACATTCTTTATGGGCTATGCCCAGTTGTTATGTCCATATATCAATACGATCGTAATAGGAAGAGACCACGATCCAGTAAAAGTCTATAATAGATATGAAGACTGTTGTTGAAAGTAATGTGACTTTTGCTGTTGATACATATAATTCAAAAGGTGATCCGGTGATTTCACACACTCCTGCCCGATAATCCAGTGACTTCAAACCGTGCTCCCCACCTGTGTCCCCACTCACCAGAGATAGGTACCCCTGCAGGGGTAGCTCGCCTTTGCTGTATCTTTCCCTGGTCAGCTCAGGTTGGACAGCCTGGGTTGCTCCTTCCTGTAGGTCCTGATCAATCCGTCCTATTGGTGATCCTTGGATTTGGTAAAAATTGCTCCAGTTTGTGGGTGTGGATAAAAAACGGAAAATCCAAAATAGTGTATTACCGTAAAAAATTATTATTTATTTAGCTCAAATTAAGTATAAAACTTGTGGACAGAATACTTTATAAATAGCATCCCTAAATGCAATCAAGGATACTTTGATTAAATCGAGTAACAGTTCGGCAGCGCGGCTACCGTGTTGAGGAAAGGACGTCTCCCTTCCCCTTCCTGTGGCTTGCGTACCAAAGGGCTAAACCACGATCTCGGAAGTGACGTCAGAGCGCATGAACATTGTGCTGGCCCCGGCTAACGCGTTTCATCATTGGACGTCGTCGGAAGCGGTGGCCATCTTGGTACTCCGCTCTGTATTTATGTACACCTCAAGGGGCGGATCGGCAGGTAATTAATGCGTCACTTCAATTCCCGGGCCGGGTCGGCCATATTTTTGGTAGGAAAAACACTTTCGTCACTCCACTTATGAGATAATGTCAGCCATGTTGTTGGTGGGAAAAAACAGTATTATGAGCGTATATGCGTAAATCCCATTTCTATTTTCAAAGGGACCAAATAGGTCCCAAATTGGCTGCCAGGTTGTCCCCCAGATTCTGGTCCTTCTCCTTTCCGAAACTAAGGGACTATGCGGGGAACTTAACCCAAAATCCCCAACGAATTATGAGCTTGTTCCAGAAATATTATTCCAGTCTCTATGAGGCGGAGAAAACAGCCTCTCCACATCTCTTAGACAAGTTTTTGAATAAGATCTCTCTCCCCAAACTCACTTTGGATCACAGGCAGTCCCTGGAACAACCGTTCACAGTAGCAGAAATTTTAGGGGATATTAATAACTTAAAGAAGGGTTCGGCCCCAGGCACTGATGGATTCTCCTCCGGTTACTATAAAACCTTTGGTCCCATCGTTGCTCCCTTTTTAGCGAAACACTTTAATTCTCTCCAAGCAGGTACTAAGCTACAAAAAGAGGCCAATCTAGCCTTTATCTCTGTAATCCCTAAACCGGGTAAAGACCCCTTGATCTTTTCCAACTATAGACCTATCTCTTTAATTAATAATGACCTTAAAATTATGACTAAAGTCCTAGCCAATAGTTTATAAGTAAATACGTCTCCAAAGACCAAGTAGGCTTCATACCGGGTAGGCAAGGTCCAGACCAGATACGCAGAGCGGTAGATATTATCTCACTTCTTAATTCAAATTGGGATGGGGGCCCACACCAGGAAGGATACCTGTTATCAGTGGATCTTCAAAAAGCATTTGACACAGTTGACTGGACGTACTTGTTTGAGATCCTTTCTAGATGGGGCTTTGGTCCAAAATGTATCCAAACTCTAAGAGCTCTATACTCTAACCCTATCGCTCAAGGTCAAATTACAAAGCTTCTACTCGGAGCCGCTCAATATTACCAAGGGCACTAGACAGGGATGTCCCCTATCCCCCCTAATTTTTGCTGTTGTTATTACATCCCTTGCAATTGCCATCAGAGGAAACCCTTATATTTGCGGAGTGCAATGTGGATTACAGACGCACAAATGTGCTCTTTTTGCAGATGATCTGCTATTATTTATCACCGCGCCCCTTTCCTCCACCCCTCGAATCATCCATTTACTTCAAGAATTTGGAGAGGTATCTGGGCTTTGCGTAAATTGGTCGAAATCTGCGGCCTTGAACATTTCCGCTCCGGTCTCCATGGTTCAGAAGCTTAAAGAATGTTTCAAATTCTCCTGGAACCCCAATTATATTCCATACTTGGGGGTCAGCCTGACAGCCAATATCAAACACTTATATGGAGTTAATTACCCCCCGTTGTTTCAGAAACTAACGGAGGATTTATCTAGGTGGGAGCAGATGGGTCTTTCTTGGCTAGGCAGGATTAATGCTGTTAAGATGACTTTACTCCCCAGAATCCTGTATTTCTTCAGGTCCCTCCCAATCCCTCTGAGGAAACGGCAATTGCAATCTTTGCAATCACATATAGTCAAATTTATTTGGGGTCGGAAGGGCTATAGATGCCAAGCTAATGTTCTTTACAGGAGACGTACCCAAGGCGGACTGGGACTTCCATACCTCTGGAAATATTATCAAGCTGCCCAAATAACTCAGTTTTCTGCCATTTATGCTAGGGGAGACAAACCTGATTGGATAGCGTTGGAGAGACAGTCTGTTCCGTTAAATACTATTGACTTCTTAGTTGGAGCGCCTCGCAAGATGAGGCCCCCAATCCTAGCACCAACCCTCTCTCACTCCATGGCCCTCTCCTCTGCGATTCGGTCCTCTAACCTCCCCTTTTAATTTTGCATCTCTGTCCCCTCAATCATCTATTCAATAACCCCCGTTTCCCTCCAGGTCTTGAAATTCAAGCCTTCCAATGGTGGACAAATAAAGGCTTATTTCGTATAGGACATTTCTTTACCCCTGCGGGCCCTATTTCTCTCTCATACTGTATTAATGAATTGGATATGCCACACACCGAAAAATTTCGATTTCAACAAATAAATAATTTCCTGACCTCTTTATGGAGGTTACGCAATGATTCCGCTGGTGTTACTCCATACGAAAAATGGTGTTCGGAGTTGGAAGACCAAAAAGGCGGTATTTCATTAATCTATGCATCTCTGATGGATAATTTGGATAAGCCCCCCTTTGTTAACAAATGGGAAAAAGATTTAGATGTCAAATGGAGCACAGAGAAGTGGAATTCCCTGTTCCTGAGGTCTTCCAAGGGGATAATCAATGTTTCCTTGCGGGAGGCCAACCTGAAGGTCTTCACACGCTGGTATCTGGTTCCTACCAGACTGGCTGCTATGTTCCCCAATTCTTCTAATCTTTGCTTCAGGGGCTGCGGTATCCTGGGTTCATTCTTCCACATTTGGTGGGAGTGCCCTCGGATCCGAGGCTTTTGGAACAAAACATTCCACCTGTTGAGAAGGATCTCGGGACAGGCAATCCCCCAGAACCCAGAAACGGCCCTTCTTAACTCCAGACCGGGTGGCCTTTCCAAGCCTCTTTTTAAACTATTAAACTTTTTAAAAGCTAAAATCACAATCGCTAGGGCTTGGAAACGTCCTTTGGTCTCCTTCAATGCTGCGAAACAAAAAGTTTCCAGGATCATGACACAGGAGTAGCTTGCCAATAAAATCTTGGATACTTGACCCAAATTTGATCTAATCAAGGATCCATGGAAGAAATATCTTAATCTACCCCTTTGAACTAGTTGTGTTTCACTATTTTGTTTAGCTCCCTGGTGCCCCAACCTCCTTACTTCTTTCTATATTTTTCTCTTTCTTTTTGGTTTTCTTTTTATACTCTATTTCTTTCAAGCCTTCCCTCATCATGTTGGCTATGGCTGAGGGGGTTTGGCTTGGCCAGCAATATCAAACCCTAAGAATGAGGTTGAGAACTAGGGCTTGTCTCTTTTCATAACAAGTTGACAATCAGGTTACCTTTTTCGTTCCCCGGATTACTGGGACTAGGGTATTAGTTGTATAGGGTTATTAAGCTGCTACAGGCCTTTAATGCTCTTTTTGTTACACTAAGTGGTAATATATATCCTCCTTCATGGGAGGAGACTTCTCCTTCGGGTTGCCCTTTGTGGGGCCTCTCGACCCACAGCTTGTTCCCGGTCGGGTGGATTGCCTCAGAGGGGGTGAGGGTGAAGGGAAATTGATATTTGCCTTTTCTAGGTTGTTTCTCACCTGGTAACTGTATTTTTACTTGACTATTATCATCTTCATTGACAATGTTCTGGCCTGGGAAGCCGAGTTATATTCAATTACATTTGCCAATATGTCTGAGGCTTGTATGTCTCTGATGGTGATGTCTGTAGTCTCTTTTTTTTTTTGTTAAAAACCCAATAAAATCTTTTCAAACAAAATAGGGTGGCTCGTGGGTAAGAGCATGGCGCCGGGAACCCACTGCCGTGTGTTATAAAAGCAAATTAATATTTGCTTTTCTAACACTGAATCACCTCTCAGCCAATCGGGAAGCGCCGGTATGTTACCGGTTTCCCGATTGGCTAAATGGTCAGGCGATCCTATTGGACGCTTTTCTCAGAGGAGGAGGGGGTTTAGCTCCCACTCACCAGACACCGCACGCTACACGCCCAACCCGCTTCCTAGATAGCGTAAGTGCAGGACTTTGATGTCCCGACTACACTGGGGGGATATTCTGTCAGTGTTGCGAGCCCTGCATCGCGGGTGGGGGCTGTGTACTCTATCTGTTGATGCTGTATGCCCCTATCTGGTGATGCTGCTGTATACCCCTATCTGTGATGCTGTATACTCCTCTCTGTGATGCTGTATGCTCCTATCTGGTGATGGCGTATACTCCTAAGTGGTGATGCTGTATACTCCTATCTGGTGATGAGGTATACTCCTATCTGGTGATGCTGTATACTCCTATCTGGCAATGCTGTATACTCCTATCTGGTGATGCTGTATATACCCTATCTGGTGATGCTGTATACTCCTATCTGGTGATGCTGTATATACCCCTATCTGGTGAAGCTGTATACCCGTATCTGCTGAGGCTGTATATACCCCATCTGGTGATGCTGTATACTCCTATCTGGTGATGCTGTATATATCCCTATCTGGCGATGCTGTATACTCCTATCTGGTGATGCTGTATACTGCTATCTGGTGATGTATACTCCTACTTGGTGATGCTGTATATACCCTATCTGGTGATGCTGTATACTCATATCCGGTGATGCTGTATACTCCTATCTGGTAATGCTGTATATACCCCTATCTAGTGATGCTGTATACACTATCTGGTGATGCTGGGCTTTATACTCCTGACACAATGGGTGGAATATATAAGGGGTGGGGCTTTTGAGAAGTGGGAGGGGTCAAAAGGAAGGCCAAGGTCTGATGCCCCCATCCTAAAATTTCACCAGCCGCCACTGCCGGACACCCTGTATACTCCTATCTGGTGATGCTGTATATATCCCTATCTGGCAATGCTGTATACTTCTACCTGGTGATGCTGTGTATACCCTATCTGGTGATGCTGTATACTCCTATCTGGTGATGCTGTGTACTCCTATCTGGTGATGCTGTATATACCCTATCTGGTAATGCTGCACACTCCTATCTGGTGATGTTGTATATACCCTATCTGGTGATGCTGTATACTCCTATATTTTGTGATGCTGTGTACTCCTATCTTGTGATGCTGTATACTCCTATCTGGTGATGCTGTATATACCCTATCTGGTGATGCTGTATACTCCTATCTGGTAATGCTGTGTACTCCTATCTGGTGATGCTGTATATACCCCTATCCGGTGATGCTGTATATACCCCTACCTGGTGATGCTGTATACTCTTATCTGGTGTGATGCCCCCCATCCTAAAATTTCACCAGCCTCCACTGCCGGACACCCTGACTGGGTATCTCCACCAAGAATCCCCTTCCCAAGCTCTGGAACACGAGGCAGGGGATCTGCTATAGTTACCCCAAAAGACAGGCAACACCAGTTGTGGAGTAAACCAGAATAACAACTGCTTTATTAGACAAACACACTGATTTTTACAGAAAATCATCAGATAAGGGCTACTCAAATTCTCACAGACAATGGTCACCTTAGAAAGTCGAGCTAATCCTGTTATCATGAACAATGACCACCTCAGACAATCTGGCTCCTTCATAGGAATACCTTATGCATAAGAAGCCAAAAGCCAATTAGTGACCACCTCTGTCTAGATTATTTAAGAACACATTAAAACACAGAGTTCTCCGGGCAATGGTTCTCCTGCAGACCCAAGTCTGTGACAGTTACAAAGACAATAAGCAGACAGCAGCTAGCATAAATTGTGGGCAGCAATATACAAATTTAAAGTAAAGAAATGCATTGCTTAAATATCCATAAAAGCAAAGCAAACGTCCATCAATCCTGAAAGGCACCCGATAGGTGAATGAACCTTGACTAAAAAAATGAACAGTGGTCTTACACCAACACTACAGTAAACCAAGCCTCTTACCCTTACAACTGGGCCACTAGATTATAAGTGCTCAAAAATGCCCAAACATCAATCCACCACTGACTGCTCCAGCATGGATCCAGGCATCACTCTTCATGTTGAAAGGTGTAAAAACAAAACCACTTCATGGTGTATGTAGTATATCTAAACTATTTGAATTTATTAAAAGCACATCAATATACTCACACAGTAGTAGATATAAACAGGCATGTCATATGAAAAGTTCCAGATGGTTTTAAACTGACAAGATAGCCATGGTCCTCATGCACAGTGACGACACGCATGGGTGGAGTTTTTGGACGTGTGCATAGCCTTCCTGTTAGGAGAAAACTGGCACCTTTTTGGACTTTTTGCACTTGTGCGCGCGCCTATGCGCGTTCGCGTACGCCTGTGCGGAAATGGCGCTAAACTGTGCTATTTAAACCCCCTGCACCTGTCAGTAAGTGCTGTCCGTTCTATAGCGTCTGAGTACCTGGGAGCCCCAGCTCTATTCCTGTATCCTGTTCCTGTGTTGCTACCTGTTTTTCTTTTCCGACCCGGCTTGTCCTGACCTGCTGTTTATCTACCTGCACCGACCCCGGCTATTCACGACCATCCGATTGTCTGACCCCTCTGTACTTCTGCTGCCAGCCTGTTAACGAACTTTGTTTGGAATTGACCACTCTCTTGCCTGACCCCTTTGTACCGCACAGCCCGCCAGTTGCCGACCCAGCCTGCACGACCATTCTTCTGATCTGCACGACCATCTGGAGCTTCACATCACCACCAGTGACCATCCAGCCCTCGTGCCATCCCGCACTCCGGTACTTCCTGTCTACTCTACCAGGGGTCCCTAAATTGGGTGCACAAGAGCGGTTGTTCCCTGCATAAGTCAGACTCCACCACCAGGATCGTGACAGTAATGGACAGCCATGTCCGAGTCTGCACAGGGAACACCCTCTGCTATGGACGAGCTGTGCGTCCACTTGGCCAGGCTCACGCAAGCGGTGAAGAACCTGCAAGATGGCTACACTCGGCTGGAGGAGCAAGTGCGTGAGCTCTCCGCCCCCTCTGCATTGGGAGGCAGAGCTGCAGCGGCCGGCACCATTGTGGCGCTGCCATCTGAGCCTAAGGTACCCTTGCCGACAAGTTTGTGGGGGACCGAAGACAGTTCAGGGCTTTTCTCTGCACTTGCGAGCTTTACTTCAGTGAACCTCCGACCTGGGCCCATCATCTCTGGGAACAAAGAGCGCCTGAAGTTGCAACCCTGAGTACCTTCTTTGACGCCATGGCCAGGCTATACCAGGATCAGCTGGTGCACCGCTGAAGACTACGTAGCGGAGTTCAGGCACTGGAGTGCCGACACAGTGTGGAATGACACAGCACTCTGCTACCAATTTCATCTGGGACTGTCAGAGCTGTTAAAGGACGAGCTCGCCCGTGTCGGGTGGCGCGACCCTGGACACTCTGATAAACCTGGCCATTCAAATAGACCGGAGGCTCTGGGAACGCCGGGCGAACAATCTGCTGGAACACCTGCTGTCCAACGCCTGACTTGGATGATACCCCGGGTCCCCAATCACACTGCTCCTGCACCTGCCCCATCTGCTCCAGCAGACTCGTCTGAGCCGATGCAGATTGGCCTCCTACGCCCGTCTCTCACCCCAGAAGAGAGACAGCGGCGCCATGCTCTGAATCTGTGCCTTTACTGTGGGGAACCCGGACACATGGTGAGGACCTGTCCTGCCAAAGCCGGTAAGTGGCACCACCGGGATAACCAGGATGCAACCCCTGTCAGTAATAATGTATCTCACCTGACTCTCCTTATCTCTTTGCAGTTGCCTGGAGGGAGAGTCCAAGTACCAGCTATTATTGACTCAGGGGAGTGTAGCTGTTTCGTGGACCAGACCTTTGCCATGCTACACCAGATGCCCCTGCGCCCCAAGGCGCATAAAATTACTATTCTCCTGGCCGACGGAACGGCCATCAAATCCAGCCAGGTAATCATGGAAACCCAGCGTATACCTGTATCCACAGCTGAGGGGCACTAAGAACTACTCATCCTTGATGTTATTGCCTCACCTCTGTTCCCCATCATCTTGGGGCTTCCTTGGCTCCGGGCACATAGCCCCAATATAAGCTGGTCGTCTGTGCATATACAGTTCCCGTCCCTGCACTGTGGCCAACACTGTCTGCTCCCGTCCCGGGATGTTGCCCCTCACTCCTGAGCTTGGACTCTGAGCCTGACCCGGAAACCTGCCAAGCTGTTCCTCCAGCCCACCATGAGTACTTAGATGTCTTTAGTAAAAAGGGGGCAGACCAACTACCACCACATAGGTCTTATGGCTGCCCCACTGATCTGCTTCCAGGAACTGAGGTCCCTTTTGGCCATATCTAAGCTTTGTCGGAACTTGAACTGTCGGCCCTCAAGGCCTATTTAGAGGAAAATCTGGCCAAAGGGTTCATCCGACCGTCTACGTCCCCGGCCGGGGCTGGCATTTTCTTTGTTGAAAAGAAAGACCACACTCTCCGCCCTTGCATAGACTACAGAGATCTGAACCGGATCACGGTTAAAAACGCTATCCTCTCCCGCTTATTCCAGAACTCTTCCAGAGGCTAGGGTCGGCCACCGTGTTCACCAAGCTAGACCTCAGAGGGGCTTACAACTTGATCCACATCCGAGAGGGCAACGAGTGGAAAACCCTGGGCCCATCATCTCTGAGAACAAAGGGCACCTGAAGTCGCAACCCTGAGTTCTTTGATGTCATGGCCAGGCTATACCAGGATCCCCACCTTGCAGCCACAGTTGAACCACCCTGCGTGCCCTGCAGCAGGGCTGGCGCACCGCTGAAGACTACGTAGCGGAGTTCAGGCGCTGGAGTTCCAACACAGTGTGGAATGACGCAGCACTCTGCTACCAATTTCTACCACCACATATGGGTCTTACGACTGCCCCATTAAGCTGCTTCCAGGAACTGAGGTCCCTTTCAGCCGTATCTACCCTTTGTCGGAACTTGAACTGTCGGCCCTCAAGGCCTATTTAGACGAAAATCTGGCCAAAGGGTTCATCCGACCGTCTAAGTCCCCGACCAGGGCTGGCATTTTCTTTGTTGAAAAGAAAGACCACACTCTCCCCCCTTGCATAGACTACAGAGATCTGAACCGGATCACGGTTAAAAAAACGCTATCCTCTCCCACTTATTCCAGAACTCTTCCAGAGGCTAGGGTCGGCCACCGTGTTCACCAAGCTAGACCTCAGAGGGGCTTACAACTTGATCTGCAAACGAGAGGGTAACGAGTGGAAAACCGCATTCCGGACTCGTTTTGGCCACTACGAGTACCTCGTCATGCCCTTCTGCCTCTGCAACGCCCCAGCCACTTTCCAGCACCTAGTCAATGATGTATTCCAAGACTACCTGGACCTTTTCGTCATTATATATCTGGGCGATATCCTGATTTTTTTCCTCCCTGGAAGAGCATTGCCAACATGTCCACTGTGTCCTCAGCCGCCTGCGGCAACACAGATTGTACGTCAAGGCAGAAAAATGCGCCTTCAAGTGCTCCAGGTCACAGCTATTTTGGACTGGCCAGCACTCGTGGATAAAAAAGGGGTCCAACATTTTCTAGGCTTCACCAATTTCTATAGGAGATTCATTAGGGGATTCTCAGCCATCATCACCCCCATCCCCCAACTTAGAAAGCAGGGTCGATTGAAATCTGCAAAGGCTGATGGGAAATGTAGTGTAAACAGAAAGAAGAGGCGGGGGGCGTGACCGGATGTGTGAGTGAGTGGACGCGCGCGCGACGGCTCCCGTCCTAGGCTCCACGGCATCCAGTCAACGAGGCACCGTAGCCCCAGATGAAGCCAAGAGGCTGGGAGAGAGGCGGTTCGCTTGCTCGCTCAAGCGGCCCATAACGGTGTCGGAGGTGCGGGAGATTGGAGAGCGGAGAGCGACGGGTTCCAGTCCGTTGGAAACCATCCGGACGAGTCTCTTAGCCTCCCGGGAGCTAGCAGATGCTGGCAGCTTGCATGCAGACGAGGCAGTGAGGTAAAGGGGAGGAGGGAGGAGGGGGAGAGAGGGGGAAGGGGCCGCCGCAAGCATGAAGATGCAACAATCCAGAGCTGAGGCTGCCTGAGACCTCTCTTCCCTCCATAGAGACTGGCAGGATATATGGCATATTAAGAGGTATAATTATAGCTGGACGGCTCAGAAGTGTTTTCATTTGAATGCTGCTCAATCCTGCCTAGATGGTACGGTAAAAGAGGGAATAAAGAAAAAAAAAATAAATCCCACTGGAGCTGTGAGTATTCGGGCTAGAAACTTTTCACTGCTTGTAACATTCAAGTGTCTGTGTCCATTGAACTGTATCCTGACCCTTTAATTCCTGCTCAAATGCTTGCCAAAAGTCTTTTTCTCTCTTGTGCTTACTACTAGTGTTGAGCGAACCCGGACTGTAACGTTCGGGTCCGTACTGAACTTTCGGGTGTCCGTGGCACGGACCCGGACCCGGACATTTCAAAAATCGTTCGGGTTCGGTCGAATTTTACCGACTTTAGACAGGGAGTGCGGCAGTCGATGGAAAGGGATGTGATTGGGTTCCTCGTACACTGACGTCGTGACACTGAGGTCGAATATTTCTCCGACCCAGTGTACTACGTGGCCGGTTAGTGTCGGTACGGTAATCATCCGTACCGACACTACCGAAGATTCCCGTTTGGTCACTTTGCGAACAACTAACCGACGGGACGTCGAAGAGTTGTGCACCTCATTTTATCGTCTTGGGGCCTGGCTTGGGCTTGCTAAAAACTTTACAGGCCCAGGCCCAGGCACGGTGCCTGTGGGCTTTCAAGTCATGCCTGGGCTTGCAATGTCAGGCCCAAGCGAGTTGTGATCATCATTCGTGTTCTCTCTTTTTCTGAAAACCGT
>BLSH010083540.1:2560-13272 GCA_018402905.1 Glandirana rugosa | reverse complement strand
CAAAAAAAAACCATGTTACCAGGCTACCTCCTCCTACTCCTCTACCACCGCCACTTCCACCTACACTGCCACGGTCACGGCCTAGTCAACCTCTAGGCTCCTACTCCACATCCACCCCCCTTCCCGTTTTTTTACTTGATTTTAATTTATTTTCCCTATCCCCATTTATTTGTAGGGCACTTGCCCTAGTTTGAAGATGATTTTAGAACAGTTATATGGCTTCTACCATTAATTAATACTTTTCAGACACAGTTTGAAGATGATCCACATTCACCTCCATTTTTGCTTTTTTTATGTTTTTATTTTTTAAAAAATATTTACAGTTATTTCCCTGTCCCCATTTTTTTGTAGGGCACTTGCCCTACCCTTACCCCCATTTTACTTCCTTTTGCAGCCCTCTGGGGCTTTCCAGGACTTTGTTACAGCCATTTTTGTGCATAAATGTTCGGGTCCCCATTGATTTCAATGGGGTTCGTTGTCCGTGCGATCGTTCGGGTTCCGTCCGGACCCGGACCCGGACTTTGTCCCGAAGTTCGGACGGACCAGCAGAACCCGAACTTCCAGAGGTTCGCTCAACTCTACTTACTACTGCTTACACCAGGCCAAGCTATAAGAACATTGTATATACAGCACACCTGAACCTTAAATGGGCCAGGGTAATAGGGTACATATCTTGAAGCCTGGAGGCAGACAATCTTTAACATCAGTGGCACCTTCTAAGTCTACATGAAGCAGGGGAACTAACGGGCCCAGCACAGAGACAAGCGATAGGAGGTGGAACGCTATCAGGAGTCTGGCTGTTTGTGTCCTCCTTCCTGTCTCTCTCTCTCCTCTCCCTAAAGTTTGGCCTTTAGTTGGTAACCTCCTAGCTTTATAGTACATTTAAGGGGCTCAACTAGCATCTCTGGGAGCCTTGTTTTTTTTTTTTTTTCCCCTCCCCTCTTTCTCCTTCTTTTCCGGCTCCATCTGTCCTTGGCCTATACGGCCGTTGAGCTGGTGCCTATAGAGGGAGTAGGATTATCTTGTGAAAGCAGTAATTTGGAAAAACAATAGGCAGCGAACAGAATGGTAAAAAAGAAGGGAGATGAGGCGGCCTCACAAGAACCAGGCAGCTTACAAAAAACGTCTAAAGATAAGACAAAAGTTGCCCCGTCAACAGCAGCCAAATTAGAAAAATTCTCCCACACCCCCACGGGGTCACCAGCTAAGGGGGGGCAACCATCCCAGACAAAGACGCAGAAAAACACCGGGTCTGGCAGGTTGAGCCAGGCCCAGTCAACAGTAGATCGGGGTATGGACCCCAGTGGGAGGGGTGCCTGTGGAGGGGGAGACCCTGTATTGTCTACCAGTTCAACTGTATCTTCTCCCATGGAGCCCTCATTATTGGAAGTGTTGCAAGCCGTTAATATGTGTAAAACATCTATATGTGAGCTCTCAGAACAAACAAAAGGCATTAGAGAAGAAATATCTCACATTCGCCATGATATTCAACAGATACATGAAAGGACAGCAGCGGTGGAGGAGAGGGTCAGTGCACTTGAGGATGATGACAATCTCTCAAAAGAGCTACTTCGGGAGTTAGAAGAAAAGGTGAAAAAATGTACCTCCGAAATGGACGATATGGAGAACAGGCTCCGGAGAGACAATGTGAGAATAATTGGCCTACCAGAGCAAAGTGAGGGAGCAAACCCCGTGGGATTTCTGGAGGAGTGGCTTAAAGAGACGCTGGGGGAAAATATATTGTCCCCCCACTTTTTTATAGAGAGAGCACATAGGGTGCCATCTCATCAACTACAGCCAGGAAGTCATCCAAGACCTTTCTTAGCAAAGGTGTCCAACTTCAGGGACAGGTCTATTCTCCAAAAAGCCAGAGAAAAGGGGGACATCTTTCATAAGGGGGCAAGAGTCTCTATATACCCAGACTTCTCTCCGGATCTTCAGAGGCAAAGAGCCAGGTTCATGGAAGTGAAGCGGACCCTATTCCAATTGATGATCAAATATGCCCTATTATACCCTGCTCGTTTAAGGATTACCACAGCTGGGGGTGCGCAATTTTTTGATTCACCGGAGAGCGCTCGGAGATGGGTGGAAGAAAACGGAGAGAAATTACGGACGGTTCAAGAGGGCTAGTGGAACCTAGGGAGATCAGGGAAACAAGAGAATATAACAAAAGTGAGAAAACAAGGATAAGGATTATTGTTAGATATAGGCCTTGACTGTTCTTTTGGTACTCCGTTGTACTGTTATCATGGTCCGATTCAGCCGCTTGTTCATTTTTGGGTCTTGCGGGGTCTCCTCGCTGTTGGAGTTTTTTTTTTTTTTTCCCTACATCCTTTGGAGGGGGGCCAGGGCAGAACGCCGCAAAAGGGAAGTAGGAGTGTCAGTGTGAGCAGTTTGGAGGGGAGAGTAAGAGGGGGGGGAGGGATGGTGAGAGAGATTGTAGATGGCTCACACTGGAGATGGCAGGTCACAAGCAATGCCCCCAAGGGCAACCTGTTTAGGTTAAGAGATGGGAGGGAGGGGGGTTTGGTGTACGGGGTGAGATTGATGAATGTGAGGGTAAATGTTTGAAGCCTGGATCCGGGGCCTGTGTCACAGAAAGGTTTATTAAGGGTTCATTTAGGGTAAAAAGACGTACGGGGGAAAAAAAAAAAAAAAAGGAAAACAAAAAGAAAAATACACTCACTCACGATTCTACACTTTGGTCGATTATCAGCACACGGGAATTGTATGGTGTATAAGAGGGGATGTATTCACCCCACCTAAAGGGGGCGGTTCCATTTCTGATGACATTAGATACAGGGGGATGGATGCACAAAACACGTTACAATATTTGGAAAAATTAACTGCACAAGACGATTAAAAGTATAGAAAATTAGGTTTGCACATGATTACATTTGCAGGGGTTGGTGATTGTGGCGATTTATTTCTCTATTCTCCTAGATGAGGGGTAACAGTATTAAAATCGGATCGTGTGATGGGAGGTACAGAATTGATTCTTGCAAATATATATATCCCACCGCCATTTAGTGTAAATGTTTTAAATGAAGTTTTGGAGTTCACTTTGGATTTCCCTAATGTTCCAGCTATGATAGTGGGGGATTTTAATGCAGTCACAGATGAGGGTAAGGATAGACTTCCAGTAAGGCCTAATATCAATCGGCAGGCAATAGGTAAATTCCCTCAGTTCCTGGAGGAGGTGGGGTGGGTGGACGCTTGGAGATTTCGGAACCCTGGGGCCAGACAATTCTCCTGTCAGTCGGCGATGCATGCCACCCTCTCCAGGATTGACTTGGTCCTGGGGAATGAGCAGGCTTTACGCATAATTAATAATATTTTGTATATGCTGAGGGGCCTGTCAGACCACTCGGCATTGGTGTTCTCAATAGAGTTGGAGGGCCAGATGGCCAAAAGGAATTGGAGATTTGCTCCACACTGGCTGGAGCTATTGGGGGAGCCTGAGAGAACTCTTAAAGCACTAGAGGAATTCATAACGATTAATAAAGATTCTGCGCCAGGGGAAATAGCCTGGGATGCATTGAAAGTGTTCCTTCGGGGATTGTTCATACAGCAGATAGCCAGGATTAAAGGTGAATCGAAGAGATGGGAGGTGTCAGTTAAGGTAGAAGTGTACAGAGCCGAGGAACAATATATCTTAAATCCAACTAACGACAATTACAAATGTCTATTAGCTCGGCAACAGAGTTATAGAGCGGCGTTGCTTAAAAAAGAGGAAAATAAGAGACTTATGGGGGGATCAAAATCATATGTGGAAGGAGAGAGTGTTGGAAGAACATTGGCCTCCCTGATTAGAACTAATTCCTCTTCCAATACAGTGCTGGCAATAAGGCTACCTGGGGGGGGGGGGGGAATTACATCACATCCTAAGGAGATAGCAAGGGAGTTCAGAGGATATTACGAAAAACTTTATCGAGCTCAAGACATGGAGCAGGAGGGGAGGATGGAGGAATTTTTTAGAAATGTGAGGCTCCCTAGCCTCACAGATGAGGAAAAGCAGGAGTTGGAAGCCCCGTTAACACTGGAAGAGATACAGAAAGCAGTAGGGGAGATGGCAGGTCAAAAATCCCCAGGGCCAGACGGGCTCCCGATCGAAATTTACAGACGATTTGGAAGCATTCTGCTCCCAGAACTCCTGAGGGTAGCACAAGAGGCCAGCAGAAATGGGAGACTTCCCTCCTCAATGAGAGAGGCAACAATCATAGTTTTACCAAAAGAAGGCAAAGATCCGCTGGATACCGCCTCATATAGACCGATATCACTCCTATGCTCGGACACTAAGATCCTCGCAAAAGTGCTGGCTGGTAGAGTGAAGAAAGTCATTCAGAGGCTCGTTCACCCGGACCAGTCAGGATTTATTCCCCATCGATCAACTAGCATCAACATTAGAAGGGTATTCCTGAACCTACAGATTAAGACAAAAAACCCGGGTGCTAGAGCCATTATATCTCTGGACGCGATTAAAGCGTTTGACAGCCTGGACTGGGGGTATCTTGGACGGGTCCTGGAGGAGTTTGGGTTTGGCCCTATTTTTAGAAACTGGATCAGAGTACTATATAAAGATCCTAAGGCCAGTGTTCAAGTTAATGGAGTGGGCTCTGAGGGGTCTTGGCTGGAGAGGGGGACAAGGCAGGGGTGTCCTTTATCTCCCCTGCTTTTTGCCCTTGCGATCGAGCCCCTGGCATTGGCAGTAAGAACTGCAAGGGATCTGACAGGATTTCAGAGATCCTATGGAGAAGAAAAGATAGTTCTCTATGCAGATGATATACTGTTGTTCTTGGGGGACTCTCAGACCTCATTAGCCTCAGCAATTAGTCTTGTAGAGGATTTTGGATCCTTCTCTGGACTGAGGATTAACTGGGAAAAATCTGTGTTGATGCCAGTCGATCCCCTGAATGCTCCACTCCCAAAACTTGCCGCTCGAATGGAGATAGCAGATAAACTGAAATATCTTGGGATAGTTTTCACGGGGGACCCGGTAGGCTTTATGGAAAATAACATGCTCCCTCTGTTAAATAAATGGAAAAACAAAGGGGAAATCTGGAAACATCTTCCCTTATCACTAAGTGGAAGATGTAACCTGATTCGGATGATATGGCTACCACAGTTGCTATATATTCTACATAACGCCCCAATTTGGATTCACAAATATTGGTTCTGTAGAATCGATACTTTATTTAGAAAGTTGATCTGGAAAGGGCGGACTCCCAGGATCCGGCTGAAAACCCTTCAACTTCAAATTACGGAGGGGGGGCTAGATCTTCCCCACCCAGGGAGATATTATCAGGCAGCACAACTACAGCATCTGGCGGGATGCGGGAAGAGAGTGGGGATAGATGGGAACAACCGATTGATGTTGGAATGTACCCCGCATGAAATGATAATAGAGGCATTAGAGGCAAGGTCCTTTAGTCCCGAGACACCCACGCTGAAAATGGTCACCAAAATATGGAGTCAGGTTAAGAAGCAGATGGGCTATAGTGGAATCTTAGAAGATACCCCGTTATGGGACAATAATCAGCTACAGGAACTTCGAAAGATCGGAACGATAGGGCAATGGAAAAATCTGGGCATTAAGTATGTAGCACAGCTATACTCTGGGGGACATATGAAATCATTTTCAGAGTTAAGAGAGGAATTTGGGATTGCAAAGCACTCCTTCTATAGATACCTCCAGATTAGGCACGGGATGATCAAACAGTTTACAAATGTACAGGTGGAAGTGGTTGATATGCCCATCCTGAGTGCAGTGTCGGGGGCGGGCAGTAGTAAAGGCCTGATCTCGAGACTGTATGGAAGTCTGGGAAAGGGATCGGGAGGACAAGAGGGAACCCTCCTGCTAAAAGCTAGGTGGGAGGAGGATGTGGGCCCTCTGACGCAGGAACAGTGGGAAGAAGTATTGAAAGCATGTCCCCAGGCTTCGATGGCCCCTTCGCAGAGGGCCTCCCAACTGTTCATGCTTCACAGGGTATATTACACTCCCCAAAAGCTTTATAGATTTGGAATTAGACAGGATGATAAGTGCCCCAGATGTCAGCAAATGGGGGATCTCCTGCACATGTTGTGGAGATGCCCGAAGCTATATAGATATTGGGAAAGGGTAGTGCAAACCATCAATTCAAAGTTTAGAACTAAAGTGAAACTAGAAGCCAAACAATGTATATTAAGCGCAGTGGAAGATTCGACTGTGACAATAGTGTTCAATTGCCTATTTCAAGCAAGGAGACTGATTGCACAAAAATGGCAGGCGATAACTCCCCCAACACAAGAAGAATGGGAAAGAATGATGGATGAAACACTGTGGAAGGAAAGGGGTATTCACATAAAGAGAGGTAATTTTTCTAAATTTAAGAAAAAATGGGGCCCTTGGTTGGCCAGCAGGGGGTACCCGCCTTAGAGGGAACCCAGTTGGGAAACCAAGGGTAAATAATGCCCAGGTAGGGGATCCAGGCCAGGAGTTGGTGTGTGAGTAGGTGTATGAATGTGTCGGGAGAATGAAGGGGGGTAGGGGCAAGAGGAGGGTGGGGGTATGGGGCAGAAATGAAATAATAGGTGTGTGGTAGTAATCCTTCTCCCACCTTCTTCCTGTTGTTCTTTTCGGGTGAAGGTTCTGGTTTTGGTACATTAGTGGAGAGACATTTACTGTTTAAATATTACTTTTATGGAATTTAGTCACTTATTATGCAAGTAAAGCAAATCTGTAGAAATTGTAATAAAACGAAAGAAATCAAACAGAGGGTGAAAGGGAAGAGGGACGCAAGTACCACAATGATGTAACCAATGAAGGAAATGTCTAAGACTGATAGGTTATGATTGATTCCTTTGGTGAGGTTATCTGAGTGGGATAAAAGAAAAAAAAAAAGAAAAAAAAAAAAAGAATACCTGAGTACCTATCTGCAGCCCATCAGATTACCCAAGCACCTGTCACCAGCCCATCAGAGTACCCGAGTACCTGTCACCTGCCCATCAGAGTACCCGAGTACCTGTTACTAGCCAATCAGGGTACCTGAGTAATGGTTACCAGCCCATCAGAGTACCTGAGTACCTGTCACCAGTCCATCTGAGTACCCAAGTACCTGTCACCAGCCCATCTGAGTACCAGAGTACCTGTCACCAGCCCATCAGAGTACCCAAATACCTGTCACCTGCCCATCAGAGTACTTGAATACCTGTCAACAGCCCATCATAGTACCTGAGTTCCTTTCACCAGCCCATCAGAGTACGTGAGTACCTGTCACCAGCCCATCAGAATACCCAATTATCTGTCACCAACCCATCAGAGTACCCTGAGTACCTATCTGCAGCCATTCAGATTACCCAAGCACCTGTCACTAGCCCATCTGAGTACCCAAGTACTTGTCACCAGCCCATCAGAGTACCCGAGTACCTGTCACCATCCCCTCAGAGTACCTGAGTACCTGTCACCTGCCCATCAGAGCACACAAGTACCTGTCACCAACCCATCAGAGTACCCCAGTACATGTTATCAGCCCATCAGAGTACCCGAGTACCTGTAACCAGCCCATCAGTGTAACCGAGTACCAGTTGCCAGCCCTTCAGAGTACCTGATTAGCTGTCACCAGCCCATCTGATTACCTGAGTACCTGTCACCAGCCCATCTGAGTACCCGAGTACCTGTCACCAGCCCATCAGAGTGCCCGAATACCTGTCACCTGCCCATCAGAGTACCTGAGTAACTGTCACCAGCCCATCAGAGTACCCGAGTACCTGTCTCCAGCCCATGAGAGTACCCGAGTACTTATCTGTAGCCCATCAGAGTACCTGTCACCCGCCCATCTTAGTGCCTGAGTACCTGTCACCAGCCCATCAGAGTACCTGAGTACCTGTGACCAGCCCATCAGAGTACCCGAGTACCTCTCCCCTGCCCTTCAGAGTACCCAAGTACCTGTTACCAGCCCATCAGAGTACCGGAGTACCTGTCCCCAGCCCATCAGAGTACCTGAGGATCTGTCACCTGTCCATCAGAGTACCCAAGTACCTGTCACATCCAAATCAGGGTACCCGAGTACTGGTTACCAGCCCATCAGAGTACCCAACTACCTGTCACCAGCCCATCTGAGTACCCAAGTACCTGTCACCAGCCCATCAGAGTTCCCAAATACATGTCACCTGCCCATCAGAGTACCCGCATACCTGTCACCAGCCCATCAGAATACCCAAGTGCCTGTCACCAGCCCATCAGAGTACTTGAGTACCTGTCAGCAGCCCATCAGAGAAACCGAGTACCTATCTGCAGTCCATCAGTTTACCCAAGCACCTGTCACCAGCCCATCTGAGTACCCGAGTACCTGTCACCTGCCCATCAGAGTACTCAAATACCTGTCACCAGCCCATCAGAGTACTTGAGTACCTGCCACCAGCCCATCAGCATACCCGATTATCTGTCACCAACCCATCAGAGTACCCTGAGTACCTATCTGCAGCCCATCAGATTACCCAAGCACCTGTCACCAGCCCATCTGAGTACCCAAGTACTTGTCACCAGCCCATCAGAGTACCCGAGTACCTGTCACCAGCCCATCAGAGTACCCGAGTACCTCTCCCCTGCCCATCAGAGTACCCAGGTACCTGTCACCTGCGACTCAGATTACCCAAGTACCTGTCACCATCCCCTCAGAGTACCTGAGTACCTGTCACCTGCCCATCAGAGTACACGAGTACCTGTCACCAACCCATCAGAGTACCCCAGTACATGTCATCAACCCATCAGAGTACCCGAGTACCTGTAACCAGCCAATCAGTGTAACCGAGTACCGGTTGCCTACCCTTCAGAGTACCTGATTACCTGTCACCAGCCCATCTGATTACCTGAGTACCTGTCACCAGCACATCTGAGTACCCGAGTAGCTGTCACCAGCCCATAGGAGTGCCCGAATACCTGTCACCTGCCCATCAGAGTACCCGAGTACCTGAAACCAGCACATCAGAGTAGCCGAGTACCTGTCTCCAGCCCATGAGAGTACCCGAGTACTTATCTGTAGCCCATCAGAGTACCCGAGTACCTGTAACCCGCCCATCTTAGTGCCTGAGTACCTGTCACCAGCCCATCAGAGTACCTGAGTACCTGTCACCAGCCCATCAGAGTACCCGAATACCTCTCCCCTGCCCTTCAGAGTACTCAAGTACCTGTTACCAGCCCATCAGAGTACCGGAGTACCTGTCCCTAGCCCATCAGAGTACCTGAGGATCTGTCACCTGCCCATCAGAGTACCCAAGTACCTGTCACATCCAAATCAGGGTACCCGAGTACAGGTTACCAGCCTATCAGAGTACCCAACTACCTGTCACCAGCCCATCTGAGTACCCAAGTACCTGTCACAAGCCCATCAGAGTTCCCGAATACTTGTCACTGCCCATCAGAGTATCCGCATACCTGTCGCCAGCCCATGAGAATACCCAAGTACCTTTCACCAGCCCATCAGAGTACTTGAGTACCTGTCACCAGCCCATCAGAGTAACCGAGTACCTATCTGCAGCCCATCAGTTTACCCAAGCACCTGTCACCAGCCCATCAGAGTACCCGAGTACTTGTCACCAACCCATCAGAGTACCCGAGTACCTGTCACCAGCCCATCAGAGTACCCGAGTACCTCTCCCCTGCCCATCAGAGTACCCAGGTACCTGTCACCTGCCCATCAGATTATCCAAGTACCTGTCACCATCCCCTCAGAGTACCTGAGTACTTGTCACCTGCCCATCAGAGTACATGAGTACCTGTCACCAACCCATGAGAATACCCCAGTACATGTCATCAGCCCATCAGAGTACCCGAGTACCTGTAACCAGCCCATCAGTGTAACCGAGTACCGGTTATCAGCCCTTCAGAGTACCTGATTACCTGTCACCAGCCCATCTGATTACCTGAGTATCTGTCTCCAGCCCATCTGAGTACCCGAGTATCTGTCACCAGCCCATCAGAGTACCCGAACACCTGTCACCTGCCCATCAGAGTACCCGAGTACCTGTCACCATCCCTTCAGAGTACCCAAGTACCCTTAACCAGCCCATGAGAGTACCCGAGTACCTGTCTCCAGCCCATGAGAGTACCCGCATACTTATCTGTAGCCCATCAGAGTACCCGAGTACCTGTAACCCGCCCATCTTAGTGCCTGAGTACCTGTCACCAGCCCATCAGAGTACCTGAGTACCTGTCACCAGCCCATCAGAGTACCCGAGTACCTCTCCCCTGCCCTTCAGAGTACCCAAGTACCTGTTACCAGCCCATCAGAACACCGGAGTACCTGTCCCCAGCCCATCAGAGTATCCGAGGATCTGTCACCTGCCCATCAGAGTACCAGAGTAACTGTCACATCCAAATCAGGGTACCCGAGTACTGGTTACCAGCCCATCAGAGTACCCAACTACCTGTCACCAGCCCATCAGAATACCCAAAGACTTCCCGTCCCCTCTCCATGAGCCCATGAGACTACCCGACCACTGTCCATGAGTCCATGAGACTACCCGACCACTGTCCATGAGTCCGTGATTCTACCCGCCCAATGTCCATGAGCCCATGAGACTACCCGATGTCTATTCATACGCCCATGAGAGTACCCGACCTCTGTCCATGAGCCCATGAGAGTACCCGACCAATTCCCATGAACCCATGAGACTTCCCTACCACTGTCCATGAGCCCATGAGACTACCCGTCCACTGTCCACAAGCCCATGAG
>BLSH010083522.1:172868-182904 GCA_018402905.1 Glandirana rugosa | reverse complement strand
GGTCAGATGAACTATTTTCATATTAATGGGTTTAGTAACACTTTAATAAAAGCTGAGATTTGCATATTGGGGTACCCTGGTATTATAGGCTCATATAAAAGGCTCAAGTGTTTGTATAAAAGGTATGAGCAAATACCCTAGGGGTGGCATTTAGGATGGCACATTTTAACATTTACTGAATCTAAAGTGTCACTTTTAAATAATCATTAGATTTGAAGATAAAAAGGAAAAAAACGTCACAATTCCATTTCCCATGTGCTAGAGAAGTAAAAACCTGGAATCTGATTGGCTAAAAAGCTGAACACATTTCCTCATTGATTATACATGAATTAACATCAGGCTTAAACTAAAGTACATTCACAAAATGTAAAAAAAAAAAAACACTCCTTTCACACAGGGCCACTGCGCTCCCATCAGCAGGGGATCAGTTTTCTGGATTTTTTTTCTTAGAACTAGATGGGCTTGGAGGTAGGCGGATATAGAAAGAAAAAGACACAAATCTGTTTTTACCTGTCTGTCTATATATAGGGCTGCATTAAGCTTCCAATCAGGTCCACCTGAAAAATGGACAGGCAGACCTGATCAGAATGCCCAGCTGAAAGAGGTCTTAGGGAAAACTGCAAGTTACAACCATCAATAGAATGAGGTATAGGCAGCTTTCAAAATTCAGCTCTCCTTACTGACCAAAAAGGAAAGCTTGAGAGGTGAGAAAGGAGTTCTCGCCCCTCCTGCTATAGCTGTCAGCCGGGGAGAGGAGAGAGCAAGGGAGAGGAGAGAGCCAGGGAGAGGAGAGAGCAGAGGAGTCACGTGAGTGCCGGGAGACACTCTGATATAAGGTACAGATTGGCAGCTTTTTTTTTTTATAACACAGACACTGGGACACATAATGTTATTTTATAGAGGGGATGGGATGGTTTTATTGTAGTGGCTTAACAACCACTTTAAATGACATGTGCACAAAACTTCGACAAAATAAAGCATGTAGTCAGTGTCTAAAAAAGTGATCCTCTCTTCACTCCCACCGACTCTCATTTGCCCATGGCAGTGATCAGAAGCCATCGGTAAATCTTAAGCCACAATTTGGAGCTTACACAGGGTTGAGGCCTCTATATCCGTCCCCATGTGACAGGACTAGGAATATCAGTGGCAAATTGCCAAACACCAGTGTCAACACATGGGAGAAAGGGATCCATGGGTCCATAATCCCCCATACCTAGGAGTACCTGATATGTCACATATGCTTTGCAAGTAACCTGAGCAGGATGGAAATAAATTGAAGTTAAATATAAGCAGTTGTGGGAGCTGGCACAGTGACCCTGTTGCTTTGCAGTGCATGAGCAAAGCAAATGTTCACTAAATGTATGTCAATAAAGTCAGATGAGCTCCCAAATTTTGTCTTATTAGTTATTTGTAATGCCCTTCACAGCAGGGCACAGTTTGTGGGAGGGTGAAACAGCAGTGATAGCCAATGAGTCTCTACTGAGTCGCACAATCCTTTCCATCACATACAAGGAGTTGCTGACAGGAGGAGAGAGTAGAATGATGACCTCACCAGTGTGGCGATGCTAATTCACTGTCCAATTAGCAAATTGGGGTTGGTCAGTGACCAAACTGTACTGCTTTACTGCAGTTAACAATGTCAGGTCACATACATCACTGTCCAGCCTGTAGTGCAAAAACTCTGCATAAAAGTCCTTCCTTGCACAGAAATATTATAACAGCAGAACAACCAGGAAGACTTACCATATGACTGGAAACAAGATGGCACCGCAACACAAGAGGTCTACAAGGAACAGGATTTCCTTCCACAGCCCATACTCTGTTGTGCCTTGCTCTGTAGACTCTATGATGATGTATGCTACATTAGCTAGTACCTGTCAACAGAATCAAGGCATTAAAAAGCATGTATATGCATATATTATTAATAACATTCATGCAATAGTAAAAATCAGATAAAAACAAAAATAGGAATTTTGTCTTACCTGAAAAATTCCTTTTCTCAGAGTACAGTACAGAACCTGTATTCATAGACCCTGGTCTGTACGGTATGCAGCTGCCTTCAGGTGAAATAACACAGACAAAAAAAACTTGCTTGCAACACCCTTCATGCCCAATCATCTAACCCCACCCACTCCTACAGACTCAGATTTTTTAACAAGCAGTGAAGAGTGAAGACAGAGGGGCGGGACCTGTGTCCTGTACTTTAAAGATAAGGAAATTACAGTTAAAGAGGATGTAAACCAATTCATGAAATTTGACCTAGGTACATATATTTGTAGTGCTTTCTTTTCTCTCTCCAAAGCACTAATTCCCATGTCTTCCTGCTGTTTCTTCCTCTGTTATCAGCATAACAACTTCTGACAAGTCCTCGGAGACTGGAGATAAAATCAGCTGAAAATTTGTGTTGTGGGAGGTTGCTATAAATATATTAGCAGAGCGCTTATCGTGTCATAGCACAGCTCTGAAAATATCTTCATTCTTCTACCTATGTGGAGTGGGTGTGTGCATTTCCTCCAATCAGCAGTCTCCCAGTGTAAGCCCAAACACCACTCCTACTGCAGAATGAGGAAGTAAAAATTCTAACCTGATGTAAGAATTCTAAAAAATATAGAAAGGGAAAGATAGCAGATATACATGTAAAACTTATGTAGGGAGATTTGTTTTATCTGTGTATCATCTGAGGCTGTTCACTTCACTAGGTATATGTGAGGGTTTACATCCACTTTAAGTCCAAATTTCTAACATGTTGATCATCCCTCTATTATTCAGCTAATGTGACACCGGTGCTGATGGAGACCAGCAGCGGCAAACAAGGACTTCCTTTGGTTCCCAATGTCTTCCTTATCAACCTATGATGTCATCAGATGTTAGGAGACCAGCAGCTAGCCCATACAATGCCAATAGATGTAATGCTGCAAAATAAAAACCTGTGGCTTTGTGTAACAAAATGTACAGGCTTGATCCACCCATCAGATTACTGACAATTTTTGGACGATTTGGGGCAATTTTTAGGCATTTTGCGGAGGCACCTATGAAGACACTGTGGTTGAAAAAAAAAAAGCTGCTCTAGAACATCATCACAAAACAATAAGGTTAAGGCATCATATAGAATTGCTCCAAGTAAGAAGGGTCATCAAAGACCAGTTCCTGGTCTATTAATTAGGAACCTTAAGGAGTTTATTGAGAACTGAAATGGCAGGATCCTCTACTGACCCCCTGGGACTTGAAGGTTCTAGACATGGCAAAGGATTTCAATAGACTTCAGACATAGTGGCAGATAAACCTGGTTCTGTTAAACAAGTCGCATGCTGCGTGCCTGAAAGGAACTAGAGTCAGAGGAGTATAGTGTCATAAAATAGGACTTTGTACCAGGACAAGTGAACAGCTATCACTGAGTGGGGTTTTCTGCAGGCCGTCTGCAGAATGCATCTTAATTGGCCCTTTTGTCCCAGCACCGTTGCGCCTGTGATCTGACAATGCTAAATGAGGGGATCCTCAGTGGAGTACTCACAGAACAGAGTTTGGAATGGATGGGGCTTTGCATGTCAGGACAAAAAGAGCCGTAACAAACGCAGATACCTCCCTGAGACAAAGCAAGGAAAAGAAAAATGTCAAATCTAAAATTGCTTGTGCCGAGACACATTAGAGACAAAAAGTAAGGGGGTATCACAACAAAACAAACAACTCCCCCAATCTTCTGTCTATAAAACTGCATCGTGTACTACGTACAAAGGTTCGTCTTGTTAAAAGCTAGGAACCAGTGCCAACATACAGGGAGACCCAGTCTTATCTTATCAATGACACAGAGCCAACAAGATAGAGGTCCAGGTTTCATCCATCACGGTGGACATACCCCAAAGGTTTCTTCAAGGTCTGGGAACCACAGAAATAGACCACTACGCTGGACCTGCATCATACCCTGCAGCTAACTATGCATGTTGCATTTCGTGAGAAGGTGAGCGCCTAAAGGAGAGTCCAGTGCCCGAAGCAACAGGTCAGGCTCAATGCAGGCTCCCTGAGGTAATAACGAGGGGTACCGATCTGGAAACTGCTAGATAACCCAAAGTAATAAAGCAGTCAGGTCTTGAAAGAAGTATCAGTAGAAAAAAATGGTTTAAAAAGAAAAATGCTTCTTTGGAGGAAAGCAGGTACATCACCTGAGGATGCGAGGAAAAAAAAAAGAAAAATGGGAGTTTTACAGGGTAAGTGGGGTTATACAAGTGCACACTGAAAGTCCTATATCCTGTCCTGTACTGTACGGTTAAGATGAGAACATTTTCTGGCTGATAAAGACTAGAATAGGCAGCCTGTGTTGTTGAGCAAGAACATTTTAGTGCTTTACTTGAAGTGCATAAGCAGCTAGAAGCACTCACCTGCAGAGGAATCACAATCATGAAGATCTTTTTATCCTTGTCAGACAGGATGTGCTTCACAAAGGCCCAGCCTGTTCCAATCAGTGCAATGGTGATGAATAGGAGTGCCCCTTTCAGCCTGATGAATGAGAAAAATGGGGATCAGCTTGTATTAAAATGCCTTTAGACCTCTGAAAACAGGATTAGAATACCTAAAGAATATGTAAACCCAACATTTCATATTACTGATATGTGCCTGCTATACCATGCACTTGTATGAGAAAGTAACCTGTTCTGTTAGTATTGTTTCTTATGTGTGAAATCCCTGATGTTCCTGCAAGTCCTTCAGTTTTTCTATTAAGAATTGAGCACACTAAGCATGAGAGCGCAGCATTGTTCAGTGTTCTGGCTGTGCGAGAATTTAGGCTGATCACCTCCAATCATGAGACTTGTGCTGTATCACACATTATGACAGACTTGATTAAAAACTAAGCCCTCCAGCGGTGCGCGGTCTCCGCTTGAGGTGCTTCCATCTTCACCTGATCCTCGTTCAGGGCTCACGGGCCTCGGCGATACGAATGGCCGAGCCGGCGAGGACATCACTTCCGCACACAGGAGTCGCTGTTAACGGCACGGGTATGTTGTTCCTTCAGAGCCCATGTGACATCACCAGCTGCTTCTAAAGTAAATATCTTCTAAACGGTGCACGTATAATACATATTTGCTGTACCTATAGGGAAGCCTTATTATAGGCATACCTACAGGTAAACATACATGAGAGTTTATTCCCACAAGTAAACACTTGCTTTTATGACCTCTTATAGGTTTGAGCGTTTTTACGAATACAGTTTGTAATAAAAATTGTGAATAATTTATGTTGTGTTCTGTTTCATGCCGGTCAAGTCTGAACACTATGGGTATTGTTAAGTTGTGCTTCATGGAGTTCTAATAAAGAAAGAAAAAAAAAAAAGACTTGGGCCTCATCCAAACAATATGAACAAAACTGATAGAAATAACAGGAGGGACTGCCAGTATCATACAATGACGGACTATATTGGCCACAGAGAGGAGGCATGTTCGATAAAAGCTTTATTTTATTAGAAGAGCAATTAAAAAGTTTGCGTGAAAACCCCAACAGGGTAATAGGTATCGAAAACATATAAATAAAAACAACATACACAAATTAAAAGAATATAGTCCATACAGTGGTATGATATGGTGTTGTTGGTCAGACAACACCATATCATACTACTGTATGGACTATATTCTTCTAATTTGTACATGTTATTTTATTTACATGTTTTTTTATACCCATTACCCTGTTGGGGTTTCACTCAAACTTTTCAATTGCTCTCCTAATAAAATAATGCTTTTATCTAACATGTCTCCTCTCTGGAAAATATAGTCCATCATTGCAGGATACTGGGGGTCCCCATGGTTATTTCTATCAGTTTTGTTTGTTTCATGGAGTTCCAATATAAGCCCTCTGGCTAATGTTATGCCAAAATTATACTCACAAATGGGTGATGTAGTACACCACAGCCCATGCTTCAATAGGAAATCCTTGAGCTGAGATATAATGATAATCGATCTAAATAAAAAAAAAAAAAAAAAAAACCACAACAAAACCATTACATCAGTACTATTATTTCCTTTCAGTTTTTCAGCTCAGGTCATGATACAAGTTCACATACAAGATTACACTTTGCAGTACACCAATGGTTCAATATCAAAAATATGTCCACTAGAGGTTCTAGTAACAGTTTGCTGAATAGCGGGGTGGGCTTATTGTCAGGAAAAGACAGAAATCAAGGCACTGGAATCCACAGACTCCATAGTACTGAAGCAGTATCATTAACAAAGATTTAAAACTGAACATTATAAGCAAATATTGCAGAAATACAAGAGTCATGTGTATTCTTACTTGAATCTTGGCATGCTATGTGTATTTCTTTCACATTTATGCAGTAACCCACTGTGATACTTTGCCTCTCTGTAAGTATTTCCTGCACTAAAGACCAGGAAGTGCTGCTATGTCCCTTTGTGCAAATTGGGTGGTCTTCTATCCGCCCCCCTCCTCTTGTTTTTTCAGGCAGCCTGGAGTGGGTGGGCCCTGCTGGGCCCCTCCCACAGGCTATGTGCACTACAGCGATGATATCACTATTACTTTAACAAGGTAAGAACTAGGTTTACAAAGGTGTCGGGGCACACAAACTAAATGTATATCCTGTAGGAAAATGGTGGTTAAAGACAAAATAGCCACCTTTATGCCCAATTATTACACTGCTCATTCTATCTGTAACAATATGGGGTCCATTTATGTGGTGTGACGTGGCGCCATAATGGACGGGTGATACTTGTCGCCTCGCATGCGATCACTTTGAGGCGACTAGTGAAAGTCCGACCCGGGTTTTGCCAGCCAGAATGGCAAACCAATGGCAGTGGCAGAGCTGGTTCCGGCCTGGACTTTCTGGTCCACTCAAACCCCTCTCCGCCTGCATTTAATGAACAGGAAGAGAGCAGAAGAGAGCTCTATTCTGGATCTCAGAGGGAGAAAGCTCAGCGAGCCCTGTGTGATAATTTGGACTTAAAGATCAAGGTTTGCACTGTGCTTATGTTTTGTGGGTGTCGGGGACAGCTATAGAGAGGAACCCGATTGTTAAGTTTAGCGCCGGACAGCGAGGTTTTGTTTTCGGTTTTGTTATGTGTTATTTTGTTATGTGTTTTGATCTCACAAACCTCTGATAATAAACCTGGCAAGCTGTCAGATTTTAAAGAAACTGACCTACACTTAATATTTTACTCTGAAAAGTGATCCCCATGAGCTAATCTCCCACAGCGGTGAGAACAAGAGTGCTAAAACTGCAAATTGTTTATGTTCTGTATACTGTATTAGACGTCTCAAGGCAAGAAGGTTACATTCTATGCACTGTATTAGAGCTGCACAATTAATCGTATTAAAATCGCGATCTCGATTCATTACCGCGATTTTTAGTGCAGTTAATGGAGTCCAACTTGCGGGGCGACTCAGCGTGACTTGACTGTAATAAAAGTCAATGCAAGTCGCCTGAAGTCTTTTCGAAGTCGGAGCGACCTGAGTCTCTTGGGCAGAGAGCCAAGTTCTGAAGTCACACTGATAAAAGAAGCTAGAAGAATGCAATGTAATTACTTCAAAGGAATGAACTCCCGTGTATAGAAGATGTTCAGTTTAACCATTTAAAGACTAAATCTTTTCTGATTTTCTGCTTACAAATAAAAATCCAGTATTTTTTGCTAGAAAATGACTTAGAACCCCAAACATTATATATATTTTTTTTAGCAGAGACCCTAGAGAATAAGATGGCGGTTGTTGCAATATTTAATTTCGCACGGTATTTGCGCAGCGGTCTTTCAAACGCAATTTTTTTTGAAAAATGACCCTTTCAAAAAAAAAAACTAAACAGTGCTGTTAGCCCAATTCTTTTGTATATGGAAGATGTTACACTGCGAGAATCGTGATCTTTATTCTAAGCAAAAAAATTGTGATTCTCATTTTGTCCAGAATCGTGCAGCTCTACACTGTATGAGTCATTTCCAGATAAGGACCTTGGGAAGAAGGGGATCGCTGTCTAAGAAGAATTCAAAAGAAGAATTATTGCCAATATAATTAGGCAATTATGCTATTATATTAAGGGGACATGCAATTTAATTAGCAAAACAGGACGTTAAATAAGTTTGTGTACCATCGGGGGTATAGTAGGAAAGTTTTTCTATGTAGATTACTCGTGAATAAATCTGTGCAGGAATGCCCTGTATGAAACATCACGTGTTTTTTTTTTTAAACGTATTCAGCCTGGGTGGAAGCACACCTCCAACAGTTAGACGATTGTTTGGGAAAAATTTATCGCCAGTTTAGCAGGGGTAAAATAAATTCTATGCAGAAATGTATATTGTATGAGATGATCTTGCGCTGACACCAGTCTAGAAAAGGAGGATCCCCACAGATGATACATCACATTTTAAAGGAGAAGTTCACCTTTTTGAACATGTTAAACTCATATTTAGGGTGTAACATGTTCAGCATCACACCCCCCCCCCCCCTTGTGACAGCGAGCAGGAAATCATCTCCTCGCAATCGCTGACACAGTTCAAAGAGCGCTGCCGTACGGGGCTCTGCCCACACAGCCGCATCATTGATTCAGATCCCTGTGAATCAATGAACTACAAGTACCTTTGCGGCAGTCGGCTTGTAGTTCTCAATGAACTACCAGGGAGCTGTTGATCACTTCTAGGTAGCTCATTGAGTCTTAGTCATTCAGTAACTGCCTGCTCGTATCGGAGGTACAGGCTAACACCTACACAGACAGTCTGCAGGACCCTGGCATTACAACCACAATCTGCTGATTGTGGGTACAATGCTTTACCTGCAAAAAATGTGCATTTATTATAAAGGTGAACTTAACCTTTAAGTGCCTCCAGCCATACTGGAGCAAACACATTTCTTCCTATTTAAAGTGGTTTTTAACCCACATATTGTTCTTGCTACCATCCCCTCGGAAATAATAAATCCTATGCCCCACTGTATGTGTTTTCTAAAAAATCCGCTGACAAATACCTTATTTTATAGCGCCGACCGGCGGCCACATGACCGGCCGTCTATCTCTTCTCCAGGTCTGGCAGGGAAGTGAGAAAATCACTGACGTCAGCCAGGAGGAGGAAAGAGACTGCATTTATTTTTTTAGAAAACACACAGTGGGACACAGCATTTATTATAACAGAGGTGATGGTAGTAACAAAACTAACCTGATACCAGCAGGATGGGGGTGCATCACTGGTACGAGCTGGCAGGCAGGGAGGGAGGACGACAGAGGAAGACACAGACACAGGAGAGCAGGGCTGCGGATGACGGAGGCATGTAAACTGACCACTGCGTCAGGGCTCAGTAGCCATCATACACCGTGGTCAGTTTACAGGGGGGGGTGGTATAGCCAGGCAGGATCAGCCAGGTGATACGGGGGCCAAATTACACAGCACAAGCACGGTGCTGTATAACATATGCTTTAAGGGAACAGGATTCCATTTTTTCTTTTTAGGTTAACACTTTAAGCCTGGTAAACGCTAAGTTTATTTTCAACCCAGGGGATTGCACGAAAAAAAACAGGCAGCTCCGGTCAGAGCCGCTGTACACAAACGGACGGCTTCTGTCAGACAGATCGGCATACACATGGGCCGAATCCTGCCCATTTTTTTTTTTTTGAACCGGCAAGGTTTCCTGACATTCGGCCCGTGTGTACCCAGCTTTAAACTTTTAAGTCTATTCGATTATCTATTCTATTACAATCCTTTGTGGTTATTGAGAAGATATTTAAAAGCCTTAAAAAGATAACTTTAAAGCATAGGATCCGGCCAAGATAAAAGTTGAGGGTGGGGGGTTTACTTAACCACTTGAATACAGGACGTTTATACCCCCTTCCTGCCGAGACCAATTTTCAGCTTTCAGCGCTCTCACACTTTGAATCTCAATTACTCTCTCATGCTACACTGCACCCAAACAAAATTTGTGTCATTTTTTTCACACAAATAGAGCTTTTTTTCTTTCGAGATAAACACACTTTTTTTACTGTGTTTAAAACAAACCCACGTCACATCGTACTCTCTCATTAACTCTAAGTTTCACACTCTCGCGACTTTCGACTTTTAACCAG
>BLSH010083522.1:158768-168906 GCA_018402905.1 Glandirana rugosa | reverse complement strand
GTATATATTTTTATACACCACGTAGAGTGGACTATATACTGTATGTACAGTGTACACTGATATATAGCACACCTGTGCATATATATATATATATATATATATATATACTAGACTGTATACGTATATATATATATTTTTTTTTTCCCTCTCTACACTAACCTGTCTGCACTAACTGACAGGTTTATATTTAGATATCTAACTATCTATCTAGTTAGCTATATATTTTCTGTGATTTTTGTCTGTTTTTTATAGTTCTTTTTTTAAGCTAGCTATCTAAACTGCCTGTTACAGAAACCTACGCTCTCTAAGTACAAGCAGCGCCGACACACACATATCATAGAGCCGCAGTACGAGCGGCTTTATATAGTGTGGGGTTTGGATTGAGACTGCTGTGTATCCTGCCTTCAGCCAATCAAAGCTCTCTCGCTGGTCATGTGCATGCTTTGACCAATCAGCGGGCGGTATTCCTCTGCCATTTTAAAACATGGGGCACTGACAGGTTTATATTTTTTTTTTAATCATAAAGACGTTTTTATTGAAGAACAACATTGTAGTCATACATAAGATCAGGTACAAACACAGATGAGCATAACCATTGGTATGCCATTTGTCACACAAAGAAATCTGTAACACAGTTAGTACGTACATACATGCAAGGCCTGTCCTGTTTGAGCACGTGCAGCCTCTCCACTTAGGAAGACACAATGCCCGCCATGCCCCTTCACTCAAGACCTCTTACTTTCACCAATAGAGGTTTCTACAAAATGGTTCAACTAGGTACACGTTTCCCCATCTGCCAGCCACCTGTCCCAGATTTTGGAGTACTTCAGTGGGCATCCCCTGTGACTATATATTAGTTTTTTATATGGTAGGGTCCCATTCACTTCTATTTTCCAGTCTAAAATCGTGGGTGGAACTGGCCTCATCCAGTGCCTGGCTATCACTTTCCTTGCGGAAAACAAAGTTTCTGCTATGAAGGTAGTTAAATATTTGTCTAGCTCCACTTCTGCATTGAGCCCCAGCAAGCACAGTTTGGGGTCCAGTCCCACTGGGGATCCCATGACGTCATGGAGGAATTGAATGACTTGTTTCCAGTAACTTTGGATCTGCGGACAAGCCCAAATTAAGTGGTAGAAGTCACCAGGTGCCCCCCTGCACATTTGACAGTGCGAGCTATTCGCTTGTTGGAATTTTGCCAATTTCACGGGAGTGAGATAAGCTTGGTGTAAGATATATAGTTGTGTCAATCTATCCGAAACTTTTGGGGATACTGTTTTCACGTTGCCCAGGGCTTCATCCCAATCGTCATCACCCATGATCCCAACCTGTTCTTCCCATTTTTGTTTACTCTTATATGCCAGAGTGGTGTTTTGGGGGGTGCGTATTGTAGCATACAGTGACGATATTAGTTTGGAGGGTTCTGAGCCCGTGATTATATGTAGGATGGGAGGTGGGTCTAGGCCTGGGGGATTGAGGTGGAATTGGGTGGTTAGCGCGTGCCTTAGCTGGAAGTACCGGAACAGAAAGGAATTAGGAAGAAGGAATTCTTCCTTCAGTGTTTGGAATGGTTTGGGGCCATTGTCTGTCATCACCTGGTATATATACAATATACCTCGTGCAATCCATAGGCCTGGGTCTTGTACTAAGGTGAGCTCTTGCAATTGGGAGTTAAACCAAAGTGGGGTGTGGGAGTGTATCTGGGAGCTTTGTGCTTTGCGTATCGCTATATGGTAAATCTTATGGTGGTGGGCGAGCATCCCCCCCATTGTACACAGGGGCGGGGCGGTGTTGCTGCGAGCGTATTATTGATTGTAAAGGGGTATAGGCCGGGTGACCCGGTTGTCTGCAGACTAGAGCCTGGTATCTTTGTGTCTCTTGTTTGCCGTAGTAGTACATGTGAGATAGTTGTGCCGCGATGTAATAGTCTCTAAAGTCGGGTAGTGCTGCTCCTCCCTGAAGAGAGGGATTTTTAAGGACATTCCAGGCCAATTTATGTCTTGAATGTCCCCACACAAACGAGTTTAGTATAGAGTCTAACGTCTTAAAGAATGTGAGGGGGATATACAGTGGGGCATGCCATAAAATATACAGTATCTTAGGGAGTAAAATCATTTTTATAATGTTTATTCTACCCATAACACCCAGGGGAAGCCTAGCCCAGTTCTGGGTTTTCGTTTTAACTACCGCAATAAGGGGATCTACGTTAAGAAGGAAATAATCCTTGAGGGATCGCGTGACCTGTACTCCCAGGTATCTAACCTGGGAAGCCCTGGGTAGGGGGAGAGAGGCGCCCGACTCCTCCGGAGGAAAGTGGTCTAGGGGCAAGAGCTGAGACTTTGACCAATTTATCTTGAGGCCTGAATGTTGTCCTATTTCCTCTATGGTTGCCAGAGCGGCCCTTAGAGACGGGCCTGGGTCTGCCAAGTAGAGAATGGTGTCGTCCGCGTACATGCCAATTTTTTCCTCCAAGCCTCCCACCCTAAGACCCCTAATGTTGGGATTGTTGCGTATGGCAATAGCCATGGGTTCCGCTGCAATTGCATATAGGAGTGGAGATAGGGGACACCCCTGTCTCGTACCCCTCTCCAACCGGAACGGGTCCGATAGGTGTCCATTGACAAATACACGGGCGACCGGGGATTGGTATAATAAGCTTATCCATTTAATAAACCGTGGGCCGAATCCGAAGCTGCGCAAGCACTCCACTAGGTAAACCCATTCCACCGAGTCAAAAGATTTGGCCGCATCAAGTGCGACCATCACTCGTGACCCGGGCTCCTCATGTGTGGCCTGCAGATTCATATATAGACGTCTAATGTTCATGGCCGTGTTTTGCCCGGCATAAATCCTGTTTGATCCGGGTGGATCAGGGAGAGGATTACTTGATTCAGGCGGTTCGCCAGGATCTTAGCCAGCAGTTTAGTGTCTACTGTGAGCAATGAAATCGGTCTATAGGACTCTGGGAAACCGGGATCTTTACCGGGTTTGGGGAGTACTATTATTTGTGCCTCCGCCATGGAGGGTGGAAGGTTGCCTGATTCAAATATGTGGTTGTATAGTTTTAAGAGTTTGGGAATAAGTGTCTCAGAGTAGGACGAATAGAATTCTAAGGGCAAACCATCAGGGCCTGGTGCCTTAGATTTAGCCATTCGAGCAACTGCTGTGGCAATGTCGTCTGTCGTTATTGGCGCCTCAAGGATCTGCCTCTGGGCAGGTGAGAGTTGGGGGATAGGTAGTTTTTGCAGCAATTCTTGGGTAGCTCTGGCTGACTGATTGGTCTGGGACGTGTATAATTCTTTGTAGAATTTCCTAAACTCTTCCGCCGCTATAGGGGCATTAGCAGTGGACTGACCATTGGCTTGAACTAGGGACACCACTACTGGGGGGTTAGTGTCCATATGGGCTAGGTAAGCCAGCAGTCTGCCCGCCTTCTCCCCGTGTTCAAAAACCCTTTGTTTGCTGAAAAAGATATGCAGTTTAGCCTTTTCAAGCTGCAGCTGAGCTACCGCCCTAGACTGTATCCGTACTTTTGACAACAGCTCTGGGGAGGGTTGCCTAGCACACTCAGCCTCCAGCTCGTGGAGAGCTGACAATGAAGATTGGAGCATCGCGTTAGAGGACCTTTTAAGCCTGTTAATGCGATTCGATAAGATCAAGCGAGCATGCATTTTAAATGCCTCCCAGACCGCTCCGAAGTTTACGCTTTCGGAGTTGTGTAGGAAAAAGAATCCAAATTCCCTCTCTATGGCTGCGTGGTCCTGAATGGACGCGAGCCAGTGTGTGTTTAGTTTCCAAACGTGAATAGAACACGACCCCAACAGATCAAGTTCAGCCCAACAGGGGGCATGGTCCGACAGGATTCTGGGAGCGAACCCAGCCCCCACCAGCTCCGGCTGCAAGGACTTGGAGATAAAAATAAAGTCAATACGGGACATGGTGTTATGACTAGTTGAGTAGCAGGAGTAAGCTCTCGTGCTTGGGTGGAGATGTCTCCACGTATCGATGAGCTCAAAGTCTGTTAAAATCCTATGCAGCCGGGTGGACCCTGACAGACCATGTGCCCCATTTCCGCCCCCCATACGGTCCAGCTCAGGGGACATCGGCATGTTAAAAAGCTCAGGGGACATCGGCATGTTAAAATCCCCCATCCACACAGCCGGAACTGCGGGATACTGTGCCATAAAAGCCAGGCCCTCGTTCACCACCTCCGAATTGTATGGCGGATGGACATAGCAGACCAGTAACAGCGGACGGTCTTGAATGGAAGCATATACAAATAAGTATCTACCCCCCTGGTCCGACTGCACGCGTATCAGCTCAAATGGGACCGATTTGGCCACCAAGAGGGAAACGCCCCTGGACTGGTGTGTGAACACCGAGTGGTATGTCCAGCCCAACCAGGGCAGTTTTTAGGAGCTTTAGAAGTGCTATTTTTGGGGGGCGTGGTCTGGAGCTGCATGGAGTAGGGTGTGCTGAGAGAGCTCCGCTCGATCATTCTATTATCCTGGGGCCACTATCCTTTCTTGTCAGACACGCTGTGTGCTATCTGCTGCTGGCTATCAATCTCCCCGACATGTCTCCGCCAAAGAGAACATCGGAGGCGATTGCTAAACTGGGGAAATTCCGCCATGAAGAACGCAGCCTGCCTGAAGAAGATGGCGCCTCCCCTCCCCCAGATGCTGAAGCGTCGGTCTCGGCAGAAACTACCAGAGTTCTGGAAGCTATCTCCCTCTGCCAGTCCACCCTCACAGCGCGGATTGAGGAGGTAAAGGTGGACATATCTTTGATACGCCAGGATGTCCATAACTTGAGGGAGAGAGTCATGGACTCGGAGCGTCGCATTAGCCGAATGGAAGATGATTTGCTGCCATTGCAGGGGTCTACAGAGCGCCTACAACACTAACTGGACACCGTCCTTGCCAAACAAGATGATATGGAGAACCGGCTACGCCGATGTAATCTCTGATTCGTGGGACTTCCGGAGCGGGCGGAGGGCTCAGATCCCCCTACCTTCCTCGAGGGACTGCTCATTAAAACGTTCGGTCGGGAGGCCTTCTCCTTCTCATTCGTGGTGGAGCGTGCCCATCGTCTAGCTGCCCGGCCCCCGCCCGCGGGCGCCCTGCCGCGCACCTTTATAGCAAAACTCAATTATCGAGACGGCTTACCCGTGAAAAGGGCAACATCCCCATTGGCAATGGTCACATTGCAGTGTTTCCGGACTTATCAGCTGAGGTCCAGAAACGAAGAGCCCGCTTTGTGGAGGCCAAGCGCCAACTTAGGATTCATCACCTTGCCTATGCCATGCTGTTTCCGGCAAGACTCCAGGTGATATGTGACGGCAAGGCACAATTCTTTGAGGAACCCGAAGCCGTTCTCTCCTGGCTGGAGCACCATGACCTGGCAGGCCCTGCCCCGGCCTAACATCTCTCCTTCCTGATTCCCCTGGGAGTATCCTGACTGCTTCAAGTGCATATGCGCCTCCCTCCATACATCTACCCTGTTTGCCTTGCACCACCATCGCTGAACTGTGAGTAACCTGCATCTGCAAACTCCTGCTACTCCTAAACTCTGCAGCCTTACAAGGAACACGAACCCCTCTTACCTGCCGCGGCCTTCCACTACCCATTCTCATCCCCGAACACCTTGTCTATTGAGCGGCTCACCGGCACCCCAGACTGTCACCTTTGCTGTAAGTACTGTACTGAGCAAGGGCTGTGCACTTTACAGCAATTGTATGTCCCCCGACCCCCTTGGGTCACATTGACACTAAATGTTAAGACCTCAAAGTTGGTTTCCCTGGTCAGCTCATACCCCCCAAAGTTTGAAGGATCGCAGCTTGCTGCGCTCGCTGGGCTGGCTCAGAGTAGTTTTGCTTTATTTGTTACAGTTCAACATTACATATAACTTCTTGCTGACATGCTGCCGGTCTCCTTTTTTGCTGCTGTTATATCATACTTCCCTCTGGATTGACATCTCTCCCCAATATTGGCCTCCCCCCTCAATGTTGGCTGTTACTTGGTGCCTGATGTCTTTGAGTGGGAACAAGCCACTATGGACTAGAACTGTGGCATTCATGTCAAATTTGGTTTTCTTTATTTACAATGCCCTGGTTGTCCTTTTTCTACCTTTAACTTTTTTTTCTTTTCTGCTGTTTAAATATGACACCGGTACACTGGTGTTTTTGTATTGCTTGGCGTTCCCTGTGGGTCCGACTGCATCCTACTATTTCCTCCCCCCTAATTTGCAATGGCGTCCCTTACTCTTGAGACGTGGAGCGTCCGGGGCCTGGTTGCCAGACCCAAACGTTCTGCGGTCCTCTCACACCTAAAGTCCCTGCGAGCTGATATTTCAGTTCTGCTAGAGACTCACTTAACGGGACAAGCACAACTGGCCCTTAAGAGGCCCTGGGTCGGGTGGTTGTACCAGGCCCCCTTCACCTCCAATTCCAGGGGTGTTGCATTTCTCATTGCTAAAACTGTGCGTTTCCAGCTACATGATTTGCAGTCGGACCCGCAGGGTCGCTTTATATTTCTTCATGCCACTGTGAATGGGTTGGAGGTTCTCCTGTTGGCGTATTACATCCCCCCTCCATTTCAGTTTGGCCCGCTACAACAGGGGGTGGCCTTTATGGCCAGTCACCCTGCGGTTCCGGCGATCTGGATGGGGGATTTCAATATGGTCATCAACCCCCTGGTCGATAGGCGAGGCCCCCGCCCCGCCTCCTCTGGTCTGCCTTCCACCACCAGATTTGGTAGGTTTCTTACAGAGTTCTCTCTAGTTGATACCTGGAGGCATAAATACCCTGACGAGTCACGGTTTTCTTGTTTCACTCCAGCCCACTCCACCATGTCCCGTATTGATCTGATCCTCGCTACCCCCACCCTACTGCCGAATCTCCTCGACGTGGGATTCGGTGCTAGGATATTGTCTGATCATTCCCCATATTGGGTTACTCTCCATTTGCCTACCCCCCCCGCGGTGCAGGTCTGGAGACTGAATCCGTATTGGCTCTCCGTCCTGGCCAACATGGGGGACATTGCAAGGGAGCGGACATACTTTTTCCGTATAAATGACGGTTCGGCCCCGGTCGGCTCAGTCTGGGAGGCCTTTAAGATCCATGCCCGCATGCATCTTTCGGCACGAATAAACAGACATAAGGCCTCGTCCAAGCTGGTGCTCCAACAGGCGGGGGACCGGCTGGAGGAATATGAACAAACCTTCCTTAGGGACCCCTCCCCTTCCAATGCAGCCCTGTTAAGCTCCCAGACTAGACTTGTTGATCAATTACATTTTGAGAAGGCAAACCGGGGTATCTTTTTTACCAAGCAGCGCATATACGAGCATGGGGAACGTGCGGGCAAGTTACAAGCCTATATGGCCCACCTTGACAGCAAACCCCCTGTAGTGGTGGAACTTCAGTCCGCTGGGGGCCTGGTTACTGACCCTGACTTGGTGGCTGCAGAGTTTAGATCCTTTTATGCTGATTTATATACGTCTACAACCAACTATGCCAGTGAGGAACTGACTGAGTTCCTTCAGGACATTGAGTTCCTCCAGCTGTCCCCCGCTCAGCGGGCAGTATTGGAGGCACCTATCACTACCGACTGTATAGAGACAGCCATGCTTACTCTTCCCTCTTCCAAGGCCCCGGGGTCGGACGGACTCCCTATAGAGTTCTATAGGCAATTTGACGACATACTTGTCCCCAAACTTCGAGTGTTATATTCCCACATTTTTGACACCTCTACCCTCCCCCCTTCCATGGGTGTAGCCCTGATTGTGCCGATACCCAAAACAAGCAAAGACCCTCTATACCCTGAATCCTATCGCCCAATCTCTCTGGGCGAGATACTCGCCAAAATTCTTGCCCTTCGCCTTAATAAAGTTATCCTAAGCTTAATCCACCCAGACCAGACGGGGTTCATGCCCAACAAAAACACCGCCTTCAACCTCAGGCATCTATTCTTAAACCTCCAAGCACAACATGAGGACATAGGCTCCAGGGTGGTGGTCAGTCTCGACGCCGCAAAGGCGTTCGATTCAGTCGAATGGGACTATCTTTGGGAATGCTTGCGACGCTTCGGATTCGGTCCCAATTTTATTAAATGGCTCAAATTGCTGTACCAAGCCCCCACTGCCCGCATCCAGGTTAATGGCAAGCTTTCGGACCCCTTTTCCCTTACCCGTGGGACTCGCCAGGGATGTCCCATCTCCCTACTCCTGTACGCTTTGGCCGTGGAACCATTGGCCATTGCGCTCAGGGCCCACCCCTGGTGTTGGGGGCCTCCGTTCTGGTTCACTGGTGGAGGTTGTCAGCATGTATGCTGACGACTTGATCCTCTATCTCGTGGACACGGGCCCCTCACTCCAGACCGCCCTGCAACTTATCGAGCAATTTGGCACTTTCTCAGGTCTTCGCATAAATTGGAACAAATCACTGATCCTGCCGGTCGATGTTGGGGCTCCCTCATCCGATCAGGCCTCCCTGCCCCTCATTCGCGCTAGCCAGATTAAGTACCTAGGTGTCCAAGTCTCCAGATCCCCCGCCGACTATGTAGCCCTCAATCTTGAACCCCTCTTCGATATGCTCAAAGCTAAAACCCAAGTCTGGTCCCGATTGCCCCTCGGGGTGATGGGTCGGATTAACCTAGTAAAAATGATTCTTCTCCCAAAACTCCTCTATATTTTTTGGCATACCCCAATGTGTATTCCACTCCGCCTCTTCAGAAAAATGGAATCCATTATTAATACCTTCATTTGGGGAACTTCACGCTACAAAATTACCATGGACTGCCCTGAAACGCCCAAATGACCTGGAGGGCACTGCACTTCCCGACTTGACGCTGTACTACGTCGCCTCACAACTATCCCATTTCTTTCACCTCCACCACACTGACAGGGAGAGGTACATCGCATTGGCGTGTCCTCGGCCTTCCCACTTAGTGACTCAACTTCTATTCCGTGAAAAATGAAAGGGATCTCACCCAGGCAGTGGAGGCACCATGCTCTCGCATCATTGCGAGATCTGGCGACTTGCTGCACGACGAAGCGGGGCCCCTCCACTCCACTCTCACACACCTCTATGGGACTCCCGGCATCTCCCTGAGTTGTCCTCTGTCCCGGATCACGGGGTGTGGACTGCCAGGGGCATTGTGTACCTTTCGCAGGTCATCGTAAATGGAACTGTAAAGACCTTTCAAGCCCTGAAGGACCAGTACTCCCTCCCCAATTTTATGTTTTTTCGCTATCTCCAACTCCGCCACGCTCTACAGTCCCAATTCCGAGGGTCTGTCCCCCAGCTGGAGACACTGCCTCTGGTTGATATCCTGCTGAGGCAGGACTCTAAAAAGCTCATATCAGTATGCTACAACAGCCTCTTGATCCCCGGGGCTACCGCCCAGGCGCACCAGCTCAAATCTAGATGGGAGCCAGATCTGGGTGATATCGCGGAGGATGATTGGTAGGAGGCACTGGCGGTCTGTAAATTAGCATCTCCCAAACTATCTGATCGCCTCACGCACCTATATATCCTACATAGGTCCTACATCACACCACATCGCGTCCTTAAATACGACCTGAACTATAGCCCTCTGTGTCCTAGATGTGCTGACCCTGACAGCTCCTTTTTCCATCTCCTCTGGTCTTGCCCGGTCATCCAGGGATACTGGCTGCAGATCACCGGCTTCCTGCACGACAGAATGGGCTCCCCCTTAACACTCTGCCCGCGTCAATGCATCTTGGGGATTCTCTCCCTCCCTGAGGAGAAGTACTTGAATATCTTTCTTCAGGAAACGCTATTTTTAGATGACAATTGAAAAAACAGACATTTTTGACAATATGGGCAGAAGATCCAAAGCCGCATGGCATATGTAGCGGAGACCTTCCAAATGTTGCATCCGCTGTACCTCAGCCTGTGCATATTCACTAGACAAACTAGTGCGCAGTGTGGCAGCATGCTCGCGAAGAGACTGTGCCGCCATAGCAGTTGCTAGCGCCGGCCGCATGGCTGACCCAGCCAACAAGAATAGTGCTTTAGACACTGTCTCTGTGTGGCGATCGGGTATAACAGTTTTTACAGACAAAAAAGTTAACAGTAGATTTTTATCGCAAAGGACTTCTTTCTATAAGTTCATGAAGA
>BLSH010083522.1:73036-86189 GCA_018402905.1 Glandirana rugosa | reverse complement strand
CTCTGAAAAAGGACCGCTAAGGCCGAAATCTGGCCCTTGAGCGTACTCAATGCCAGGCTCTTGTCCAGTCCCTGTTGCAGAAAAGTCAGCACCCTGGACACCAAATAAGAGCGAGGGTTCCAACCCCCCGCTTCGCACCATGCAATATAGGCCCTCCAGGTCCTGTGATAAATTTTGCGCGAAGTGCACTTACGTGCCTTAAGCATAGTAGGGATTACAGAGTCAGCGACTCCCCGATCCCTTAATACCTGGGCCTCAATAGCCAAGCCGTCAAAGCCAGCGAGGGTAAAGCAGGGTGCAAGATGGGACCTTGGGACAGCAGGTCTTCGCGAAGCGGAAGCCGCCAAGGAGCGTCCGCCACCATCCGAACCAGATCGGCGTACCAAGTGCGCCGAGGCCAATCGGGAGCGACCAGGATTGTCGGAATACCCTCTGCAGCTATCCTGCACAGAACCCGAGGCAACAGCTTTAGGGAAGGGAAGAGGTATACTAACCGATACCGACCCCAAGGAGCCACCAGCGCCTGATTGAACCTGGACGCCATGAGGTCTACCTCTGGTTGCAGCAAATCTGGCGAAACACCTCCGGATGCAGGGACCATTCCCCCTGGTCCAGTGTCTGGCGACTGAGAAAGTCCGCCTGCCAGTTCTCCACTCCCGGAATGTAAATTGCGGAGAGCGCCGGAACGTGTTGTTCTGCCCAGCGGAGAATCAGAGCAGCCTCAGCAGCTGCCGCGGAACTTCTTGTCCCTCCTTGATGGTTCACATATGCCACTGCTGTGGCATTGTCCGACTGAACCCAGACAGGGAGGCCATGCAACCTCGTCGACCAATGGGACAAGCAAAGCCTGATCGCTCTCAGTTCCAACACATTTATTGGAAGTCGAGCTTCCTGAGCTGACCAACGGCCCTGAGCAGACAACTGACCCAACACCCCTCCCCAGCCCGCCAGGCTGGCAACCGTCGTTATTATCGACCAGTTGAGGGGAAAAAAGGATTTTCCCAGAGTCAGTGCTGGAGCCCGGAGCCACCAAGTCAGTGATCCCCTGGTCTGGTGGTCCAAACGGATCAGTCTGTCCAGGGATAAGGGAGATTTGTCCCTGACAGAATCGCCTTCTGCAGGAGCCGAGTGTGACTCTGGGCGTAAGGTATCGCCTCGAAGGACGAAACCATGAGTCCCAACACCCGCATGCAGAACCTTAGGGAGGACCTCCGGCGTGACAGTAGGGTCCGAACCGCCGCTGGCAGCCCCAATAGCTTGTCGGGAGGCAAGAACACCTTCGCCCGCACCATGTCTAGAATCAGACCAAGGTACTCCAGGCGACACGAGGGGGCTAGCAAGGACATTTGCAGGTTGATGAGCCAACCGAAGTCCCTTAGTGTAGAAGCCGTGATTCTCACGTCCTCCTCCAATGACACTGCCGACTCCGCCCTCAAGAGCAGGTCGTCGAGGTACGCTACCACTGCAATACCTCTCTGTCTTAGCAGTGCTAGGACGGGCGCCAACACCTTGGTGAACACCCTGGGAGCCGAGGCCAGACCGAAAGGTAGGGCCACAAAGTGAAGCGCAGAAAACGCTGGTGATTTTGGCAGATGGGAACGTGCAGATAGGCGTCCCTGATGTCCAGGGGTGCCAAGAATTCCCCTTGATGTAGGGCGGCAACGACCGAGGGAACGGACTGCAGCTTGAACTTCTGTGCTTTGACAAAGCAGTTCAGAGCTTTGAGGTCTAGAATCGACTTGACCCCGCCCTTTTTGGGCACCACAAAGAAGTTTGAGTAAAAACCACAGAACCTCTCCTCCAGTGGAACTGGCACCACGACGTCCATGTCCGCAAGGGACTGGACCGTGCCTAACAGCTCCTCCAGACGCCCCTGCGGGAGTCTCAGGTTTGAGGGAAAAAAAAAACAAAAACCTGTCTGGGGGCAGAGCTGTGAACTCTATCCGGTGGACACCATATCTAGGACCCACCGATCGGATATGTGAGCTGTCCAGCAGTCCGCAAACTCCAATAACCGGCCCCCCACCCGAGAGATGGGCGGGGGCAACCCGTCACACTGAGGAGGGCTTATCCTCCACTTTACAGGGTTTCCGTTGCCAGGTTCTCTTACCAGACCCAGCCGAGGCCTTACTGGACTTGGAACCCGCCCTGGCTGTGCCGGAGGCACGAAAAAACATTTTCTCCCCAGAAAAAAAAGGGGGGCCCTGTCGTCGGCGAAAGTCCTCCAGCTGTGGTCCAAACAAACGACCCCCCTGGAAGGGAAGGTCCGTGAGGCGCTTCTTAGACGCCTGATCACCCGACTAAGACCTCAGCCACAACACCCGTCTGATGATTACTGCAAAAGCGGAAATTTTTGACAGCATGGGCATGATGTCCAGCAGGGAGTCGCACAGATAATGGAGGCCTTCCACCACGTGTTGCACCTTATGCAACTCATTCCTCGCACAATTGCAACTTAAATTTTTGCTCACCGAGGAGAGGCACTCAAAAAGAGACTGTGCTGTCATTGCTGAGGCCAGAGCTGGTCGCATAGCAAAACCTGCTACCTGAAAGATTCCCGTGCGACGATCCGCCGCGTCCTTAAAAGAGGGCGAACCCTCCACAGGAAGGGTTGTAGCCTTATTCAGACGGGCCACCGGTGGGTCCACCGAAGGGGAAGCCCACCGCTTAAGGAAAGCATCCTCAAAGGGATAGCGCACCGCAAAACGCTTAGGCAAGGTGAAGGAATTTTTGGGGGGACCCCATTCCTTAAAAACAGCCCGCTCAAAAAATTGATCATAGGGAAAAACCCTAGGGGACTTAGAAGGCCTCAAAGATCCACAGACATAAGTGGAAGTCTGCGCCTCCGCTGACTGATCAAGGCGCAGGGCCTGGCGAATGTCCCACAATTGCCCTGTCGGGCGCCACTGAGGTCCCCTGGTCCTCTTCAGTAACTGAGAGAACCAGTTTGCCTTCAAAGAGATCCACGGGGACAACCGAAGCGACTTCATGATCTGAATCCTCGCCTGAGGAGACATAGGGGGCCAAGCGCTTAGCGGGGGGCTCCCCGGAGCAGTAACCACCTTTGGAATGAATTCCAGAAAAAGAGCCCGCAAAAGGTCCAAAGTGACCGCAGGGACTTGTGCGGAGCGCTGCTCTGCCGGCTAAAAATCAGAGGGCGCTGCAGAGTCCATAGCCGCAGCGTCGCCGTCCCCAGACATAGGCCTGAATGGGACGCCCCCCACGTAGTCACCACCACCACCTGAAACCAACCAGGGAGCCTGGGAGGACAAGCCCACTGATACCAACACCCCACGGAGCCAGCCAAACCTGCTGCTTCTAGCCCTGTAGCCTGTCAGCGCTGTGAGAGAAAAAAGCGTGCCTGGGGACTGTACCACACGTGCAGTTGCCGCTTCTCTGAGGAGAAAGCGCGCGCAGTTACACAGGGCGCAATACTACAAACCGCCACCGGGGAGAAAATGGCGCCCGCGCAACACGAGCCAACCACTGCACCCGAAACAGACTTTCCCCCCTTGTCCCGGGAAGGATTGCTGCTGGCCAAGGCCACTGGAAAGGCAAAAGCCAGACCCTGGGCACAAGTGGCAACAGCCACAGGCCGCCCGCACGGAACGGGCTCTGAGCGACGTAGCCCTGTCATTACAGGGTAGCTCGCCAGGAGGTGGCTGGGTAGGGCAAAGCTTTGGATTTGTGATATCCGCTCTATGCCAAAGCCGGCTACTTGATAGAAGTCTTCATTTTTTCCTTAAAGAAAATTTACATGCAGAAAACGCAGGTCCCAGAGGGAACCCAGTCAACTCCTTTTGCACTAGGCAAAGAAAACTGAATGCTATTGGCCAGCAGGGGGTTTTATAGGCTCAGGTGAGGACGGCCCCCATGGGAGGGGCCAGCCTATCCCTGATGCTTTTGCATCTGTTTTGCCTAGTCACTCCTGATAGGACGACATAAAACCCACGTGTCAATTAAGAAGAGCTGCGTCTGTCAGTGAACGTAAGAGAAAAAAAGTTTATTTACCATGGAGAGTTTTTGGAAAAATAAAAAACTTGCTCTTTCAGTGTACTTAAAATGTAATTAAACTCTCACAATTTAAAAACACTGACAGGCAAGGTTTTCATAACAGAAGAGACCCTAGTGGTCTGTCATTAATGCTTCTCTCTGCCTGTCAGTGGTAATGCACACTGAGCTACAGCTCAGTGTACTGTACATTTAAGGCACCACTCTGGCCGTGATGAAGAAACGTTAATGCGCAGGAGTGATGTAACTGCAGCCTGGCCATTCAAGCAGCCGAACAGAGCGAGCCCGGAAGAAAGACCAGGTGAAGATGGAAGTGCTGGAGGGCTTTAACAGGTAAGTCAGCCATAAAGTGCCAATATGCTGTGCATATTAACACATTATGGCTTACATTGCACATAATTGTCAAGTAGGAGGAAAATGATAAAGGGATTTCATTAAAACTTACCGTAAAATCCTTTTCTCCGAGTTCACTGACAGACGCAGCTTCTCCATTAGGTGTGGGGTTTATGCTTGTCTCACTAGGAGTTAACTAGGCAGGGAAAAGAAACAGCTGGCCCCTCCCATGGGGGCTGTCCTCTCTTCCAACATAAAACCCCCTTATAGCATAGCTCTCCAGTTCGTACACAAGCCGTACAAGAACAGAGCACAGAGGGGTGGGTGCTGCGACTGTCAGTGAACTCGGAGAAAAGGATTTTACGGTAAGTTTTAATAAAATCCCTTTTTCTCCTATCGTTCACTGACAGACGCAGCTTCTCTATTACGTGTGGGGATGTCCCCAAGCTGTGTCAAAAAGGGGGGTGGGTAAACACTAACAACAGTACCCAACTGAACCTTTAAGGAGGCGCCAGATGCGCCTACACTGCCGCCTGCAAAACTTTGCGGCCCAAAGCAGCATCCGAAGATGCAAACACATCAACTTTATAAAACTTAGTGAAAGTGTGAACCGAGGCCCAAGTGGCCGCCTTGCACACCTGTGACACCGAAGCCTGGTGTCTGAAAGCCCAGGAAGTGCTAAAAGCCCGGGTAGAATGAGCCGTGACCGGAAAAGGGGGAACCTTGCCCCGAACAAAAAACGCATGGGTCACGGTTTTTTCAAATCCAATGAGAAATCGTAGCCGACGAGGCCGCCAACCCTTTGCGTGGACCCTTTGGCAGCACAAACAAAGCATAAGCTTTTCGAAAAAAAAGCTGTAGCAGCCAAGTACCCTCGTAAGGCCCTCACTACATCCAAAGCATGCAACTCAATCTCCTTTGGGTGCGACTGACGAGGGCACAATGAAGGAAGAACAATATCTTCATTCATGTGAAAGGAAGAGAACACCTTCGGAAGGAAGGAAGGAGAGGGTCGCAGGACTGCATTATCCTTATGCATGACTAAGTAGGGAGACTTGCACGATAGTGGTGCTAATTCAGACACCCTTCTGGCGGAAGTGATGGCAACTAAAAAGGCCACCTTCTGCGACAGCAATTGTAAGGAAATCTCCCTGATATACTCATAAGGTGGTTTCTGAAGAACAGAAAGCACCAAATGCAGATACCACGGAGCCATCGGTGCCTTCACCCGAGGCGCCACGTGTCGCACACCCTGTACAAAGGTACGAATCAAAGAGTGCGAAGCCAAAGGTCTCTGAAAGAGAATCGCCCGAGCCGATATCTGTCCCTTGAGGGTACTCAAAGCCAGTTTTTTGCTCAGGCCATGCTGCAAAAAAGTCAGGACCCTGGACACGACATAAGAGCGAGGGTTATGACCCTCCGCCTCGCACCAAGCTACATAAGCCTTCTAGGTGCGGTGATAAATCTTGAGAGAAGTACACTTGCGAGCTTTTAACAAAGTAGGGGTCACGGAGTCTGCGATTCCTGTCTCTTAGCACCTGGGACTCAATAGCCAAGCCGTCAAAGCCGGCGAGGGTAAGGCAGGATGCAAGATGGGCCCCTGAGACAGAAAATCGTCTCACAGCGGGAGCCGCCAAGGAGCGTCTGACACCATTTGCACCACGTCGGCGTATCAAGTGCGCCGAGGCCAATCTGGAGCCACCAGGATTATTGGTATCCCCTCCGCCACTATCCTGCATATCAATCGCGGAAGCAGTTTTATCGGAAGGAAAGCGTACAGAAGGCGGTAACGGCCCCAGGGGGCCACGACAGCGTTCGTGGCCACTGCCAACGGATCCTTCGTTCTGGACACAAAGGTTTCCACCTTGTGATTGAACCGGGACGCCATGAGATCCACGTCCGGCGCCCCCCATCTGCGGCAAATTTGATTGAACAACTCCGGGTGGAAAGACCACTCTCCCTCGTCCAGCGTCTGGCGACTGAGAAAGTCCGCCTGCCAGTTCTCCACACCTGGAGTGTAAACAGCGGAGATTGCCGGAATGTGACGTTCCGCCCAACGCAGTACCATTGCTGCCTCCGCCGTAGCTGCTGGACTCCTTGTGCCGCCCTGATGGTTCACATACGCCACTGCTGTGGAATTGTCCGACTGAATTCGAATCGGACGACCCTGCAATCTCATCCAGAGAAAAAAGCACAATCTGACTGCTCTCAGCTCCAGTACATTGATGGCGAGGCGAGGCGAGCCTCCTGTGCTGTCCCAGGACCCCGCCCCAGTCCAAAGGACTGTCATCCATGGTAATGATCACCCACTGAAGGGGCAGGAAAGACTTCCCCTGAATCAACGCTGAGTCCCGGAACCATAGGTCAGAGACGCCCTGGTCTGGGAACTCAGACAGATCAGAAGGTCCAAGGATCGAGGGGACCTGTCCCAGTGAGCCAAACTTGCTCGTTGAAGGAGACGAGTGTGACTCTGGGCGGATGGTATCGCCTCAAAAGTCGAGACCATGAGCCCCAGCTCCCCACGTAAGGAAGACAGTCGGTGCGACAGGAAAGTTTTCACTGCCAACTGCAGTGACCGCAACTTGGCTGGAGGAAGGAAAAACCTTTGCCTGCTCTGAGTCCAGAAACAGGCCCAGATACTCCAGGCGACAGGATAGAGACACCGTCGACTTCTGCAGGTTGAGCAACCAGCCGAAGTCCTGCAGCGAGGTCATTGTGATCCTCACCTTCTCTTCCCAAGCCGAGGCGGATTCTGCTCGCAGGAGCAGGTCATCCAGGTAGGCTACTACCGCAATGCCTCTCTGTCGCAGTAACGCCATACCGGAGCTACCAGTTTTGTGAAAAAACACACGAGGTCTGAGACTAGACTGAAAGGGAGTGCCACGAATTGAAAATGAAGGTCTCCCACTGCAAAGCGAAAAAAACGCTGAAGTCGTGGACAAATAGGTACATGGAGGTACACATCCCTGATGTCTAGAGACACCAGAAATTCCTGATGATGGAGGGCGGCTACAACCGAGTGGATAGATTCCATCCGGAAATTTCCCGCGTCCTACCATACCGGTTCAGGGTCTTCAGGTCCAGTACTGGCCGGATCCCCCCCCCCCTTTTTTTGGGAACCACGAACAGATGTGAGTAGAAAACCTCGAAGCCTCTCGCTGGAGGCACTGGCACGATCACCCCTTGGTTCGAGTGCTTGTACAACCCTAAGGAGGGCCTCCCGGCGTGCCTGCAGGAGCCCTAAGTCAAAGGGAAGAACCTGACTGGTGGCAGAGTGTTGAACTCAGAACGTCCCCCACCCGAAGCCCGGGCAGAGACAACCCATCAGGCTGAGGAGGTTTGTCCTCCGCCTTGTTGGTTTTGCACTGCCACTGCCGGCACCCGGCCCCTGCAGGGACCTTACCGGAGCGGGTCCCTTTACCAGCTACGCCCGGGGCGAAAAAAAACTCTTCTGACCTGAGGTAGGGGGCCCCTGTCTATGGCGAAAACTCACGCCTCCGGGGCTTGGGAGGAAGGCACTTGCCTCCTGTGAAATCTTTTATGATCTCACCCAGCCGTAGACCTAATAGACGTCCACCCTGAAAGGGAAGGTCTGCGAGACCTTTTCTGGAAGCTTGGTCACCAGACCAAAAACGCAACCAGAGTACCCGTCTAAGGATACAGCAACACCGCTACCCTGGATCACATAGGCAGTAAATCAACGGCCGCATCACCAAGGTACTTGAGACCTCGGAGCAAAAAGTCAGCCCTCTGCGGCGTATCCAGCAGGCGGCCGCAGTCCAGAAGATTCTGGAGCTCCGTCATAAGCTCAGACAGATATTGCGCCGCCATGGCGAACGTCAGGGCTGGCCGCAGAGCAGAGTCTGCCACCAGGAATAGCGACTTTAACAGCGCCTCTGTCTTTTGTCAGCGGGGCCCTTGAATGCAGGAACCCCTTCCAGAGGACTGGTCGTTATCTTATTAAAGCGACCAAAGGCGGGACACCAAGGCGACTCCCATTTCTTTTCTTTTTTTTTTTTTTTTAAAAAACTTTCCTCAAGGGATAGAGAGCAGCGAACCGTTTGGACCCAAGTCCCTTGGAGTGTGGGAGGAAACCGGAGCATCGGGAGGAAACCCACGCATGCACAGGGAGGACATGCAAACCTCAGGCAGGTCATGCTTAGGATCTGAGCCAGCAAGCATTATGCTGCCAGGCACAAGTGTCACTGCGTTAAAAGGAATGCTGCGGACGCTGCCATTTACAACAAACAAGGCGATCAGGAAAAAGATCATATGGGTAAGCCTTGGGCGCCCTAGGCGGCCTGGAGGACCACACCACATGCGCAGAAATCAGCGATTCGCCATCCTGGCTCAATCGCATCGCAGTGCGATACCAATTATAATCACAGCTGCCGTCCCCTGATCCTCTTCTCCGTCCGAGGGACCATCCGGATCAAAAAATCCTCCCTTGAAAAGCAAAGAGGAGGGGGACGCTTCTTGGGGGGCCTGTTGGTGACATCCGCCCTGGGGAAAATCACTAAAAACCGCCACAACTGGTCCAGAAAAGCCCCTTGCGCAAATTGCGCTCCTAGCATGTTCAGCTCCCTTAGGAACACATAGATGCATAGAAAAGGTTAAAGGCACCCCCACACAGCTGCACACCACTACCCCACAGTGCACCAGGGGACCCAGGAGGACTGCACCCGCTGCCACCAGCACCCACAGGAGAGCCCAGCTATACTTTGTTTGCTGCCATAACCCTGAGGATCGTCAGAGAGCCGCGCCGTCAGGAGCACACACCGTTCCACAGTGAAAGTAAAAACTGTAGACATGATTTTTGCATGAGCAGGGAATCAAATATGGCCGCCGTTGAACACTAGAGGCCGAAAAACACCTGCAGGGGACGCGCAGTACTGCAAATGGGCGCTCTGAGCGCTAGAGGGAAAGCCCCATAGGCCCAATATGTCTGCGGCTATGGCAAAATGGCGGTGGTCCGCTGCAAAATGGTGGCAAAAAACGACTGAACGGCGCTAGACGATCGGGTGCGGTGCGGGGGGGGGAAGGGGGGGTGTGCAGGGGGTGAACAGGGCTCCACGCGCCCCTACCGGCGGCTACCCAGCAAAAATAATTTTTTTTTTTTTTTTTTTTTTAGGGTCGTCGGTCCCCCTTTCCGCCCCTAAAAAGGGGGGGGAAGGAAGGAGCTCTCACTCTCCACTCCGGGCGACGCCATGGGTAGCCACCCAGTCGCAGACCTTCCGCCCCTGCTTGGACGGTATGCTGCAGGCCAGAAGTCGCCCTTCCCGAATCGCATCCAGGGCTGGGCGTAAGGGGGGATCACCCCAGGTCGCCCGCACGGAACGGGCACGATGCGGCGGGTCCACATACGGCGGGACTGGCTCGCACCGGTTGGCCAGGTCAGGGAAAGCACAGAGCCCATGGACTCTCTATGCCCCGACCGACTTCTTGATAGCAGATCAATTGCTTGATAAAAGACAAATAAAAATAAAAGTAAAAGAAAATTGAATAAAAAAACTGTCACAAACAGGACTGCAATTCCCCTGAAGGGAAGCCAGGTCAACTCCTTGCAAACTAGGCATTGAAACTGGAGAGCTATGCTAGGAGGGGGTTTTATGTGGGAAGAGAGGACGGCCCCCATGGGAGGGGCCAGCTGTTTCTTTTCCCTGCCTAGTTAACTCCTAGTGAGACAAGCATAAACCCCACACGTAATGGAGAAGCGGCGTCTGTCAGTGAACGATAGGAGAAAAATGGTTTTCAAAATTTACCTGCCTGTTTGCAAGCTTCTGAAAAATATATAGTGAGCTGTGCAGGGAGAAGATGCCGCTAAGTGACCTCATGGGTATTGGACCGTGGAGCACAGGTAAGTGGTCCTGCCTTCAGTTCCACATAAACAAAACCAAAGGAGAGGACTAGTATATAGAGAAATGGCTACTTTTGAAAGTCACACCTTAGAAATGCAGTTTGGATGCGTTTATGCATGCGTGTTCTTGATTCGTTTTGGTGAATTTTTTCCCCCTTTTTTTTCGTCACCTTAAAGTGATTGTAAAGTCTCTGGTTTTTTGTTTTTCTGTTATACTTACATCCTCTGTGCAGTGGATTTGCACCCAGCAGACCAGATCCTCATCTTGGGTGCCTCTTCTGGCCTCCTGGTCCCTCCCTCCCGATGCCCCCACAGCAAGCAGTCGAGCCACAGTTCCGTGTCTCCATTCACACACGGAGCTGTGAGTTTGGCCCCGCCCCTTCTCTCCCGATTGGCAGCAGAGGGAGCCAATGGCACCGCTGCGGTGTCTCAGCCAATCAGGAGGGAGAGTCCTGGACGTCAAAGACACTCATGGACATTGCTGGACAGAGATGGGGCTTAGGAAGTATTAGGGAGGCCACAGAGGGGCTACTGTACAGAGAAGGCGTTTTATCTTAACCACTCAAGGGCCGAGCCTCTTTGTTTACAAGTTAAAATCAGTTCTTTTTGCTAGAAAATTACTTAGACCCCCACCAAACTTATATTTTTTTTTCAGACACCCTAGAGAATAAAATAGCTGTCATTGCAAAATTTTATGTCACACTTTATTTGCGCAACGGTCTTACAAGCGCAATTTTGTTGGAAAAAATAAACTTTTTTAAAAAAATAAGACAGCAGTAAAGTTAGCCCATTTTTTTTTATATTGTGAAAGATAATGTTACGCCGAGTAATTTGATATCCAACATGTCATGCTTTAAAATTGCACCCGGTTGTGGAATGGTGACAAACTTTAGCACTTAAAAATCTCCATTGGCGACGTTTAAAAATTTCTACAGGTTACCAGTCTTGAGTTACAGAGGAGGTCTAGTGCTAGCATTGTTGCTCTTGCTCTAAAGATCGCGGCGATACCTCACGTGTGTTTGAACACAGTTTTCGTATGCGGGCATGACTTACCTATGTGTTTTCTTCTGCGTGCGAGCTCGACGGGACAAGGTGGTTTAAAAGGTTTGTTTTTTTTCTTATTTATTTTACATTTCTTTATTTTTACACTGTCCTTTTAAAAAAAAAACAGATAACTTAAATGCAATAAAATAAATAAAGGTCTTTTTTTTTTTTGTGGTTTCCGTCATTAAAAGTTATGCAGCCGAGTGGGGGCCAGCTTTCCCCTCACTCAGCTCCAGGCCTGTGAGGAAACCTCAACGGATTGGCTCTGCCGCTACCGACGAGTCCGGTAAGCAACGGAGACGACCAGAGTGTGGTGGGAGGGGGCGCCTCTCCCACCACCGATAAAAGTGATCTTGCCGCAGAGACCACTTATCTGAAAGCAGACCACCCGCTGTTTAAGAGGGTAGCGGCCATAACCCCGGAATTTAACATCAAAGTACCGAAATAAAACGACAGCGGCTGGTCCGTAAGTGGTTAGTGCATAGAATGCATGAAAATAAAAAAATCTTCCGACTTTACAACCCCTTTAAGGACTTGTGTGTTCCAGTGCGTTATGGTGCATTTTCATGCATTTTACTGTGTTCCAGTACAGTTCAATGCAGAAGAAAATGCAGCATGTTTTACTTTTACACTGGAACAGACCGCACTGGTGTGAACTATGCCACTGGAAACCATATGACCTACCATCTATGCATTTTTGATGTACTGTATTACATGTGCTGTGATCCAGCCCTGAAGCGAGGTAAAATAAAAACCATACGTGCATGGTGACTGGGGGGGGCTACAGAACTACCTAAGCATTTTGCTTTTTTAAACTACTAAGCTGTATACAGTCTGTGTTGCAGCCTGCAAAGATCGATCTCTCTCGATCTCTCACTCTCGATCTCTCTCTTTCTCGATCTCTCTCTCTCTCTCTCGATCTCTCTCACACACACACACACACACACACACACACACACACGTATGAGTCATAGGAGTAACACTTTTGTCTCTGCTAAGAGTACCATCATTTATACATCACTATGTCTAAAAAAAATAATGCTGGGTTTCTTAGAAAATCCACCATGCTTTTTAGAAAGCACAAACAGTCATGGAAGCACCCTGTATTAAATATTTATTTAAAACTTTATAAACATATATTACACATATTTTGGCTTCCCTTTTACAGAGGCATGCAGACTCTTCCTAGTTGTCTTGGATACTGAATTTACCTGCATCCCTACGTTCTTTCTTTGCAGGGGTTTGCTTGGCTTCAGGTTTTGCAGGCGGGCTTTGTGTTGTGTTGATTTTCTCTTGCTCGTTGAAAATGGAGAAGACAACTTCTGGCAGTCTGACATCGGTAGCGTTTGTGATACAAATTCTGTGGAAGGGGAAAAATAACCAGTTGACCACACAAGAAAACAGGCAAATACTGCTGCTGTCTGATTGCATTATTCAAATTACTTCAATAAATCCTTCCATTTGACTCATGGGGAGAAAAATACAATAAGGCCTCATATACACGGGCGTTTTGATAAAATGTGCTGTAACGTCGGTATCGATGCCAGGAAGAAAAAAAAAATATTGGCGTTTTGCATTGGTGTTAATGCGTGTTATTGAGCGTCAGTGCTAAGTCGCATTTTGTTTAAAAAGACATCCCTCTGCTATTTTTGGACATTTTAAAACATAAAAACGCTGGCGCTAAAAACACTGGTTAATGTTGCTATGGCGCTAATGCACGTTTTTTTGAGCGTTTTGCCGGCTCAGCATCAAAAACGCTCTAACGCTGCAGCTTCCGAGTGTGGGTCCTGCGTTACATTTACAGCTTAAGAATGCCAACACCATCTACAGCTCGAAAACATCAATGTGTATATGAGGCCATGGAATAACATGGTGTGGCGTTTTTTTTTTTTTTTTTTTTTTTTTTTT
>BLSH010083491.1:110416-123844 GCA_018402905.1 Glandirana rugosa | reverse complement strand
AGTATTTTCAGTTGTTTCACACTTTTTTGTTATGTAGATAATTCCACATGTGTTAATTCATAGTTTTGATGCCTTCAGTGTGAATCTACAATTTTCATAGTCATGAAAATAAAAAAAACTCTTTGAATGAGAACGTGTGTCCAAACTTTTGGTCTGTACTGTATATTAAACTGTATATACACACGCATGTGTGTTTGAGCTTTGGGCTGCACACCCTAATGCAATAGGCTGCACACACCTATGTTTACTAACCAAAACAACAAGGGCAGAAGATTTAATAGATGGAAACATGAAAAAATGATTGAAGGTCCGCTTTAACTAGAGTTTTATGGAGTTTGCCTTTGGTTGTTTTAAGCTAAGTTTTGATTAACTCTAGGTTCACTCCTTAGCAATTTCGCAGCCCATGCGTGCACAGCAGCCTATTCAAATGAATGGGCTGCCATGTCTAGGTTTCCCGCAGAAAAGGGTGCATTTTGACCATGTGATTTGCCTGCATTTGTGCTTTAAATAAAAACTGGATCCATGGCAGCTCTGCTCCCCTTTGGTGTTAAATAATACCCAGCATCATTTAACCCATCATTTCCTATGAGCCCATGTTGTCAAGGCTCCTCTCCTTACTAGATGTGTGGTTCTGCTCTTTGCAGGATTTAGGATGCACCTATCATCAGAAAAAGAAGACATGAGGAGGACTTTGACATTAAGGGTTTGATTTACTAAAGCTTGAAAGTGCAAAATGTGGTGCAGCTCCACACAGAAACCAATCAGCTTCAAGGTTTTATTATCAAAGCTTGATTGAACAAGCTGAGGTTAGAAGCTGATTGGCTAACTGCACAGCTGCACCAATTTTTGCACTCTTCAGCTTTAGTAAATCAACCCCTATCTGTCCTGGTTGAAGACACCTTTTTTGAATGGGTTCAGGGGTGCTGTACAGGTGGTGTACAAATAGGGGAAGAGAAAAGTGGAGTTTTCCTTTAAGGGGAAATTCAGAAACCATTTTGTCTCAATAATGCAGTAGAAGGAAACCTCATCACAAGAAAGAAATGACGGGGTGACTGTTACTGCTCAGAAGTTCCTTCAATTAATTCAGATGTTTAACTGAAACAATGACAGAAAAGAGTCTCTTGCTGAGAAAGCCTGTTTCACAAAAAGGCGTTCTGGATCAATATAAATGTCAGGGAGAACAAAGCCGTCTACTTCACCTGCATCTGCTATGATTGTCACATGATGGGTAAACGCTTTATTCTTTCCCTTCTCTCCTGAAACCAATTATCATCTCTGCAACATAAAACTAATTAACCATCCCTGTCATTCCATTGCCAGGATCACTCCCTATACTGTCCTCATCTCTCCTCTCAACTTTCAGAAACAGGTTCCCTCTTTTCCTTTTCTGCACGTGTATTACTTAAACAAGAAGAACTGTCTAAAAGTTGTGTCCATGGCTTCTAATAGTAAATCTGTTTAGACCTCTAAATATAGTGCAAGAGCCCTTTCATCCCAGTTTCTCAAGCTGGCTTTCAATAAATCTGAGCTAAACTACATTTTTGGATGGAGCAGAGAAATTGATAGAATAGCTGTCAGGCCTTTATTGTTTGTTTGTTTTTTTAATATGTTTTTTTGGGGTTGTCATACTATACAATCAGTCAATAGAGACTGGCCTTTATTCTTATCTGTGTTCCCTTGAACTTCTTGTGTGGAAACCCGGAGAGGAAGTAAGGGGAAACCTCTGCAATGGGTGGCATTGCCCTTCTACGTTCTAAACTTTTTTCACTGGTCTTAGGTGCTACTTTTTTTTTTCTCATAAAAGATTTATTTAGAAAAGTATACATTCCATACAAACAACGATCGTACAGAAAGGTACAAAGATCATTACATCCAAACAGAAATGAACCAATTAGCTGAACATAGATATCTAAAGGTGATTGTGAATCGTCTCTGTGAGAGAGAGATCTAGATGTAGAATATTTAGAACACAAAAATAAACAACGAAAGGAGATGGGGGGTTCTCGGTTGGTAAATATAATTTATAGAGACCATGTAATGATAAGGGATCAAGGAAACCTAATTCTGCTTATACCTCATGCCAATAGGCCAGAAGGGTGAACTTCGAGTGGTTCTGAGATAGCCAGTTCCACGTATAAGCCTACCAGATCTAGTTGCCTAGACACAATTTGGATAATGTCATTTTCAAGGGTGGAATAATTTGGTTGCTTATTAGCTGAGGAATGGGATCCGCACATGAGTAGAAAAGACTGCAGTGTGGGTGAGAGAAGGGGGAGTAGATTAGCTTTTGAGGTAGCGCTTAATGCGTGGTCAATGGTCTCTGAGTGTCGGGATAAAAAAGGGAGCAAAGTAGAAAGAGAGAGAAAAAAAAACATGCACTGAAGGGGGAGGGGAAAGGTGAAGGGCAGGGTAGGGGGGTGGGGAAAGGTGAGAGGCAGGGTTGGGGGGGGCATCTTTTACACCCCCCCCAAAACACATGTGTGTGGCACTTTAAAGGGGAATCCACCCCTCCCCCAACAAAAACAGGGTTAGTTTTGCTTTTAACACTTTACTTTTTTGCAGGGTTATGCTCAATCAACATACTCACACACCTAGCAGATCTAGCATTATCCTGCTCTCATCCACCAATCTTCAACCACACACTGGCTCCTGCCCCACCAGATTTTTTTCTTATGTTCCTGGTAGCAGATTACCTTTTACGCGTTCTTGCAGTTGGCCTTCTGCTAATTTGCCACCAAGACCTTCTCTCTCCAGCCTCTGAGTAGAAGCTAATGCTTCCTGGCATATCTAAAGTAGATATCCCAGGAGGCTGCTGGTGCAGGGAACAAACAAATCCCTAAAAAAAGTAAAAAACGGTTGACTTTTCAGATATGTGGAGGGGGGAGTCTGTTATTGCTGTACAGGTCTGCTTTAAGCTAGAAGAGCTGATTCTATGCAAAGTTGAAACTTGATTGGCTGATGTGGGCAATTGCTTTCTCTTCTCTTCTCTTCTCTTCTCTTCTCTTCTCTTCTCTTCTCTTCTCTTCTCTTCTCTTCTCTTCTCTTCTCTTCTCTTCTCTTCTCTTCTCTTCTCTTCTCTTCTTCCTTACTTTTCCTATCTATCTATCTCATATCCACATATCCATCTCTATTTCTCTATTCAGCATTTATTTTTACAGTGTGTCTCTGCACAAGCATTCATTACAAGTACAGTTTGTGTCTTGAAATATGTATTTCAGCAGGACTTCTCATTTCTGACAATTGCACCTATTTGATTGCCGTGAGATAATGGTACAGCAAGGATAGAACAAATCATGCTCATTTGTAGCTATTCCTACTCAATTTGGGACCAAATGAACTTTAGTGCAGTCTACTTCTTTGAAGTGACTTCTCCACCGTTTAGGTCCAAGAACATTTACTTCAAAGTGAATTGCTGTCAGAGGTGACTGAGTCAAATATATGACTTACTTCTTTTCTGATGTTCCTGCTCATACTGTATAAAATTGTAGGGAGAGAGCTCTTGGGATCTGTCATTATAAAGCCAGGTTTGCAGAAAGAGATAAACCTCTTTGTAATGGTGATTTCAGCTTCAAATTTTATACTATAGTAGTATAAATAAATATGTAAATAATATGTGTAAAGTGTGTGTGCACTGAAATGCATTTGGCAGTAGTATTCAAATAATTGAATGTTCTCCATATATCACAGGCATCTGCAGTTTGATACTATGCTGCATTACCATTGCTCCTGACATAAGGCACTGTGCCCAAACTACAACATGAATATATTGATGTACAAAACATGCAAAACTACTAAACTGCAGAGACCCTGAGATAAAGAAGAGATTAAATTGTGTTGACTGCCTTGGAAGGTAGTCTTAAGATTCGTATCTTCAGCCCAGTGCCTCCTTCTGTACACAAATCTTTTATTGGATTTACAGTATCTACACATATCCAGAGATAGCTAGACAATTGACTTCTTAAAATGGAAATCCGGGATAACCCTAACTGCCCTTAAAATTGCCTCCCCCTACATACCTATGTTCACTAACCTGTGTAAGAAAGATCTGTATTCTGTATAATTGGTCTGGTCATGTGATCTTCCCTGTGTAAGCCTCAACTTCCGCCACAGCTCCCGTGAGTGGCATTTCCGGTTGGCCCTTTGTCTCCATTGCTGTGCTGCCGGCACGCAATCTTTGTAAGTATGGTTTGGTAGTATATGTGGGGGTCGCTTCATCTGAGCTGCCAGTCCCACCACTTTACATAGGTCCAATATTAATACATTTTTTCAATTAGGGTTAATACCCCTTGGAATTCCAGGCCATGGGCCATGCAGCTCTTTTTGTTTTTTACTGTTTGTACATATATGAATTTGATGCATGGGGAATTCCCTTATGTTTTTGATCATGTCTAACTCTTGATTATCTTAAATAGTTTGGATCGCTTTTGTGACTACTTTTTATCAATTGTATGAAACTGTATCAATAAAATACTTATCTTTACCCCAGTCAATTTATGTCCAACAATGCTACTTTATGACCACCACACTCTTCATATAAAGTCCCACCCCTTGTTTCCCTGCACTTAGTGCAACTGTTTTTCCCTGTGTAAGCGGTGGTGACTGCAGGGGAGAGGAAAGAGTGCTCAGCAATGGTTACCAAATCCCAGAGCAGTGATGTCACCCAAAGGCTTCAATGGCCCATCCGTTGTCAGCACTCCCTCCTCTCCCCTGTAGCAGCACTGGCTGACACAAGGCAGTGGGCCTACATGACTGGACTGAAGTGGCCTGAAAATAGGCAAGACTATAGATCTTTCTTACACAGGTTATTGAGAATAGATGTTGGGGGGGCAGTTTTAAGAGTGGTTATGGTTATCACGAAATTCCAGTTTAAGTTTACTTTTCTGACACAGCACATATTCAATTTGGTATCCTTGCTTTGGACTTGTTCTAGTTATATCAGTCAGTGATCATTGCAACACCGATAAATAATTGAGGTGCATGTGAATTGAAAGATGTAACGAAAGTGCAAGAAAATGTAAATTTTTTTTATGGAACATAAGTACTGTTTAACTGCTTGCTGACTGCCTCATGTAAGAGTACAGTGGCAGAGCGGCTCTCCTGCACCGGATAACATACCTAGTATGCGATCCGGCACTTCTGGGTAGGGGGCGTACATGCGTGCCGTCAACTCCAGTTACTGTGCTGTGATTGGACATAGCACAAGCTGATCAGCGGGTGCCGGACAATGGATCTCCACTGGCACCTGCGAAGAGAGACAGAGACTCTACTCTGCTGACAGAACAGAGCTCTGCCTTGTTCACATAGGCAGAGCTCTGTTATGTCAGCAGAGTAGAAGGAAAAAAAACACCACATTCCTTAGAAAAAACAGCACATATTAAAGAGGAAGTAATCCCTGATGGGTTTTACTTCCTCTTTATTACCCTGCAATGTAAAAGCATAATAGGCTAGTATGCATCTGGCATGTGGTATGCATGTGGCACTTACCTGCATTGGAAGCCTGCGATGTCCCCGCTCCAGGCCGCATCCATCTTCCGCCCTCTTCCTTCTGGGGCCGTGGACTCCGGCTCTGTGATAGGCGCATGCGCGTGGGAGCTGCCAATCGCGACACAATCTCAGAGAAGAAACAGCACGGAGGCCGTTTCTTCACTGCGCATATGCCAGATGACGTCGGCACATGCAGCTACACTGTATATCTCTTAAATCGTGCAGGTTTAGGAGATATGCAGGGAACCTACAGGTAAGTCTTATTATAGGCTTACTTGTAGGTTAAAGTGGTTGTCCAGGGTTGACAACCACTTTAATAGTAATAGTTTTTTTTTTTCACCAAAAATATGTAGCAGAATATATAATGGCTTACATTTATGAAGACATTTGATTTTTACATTTTTTTTTATGTGTTTTATAGCAGAAAGTTAAAAATATAGTTTTTTTTTTTCAAAATTGTCAGTCTTTTTTTGTTTATAGCGCAAAAAATAAAAAACCGCAGAGGTGATCAAATACCACCAAAAGAAAGCTCTATTTGTGATAAAAGAAGGATATACCTTTCATTTGTGTACAGCGTTGCATGAATGTGCAATTGTCAGTTAAAATAATGCAGTGCCGTGTCAGGGCATATCTGGCTGATGGCTGTTTCAATCATTCCGCTCAGGGTACCATTCAATGTTCTGTGACTCTGACTTTCTTATACTTGTTATTATAATCAGACAGGTTATCTAACAATTGGTAGTTGGTCTCTCGATTTCACGATATCTTTGTTCTTTACTGGCTGTTGTAACCTGCATTCTGCAATGTTTTACATTTCATGTCACTACTATAGTCTGTGATTAGATCGCTCCGATCGCTTGATATTTCACTCTGGGTCGTGGCGAGCTTCTTATAGGGTGTTTGTGGATGGGGAATGTCACTGCGATTGTAACATTTTCTATGGATGGATACCCAAGGTTTAATGACTTGTAAAATGTAGGCAATACTTTTGTAACTTTGACCGATTTGATGTTACAAACTATATGTCCCAATCTACCTGTCTCATCTTCAATGTTTTATGTTCATTGGTGAAAATTTAATAAAATTATTGAAAAGAAAATAATGCAGTGCCAAGAAGCAAAAAATGGCTTGGTCATGAAGGGTGGTAAATCTTCTGGAGGGCAAGTGGTTAAATCAGAAGTAAACCCTCCTATCCTTTTGCAGTCAAGGATGGCACCATCTTAGCCTTGCCAAGTCAAGGAGATGTCAGAGGACTAGTGTTCTTGGGTGGATTTGTGGTGCTGTATCAATGATTCTCTGCATCCTGAAATGGCAGCAGTGAAGGACCCAGATGGGAGACTTTCATGAGCATATCTTGCTTCACCAGGTTAGCCCAGTAAAACTACCTGGCTTTGGATTAGATTTGTTAGGGGTTGCTGGGAGGGAGAGAATAGAGACAGGTCATATTTAACCTGGAGAGCAGAGGCGTTGCTAGGGGGTGGCTATTGGGGCTATAGCCCCGAGTCTGGGGTCCATAGCCCCAGGTCTCTTACAGGGTGGGTGCAGTTCTGCAATTAGCAGGTATGTCCCGGTCTGGAATGCAGACTCTGTATATATATATATATATATATATATATATATATATATACACACACATACATACATACATACATACATACATACATACACATGTATATTTATCACTATTATTATTTATTTTATAACATGTATGCCTGCTCAAGCGTATGTCTTTCTTTACTTTGTTGCTATGGGCTCTAGCCCCAGATCTTTTGTAGACCTAGCAACGCCCCTGCTGGAGAGGCACTTTAATGGACAGATGTGGGCTCAACTGAAAAATTTGTGGAGACTACTTCTAAAACCAAGCCTAGTTTAGACTATGCAGTCTGGTTTCTCTGTAACATCAACAGACACACTAAAACAAATATTCTGCAATTATCATTGTGGTGGTAGAATTGTCTGTCATTCCATGGACCTTTTTGGGCTGTATATGGATGCCCATTTTTTAGGCAAGGATGCACCTGCATATGTCTTATTTTAGCTGAAACTGTTGTGGTTGGCGAAAAAACCCAGGACCACCAGGCAACCATGGTGGAGGTCGGGGATGTAAAGGTTTCTATGATGGTTTTGCTGTGGGGCCCCATCGTTTATTATTATTATTATCACAAAAGTCTATCATTCATTATCTATGTCATTACTCACTCATGTCAGAAAGATATACGTTTATGCTACATAAAATATATGAGCAGCAGAACATATAATTGATCTATAACAGCACGTCCAGTCAACTGACAGGATGATTAAATGACTGTAAAAACTGGGACGAAGTGTCTTTATGAAGCGATAAGTTAGAAATATGTTGTATATTGAATGAAACATCGATGAATCAGATAGCAGTGACCATTGTTACAGTTATGAAGTCTTTGGAAAATAATAAGTGTTGGGGTTAATATATTTCTAGATGTTTCACTCTAAAACAAGATTTAAAGCTAACCTCCGGGCATGTATTTAATGCCATTTTATACATATTTAACTATGAAAATATCCATCAATTTGTACATTTAGCGCACCCCCTAAAGAGCCGCAAGTATACTGGGATCCCCCACCCTGCCCAGCCAAGCACAACAAATTTTCACAGGCATTTTTGAGTCAGAGAACATTTTGTGACCTTGTTGTTTTTTTTGTTTTATTGAGGGTAATAACTTGGATAGGGATAGGAGGTTATGGGATGCCAATTTGACTTCAACAACTTCAGGGACAACTCTTCCTATACACAGTCTCTATATACAGCTCCTCTTCTTCACTCCAGCTCGCACTTGCTCACAGAACCCAGCTGGAACACTGTGAATACCTGACAATCACTCAGTCAGATGAAGCAATGACCCATTACAGGCAGCAACCCAAAGCTCCTTAGGTGTGTAGTAGAATTTCAGTGTCCAGCTTGCATCACTACTGTGGCTACTGATCCCAGCACCACCTCTTCAGGCACTCCCAACCCACCTGGCTGCAGCTGTCCCTTTCGCTAGCCTTCCATGCCAACTCTCCCCACAGTGTTCTAGACTGACACTCACCAGCCCACCCGGGTGCTCCACTCTCCTTGGTCCTGTGCCTCCAGGAAGAGCTTCCTCTATGTGTTTTGGTAGGAATCTTCCAGCACCCGAGCCCCAGAACTGAGGTCACCCCCCCAGATTAGGGGGTACCCCCAAAGGCCACGACAGCCTCCTCAGCACTCCATCTCCATCTTCCACCCGACTGCCCCTCCTTGGCATGACTCATGCCTATTTATGAGGTGGCCTGCCCCCTGCCAGCCCTTTACTGGGGATTGGTTGACACCCGCATAAATATTCCAAGCAAATCTGCCTAACTTCCGCCCACTATGTCTTGAACATTCTCCATTGTCCCAGAGAACAGGGGGCAGTTACCAGAGAAGCTGCTAGGATGAGTCACCCAGCCCTGAGTCACTGAACCCTGACCCAGTTTCATAGCTCAGGCTTAGCCCTGCCTTAAAACTGAATTTTGCCTACACTAACAACAACTAAACAATCTAAATCTAGCACACTAGAGGGTGCTACATACATACCAAGAGTATAAGTATTTGGGGAGAAAGAGCAACAGCAATTATCTAATCTATTTATCATATTTATCAGGCCCCTTTATTGTCACTTCAAGGCTGGAACTTGTCCTGGAAGAGATTGTATTGTTTAATTGAAATGTACAGGAGTTTGCATGGAGATCCAGAACCTGTATATGCTATCTTGCAGGGATGTCTGGATCACTAAACGGAATAGAAGGTGTGTTTTTTTTTTTTTGCATAGTAGCATTGGTCCAGCTTGGATCAATGTAACTATGCATGTGCCATACCTGTGGGATCACGGTAGAAGCAGAGAATCACTGTAGTAGCCATATTATTTGGCCTAGGCCAGAAACCAGGAAGCAAATATATATATATATATATATATATATATATATATATATAGACAAATGGTTTTTTTTTTCTAAAAATAGGGACTTTTCGCTGTATTATTTATCCTGCAGTAGGGAAGTTTTCCCTTCAATGTCTGCCCTGGAGATGCTACAGGAAGTAAGAGAAAATGTCAATTGAAGGAAATTCAGTTGTCATTAAAACAGGTGTCCCAGTTGGAAAAGTTACATCACCTCTTGTACTGGTGCAACTTTAAAATGTTGTTTTTTTTTTATCATGTTCTGTTTCAGTGACAATGGTCATCAGGACAAATAGAAATGATGACAAATACAGGGAGCACAGGCAATAAAAGCTTGAAAGGGGTTCTAAACCTTCTTCACTCTATCTAAAAAAAAAAAAAAAAAAAAAAAAAAAAAAAAAGTTTCAGCTATTTGTACATTTTAATACATATGCATGCCCTGTCACCTTTTGGTGGCACAGCACAGTGATTGTTTTTTACTGCTCTGATCATACATCAAGCTTCTCTGTCAGACCTATTTATTTTAGACCACCCACATACAACATACTTTCCAAATGGCTTTTAAATATGTATGAATACATAACATATATACATTTATGCGTGTATCTGCGTGAAAAAAAATGTAGAAAGTGAAAGTCAAAAACGTATTTTTCTAAAATTTAAAAAATATTAACCACTTCAACTCTCACATCTGCATACCCCTTGTGTACGCAATACATTTGTACATTTCTGCTCAGAGCTTTTTTTAATTTCTACGCAATCTATAAAAAATACATTTGAAAAAAGTGCAGTTTTTTCTGTTTTGACCAATTAGTTAAAACAAAATGTTACTGTTGATAAAAAGTATACAGGTTATACTATGATTTGTCTTGTTTGTATTGACATTAACATTAAGGGGTCTATATATTAAAAATGAACATAGCTCTGGTTACACTGATTTGCTAATTCCCTCTAGCATTCTACAGAACTGTTACATTGTATCTCTTGTTACAAAGATTTTTACACAATAAAAGAACATTTTGCTCAATTTGTGCAGATTCACTGAATTAATAACTATGCAATTTTTTTTATTATTATTTTTATTATATTTTATTAATTATAAATAGCGAGCTATATTTTTAGTACCAAGCACATTGCAAGAATGTGGTTTTTTTTTTAATTTTAAAGTTTTTTTTTTTAATGTGATACTAAAAGAAATGAACAAACAAAATTAAGGAAAAACCTGAACATGTTTATGATTTAAAAGAATATACACATTATTGTCAAAAGTATTGGGACACCTGCCTTTAAACACACATGAACTTTAATGACATCCCAGTCGTAGTCCGTAGGATTCAATATTGAGTTGGCCCACCCTTTGCAGCTATGACAGCTTCAACTCTTCTGGGATGGCTGTCCACAAGGTTTAGGAGTGTCTATGGGAATGTTTGACCATTCTTCCAGAAGTGCATTTGTGAGGCCAGGCACTGATGTGGATGAGAAGGCCTGGCTCGCAGTCTCCGATCTAATTCATCCTAAAGGTGTTCTATCGGGTTGAAGTCAGGACTCTGAGCAGGCCAGTAAAGTTCCCCCACTTCAAACTCATCCATATCTTTATGGACCTTGATTTGTGCACTGGTGCGTAGTCATGTTGGAACAGGAAGGGGCCATCACCAAACTGTTCCCACAAAGTTAGGAGCATGAAATTTTCCAAAATCTTTTGGTATGCTAACACCTTAAGATTTCCCTTCACTGGAACTAAGGGGCCAAGCCCAACCCCTGAAAAACAACCCCACACCATAATCCCCCTTCCCCTAAAGGATTTGGAACAGTGCACAAAGCAAGGTCCATAAAGACATGGATGAGCGAGTTTGGGGTGGAGGAACTTGACTGGTCTGCACAGAGTCCTGACCTCAACCTGACAAAACACCTTTGGGATGAATTAGAGTGGAGACTGTGAGCCAGGCCTTCTCATCCAATATCAGTGCCTGACCTCACAAATGTGCTTATGGAAGAATGGTCAAACATTCCCATAGATACACTTCTACACCTTGTGGGCAGCCTTCCCAGAAGAGTTGAAGCTGTTATATAGTGCCTTGAAAAAGTATTCATACCCCTTGACATTTTCCACATTTTGTCATGTTACAACCAAAAACGTAATTGTATTTTATTAGGATTTTATGTGATAGACCAACACAAAGTGGCACATAATTGTGAAGTAGAAGGAAAATGATAAATGGTTTTCAAATTTTTTTACAAATAAATATCTGAAAAGTGTGGGGTGCGTTTGTATTCAGCCCCCCTGAGTCAGTACTTTGTAGAACCAGCTTTCCCTGCAATTACAGCTGCAAGTTTTTTTGCACGTTTTTTTTGGGGATGTCTCTATCAGCTTTGCACATCTAGAGAGGACATTTTTGCCCATTCTTCTTTGCAAAATAGCTGAAGCTCTGTCAGATTGGATGAAGAGCGTCTGTGAACAGCAATTTTCAAGTCTTGCCACAGATTCTCAATTGGATTTAGGTCTGGACTTTGACTGAGCCATTCTAACACATGAATATGCTTTGATCTAAACCATTCCATTGTAACTCTGGCTGTATGTTTAGGGTTGTTGTCCTGCTGAAAAGGAGAACCTCCGCCTCACTCTCAAATCTTTTGCAGACTCCAACAGGTTTTCTTCTAAGATTGCCCTATATTTGGCTTCACCTATCTTCCTATCAACTCTGGCTAGCTTCCCTGTCCCTGCTGAAGAAAAGCATCCTCATAACATGATGCTGCCACCACCATGTTTCACGGTGGGGATGGTGTGTTCAGGATGATGTGCAGTGTTAGTTTTCCATCACACATAGCGTTTTGATTTTAGGCCAAAAAGTTAAATTTTGGTCTCATCTGACCAGAGCACCTTCTTCCACATGTTTGCAATGTGTCCCTCACGCAGCTTCTCGCAAACTGCAACCGGGCCTTCTTATGGCTTTCTTTCAACAATGGCTCTCTTCTTGCCACTCTTCCATAAAGGCCAGATTTGTGGAGTGCAGGACTGATAGTTGTCCTGTGGACAGATTCTCCCACTTGAGCTGTGGAACTCTGCAGCTCCTCCGTTACCATGGGTCTCTTGGCTGCTTCTCTGAGTAATGCTCTCCTTCACTGGCCTGTCAGTTTAGGTGGACGGCCATGTCTTGGTAGGTTTGCAGTTGCGCCATACTCTTTCCATTTTCAGATGATGAATTGAACACTGCTTCATGAGGTGTTCAAAGTTTGGGATATTTTTTTTATAACCTAACCCTGCTTTAAACTTCTCCACACCTTAATCCTTGACCTGTCTGGTGTGTTCCTTGGCCTTCATGATGCTGTTTGTTCACTAAGGTCCTCTAATAAACCTCTCTTCACAGAACAGCTGTGTTTATACTGAGATTAAATTACACATAGGAGGACTCTATTTACTAATTGGGTGACTTCTGAAGGCAATTGGTTCCACTAGATTTTAGTTACAGTATCTCACAAAAGTGAGTACACCCCTCACATTTTTGTAAATATTTTATTCTATCTTTTCATGTGACAACACTAAAGAAATTACACTTTGCTACAATGTAAAGTGGTACAGCTTATATAACAGTGTAAATTTGCTATCCCCTCAAAATAACTTAACACACAGCCATTAATGTCTAAACTGCTGGCAACAAAAGTGAGTACACCCCTAAGTGAAAATGTCCAAATTGGGCCAAATGTGTCAATATTTTGTGTGGCCACCATTATTTTACAGCACTGCCTTAACCCTCATGGGCACGGAATTCACCAGAGCTTCACAGGTTGCCACTGGAGTCCTCTTCCACTCCTCCATGACGACATCACAGAGCTGGTGGATGTTAGAGACCTTGCACTCCTCCACCTTCCATTTGAGGTTGCCCCACAGATGCTCAAAAGGGTTTAGGTCTGGAGACATGCTTGGCCAGTCCATCACCTTTACCCTCAGCTTCTTTAGCAAGGCAGTGGTCATCTTGGAGGTGTTTGGGGTCGTTATCATGTTGGAATA
>BLSH010083491.1:63171-74078 GCA_018402905.1 Glandirana rugosa | reverse complement strand
TTGACATTTCAAACCCAAGCATGGTTTGAAACGACACAAGCCCTGGGCTTGGGCTTGAAAACTTTTTTTCAAGCCCAAACCCAAGACCATAAAAAAAGGGCGAACAACTTATCGACGTCCCGTCGGTTAGTTGTTCGCAAAGTGACCAAACGAGAATCTTCGGTAGCGTCGGTACGGATGATTACCGTACCGACACCAACCGGTCACGTAGTACACTGGGTCGGAGTCATACTCGACCTCAGTGCATCACGACGTACAGTATGCGAGAGTCCGATCACATCCCTCTCCTACGACGACCACGACACTCCCTGTCTAACGTCTAGATTATTGTAGGGTAGGACGTAATGTCTTGTGTTCTAACTAGTCCAGTCAGATTGTTCTGTAATGCAGGATGAGATGTTATTAGATCTGCAATCTGTCCCTAAAAGCAGTAGTAGTAATCTCTACCTAGTCCACAATTAGATTGTGTTCTGTAATGCAGGATGGGATGTTATTAGATCTGCAATCTGTCCCTCACAGCACCAGCAGCATCCTCTCCCTACACTAGCCTGAGAGCGTATGACATGCAGCACTACGTGACTCCAGCTCATACTGAGGCTGGGTCACATGATGCACTGGCCAACCACAGCCATGCCATTAGTAGGCATGGCTGCGATGGCTTCTAAGAGCAAACCAGTGAAACGCTTGTTGATTGGCTGCCCTGCAGCTATTCAACAAGCGGGAAAAAAATACCAGAACCCAAACCCGAACTTTTTTTCAAAAGTTCGGGTTCGGGTCCCGAACACAGCAAAGTTTGGTACGAACCCAAACTTTACAGTTCGGGTTCGCTCAACTCTAGTGGTGATACAGAAGCTATATCTTGCCTTTTTTCATCACTTGGTGAAGGAATCTATTTTTATCATTTAATTTTTCACCTACGAATACTTTTATCTAAAAGGACTTTTTTTGGACTTTGAAGCACTTTGTTGTTATGATTGCTCTTAGCACTTTATATATAAGGAATTTTTGCACATAAATTATGCAATGTTTAAAATATGCAAGAATGAAAAATGCAAACTCTTGGACCGTCCTAGACCATTATGTGTTGTTTATGTTTCCCTTGTGCTCTTTTGAATATTGATCATTCTAGTACTGACAATCGTAGGAGTAGGAATTATACAGTTGTTTTTTTCTTCATTGGTATAAACTATTGCATTGAGAAATGTTCCATGCATGGTATTCTAAAAGAGCCATTATTTGAGTGTGAAGGACAAATATAAGAGAACTTTGTCAAGATTTGTGACATTGAAGAAAGAGCTCTTAAAAGTTCTCCTTCTCATTCACAAGCTAGCTCCATTACAGAGTCTTTACAATACATATTTTTAATCATATAACCATGTAAACTTGTTTCTATGTGTAAATATAATTCAATAAATGCTCATAAAAATGCATAAAAGCTTCTAACCACCCCAAAAACATAACATATATGCTTTTGGATAAGATAAATAACCTTTACTTACCCTTCAAAGAAGTAGGTACACATTTAAAAGTAGTTTTCATTCCTTTATACGGAATTGAAGTAGCACAGAAAGACAAAGGAAGTGGATTACCCAACATTCACATGGGGCTCCAACATCTAGAAGCTAGGATTTAACCCTTGGGTGGTTCGGTGGATATGCAGTTGGCTAAAGGATAGATACCAGAGTGTGGTTGTAAATGGGTTTCACTCAAAACAGAGACCAGTCACTAATGGTGTACCACAAGGCTCTGTACTAGGTCCTGTTTTATTTAACCTATATGTAAGTGATATAACTAAACGCTTGTTGGGCAAGTTATTTCTTTTTGCAGATAATACAAAGGTGTGTAATAGGGTTGATATAACTGGAGGTGTCTGTAACATGGAACATGATTTGCTATTACTGGAAGATTGGTCAAAGCAGTGGAGGCTGCAGCTCAATGTTTCTAAATAATGCACCTATGGAAAAATAATCCCCTGAGAGAGTACAACATTGGGGATATGGTGTTTTGGCAACACTTCAGCAGAAAAAGATTTGGGGGTACTTATTTCAGATTATTGCAAAATGAGCAAACGGTGTGACCAGTCAGTGGGAGAAGGGAATAGAATTCTAGGATGCATCACTAGAGGATCACCAGCAGGAGGAAGGATGTTCTGATTCCTCTATATAGAGCTTTAGTGAGACCTCATTTAGAATACTGTGTCCAGTTCTGGAGACCTTACAGAAAGATATTAATAAGATAGAATGAGTCCAGAGATGGGTAACAAAAATGGTGAAAGGTCTGGGGAAAACATATTGAGAGCGACTTAAAGAACTTAATATGTACAGGAGGGCAGTTTTTTCAATATAAAACCAAAATCAAGAACACAATCTCAAGCTAACTGTAGGGAACTTCAAAACTAATCTTAGAAAGTATTATTTTACTGAAAGTGTAGTTGATGCTTGGAATAAACTACCAGCAGAGGTAGTGAGGCAGTCAACAGTAAATAGCTTCAAATATGTTTGGGACAAACATAGATCTATACTCATACAAAAAAGTAAAAAAAAAAAAATGGGGAGACTCGATGGACTACTCTGCCTTTTTCTGCCGTCACTTTATATTTTTCTATATTTCTAAGCATCACACAGAACTTCTTCTGGTATGCATCAGGTACAAAACTAAAGGTTCATGTGTAACTCGGTTCCAGTGGTGACTCTAGCAGAAAATCTCTTGTATCCACATGGAATACCTTTTCAAACAGTGGGGAGATGCCCTCATAGGTCCTCACGGGATGGGGGTAAAAAAGAGCTTCCTCTTCCTATGAGGGAGGAGAGAAAACCTCCTTTCAGAACATTGCCTCAATCTTTTATTAAAGCCAGGTCCAACCCACTGACAATAAGCTCACCAGGGTTTAGGCTTCAGAAGTAAAAGGTGAGACTCTCTGTACTCAAACTCTGACATAGGTTTCTGGAGCCTCCTCAACAGAGTGAGTGGCAGGTGATATAATACAGATCATCTCTGGGTACAATGCTTTAGAAGATAAATTGTCATTAACAAAAGGTGAAAGAAACAATGCAAGGCTGTTAGCAAACACATCCCTTACTTTTGTATAATTAGCAAATAAGTAAAGGCAGCAATATCTCATCATTACCTGTGCAGCTTTCTAAGTTCCAGTGCCCAAATGACTGCACTGAGCAACATCAGTGTAGTGATAAAATGTAGAAAGATAGGCTAAACATAGAAGTCATATTAGAAATTACTTTAATGTAACCACTGCAAGAATAGCTCAAAATGTACTCACGACAAATATACTATATTTACTTTAAATATAACATTTAGCAAAATGAAAATTTAGCAGAATAACAACTATGTCTATGTAAAATGCACATCAATCACAGCTAAAATAATTGTTTCACCTGAAAACTGTTTTTGTTAGCAAATTACAAAAGTGGTTCTAACATTTTTACAATGGTATGAGGTAATTAAATATTGTGATACAAAAAGCACTAAGTAATAACACACAGTTTATTAAGCACTAGCATATTGTTCATATTTTAGATTGTGCAAGCAACTTTAAAAAAAGGATCATTGATCAAAAAGATGCAAGACCTTGTTGTATTCTCTAAATCAGAAAGCTTTGAATCCATTCTGTAAAAGTTGTCACTCGTGCATAAACGCCAGGTCTTTCTGGTTGTGCACATCCATATCCAAATGAAGTCACTCCCACCAGGTACCATCGATTTTCCTGCCGACACATCAGTGGGCCACCAGAGTCTCCCTATAGTATTCAGAAAAATAACATTGTTTATAAACAAGTTCTCTCAGGAAAATACTGTCTAGAGCAGCCATTCTGAACCAGGGTTCCATGGAACACTAGGGTTCTTTCAGAGGTGTCTAGGGGTTCCTTGAGCTGTGGCCATGACCACCTATTTGGTGGTGCCTGCATATTTCCACCTTGACAGAGCCAGTGGCATGAGACCAATGATCATTTTATTGGCCTGTAAGAAAGGCGTTCTGACCACCACTGTAAAGGCTCATTCACATGGACAGCCAGGGGGAGTCGTAAAAGCAGGTGGATGAGTTCCAGTTTTACTGCACTCCCAACTGCCCACCTAAACAAAGCAATGCAGTCACTCAAGGCTATACCAGTGCTGCATTGCTTTGCTTTGTGGCCACGGCAAAAGTTAAATGGCATGTCACATTTGGCAGACGGTGCTGCTGCCAAACGTGACCCATTCAAGTGCATCGCCATTGCAGAGTGGTGGTGTGGCATTTTAAAGGTGAGAATGAGTTCTAAGGAAGGCATTATTCCTAAAAGTCACCAATATAAGAGGCCCGTTCCTCACTGATTTCCAATTCATTTGTTTAAACAGGGGTCCCCCAAGATCTGAAAATTACTTTAAAGTGGTTTTAAAGGCAGAAGGTTTTTTTTATCTTAATACATTCTATGCATTAAGATAAAAAGCCTTTTGTGTGCAGCAACCCCTGTCAGCCCCCTAATACTTATCTGAGCCCCATCTCTATCCAGTAATGTCCATGAAAGACTCGGCTGGCTGGGGCTCTCCCTCTTGATTGGCTGAGACAGCAGTGGAGTGTCATTGGCTCCTGTTGCTGGCAATCAAAGTCAATGAGCCAATGAGGAGAGAGAGGGGGCGGGGCTGGGTCGCGGCTCCATGTCTGAATAGCTCAGCTCGGATGCCCATATAGCAAGCTGCTTGCTAAGGAGGCACTTGGCAGGGGGAGGGGCCAGAAGGGCTGAGGAGGAATTTGAGAAGAGGAGGATCTGGGCTACTCTGTGCAAAATCACTTCACTTTTTTAATTTTTAAATGAAAAAAAACAAGACTTTAGTAACATTTAAGGGTTCCTCTTGGGTAAAAAAGTTGAGAAAGGCAGGTCTGGAGTGCAGAGCAGCGGCTAAGTGGTTTGCACTCCTGCCTAGTAGTGCTAGGGTTGCTGGTTCGAATCCCAACCACAGGACTACCTGCGTGGAGTGTGCATGTTCTCCCTTTGCCTGTGTGGGTTTTCTCTGGGTTCTCCAGTTTCCTCTCACACTCAAAAGACAGGTAGGTTAATTAGCTCCTGTCTAAATTGCCCCTAATATGTGTATGCATGAATGTGAGTTAGGGACCTTAGATTGTAAGTTCCTTGAGGGCAGGGACTGATGTGAATGAAATATATGTAAAGCCCTACGTAAATAGGCAGTGCTGTATAAGTACCTATAATAATAAATGGCTAGAGATTGCTCTGTCCAGTTAAATGAGACTTTTAACCTAATTACTACTAGCCATAACGTGACCTGGAATGCTTCAAATACTTATTAATAACCAGTGGCTGCCCGTCCATTAGGGGCGCAGGGGCACTCCCCCCCATTCATGCGTCCGACCCCCTGATCTACATGCAGGGGTGCCAGATGCATGGATTCGAATGGGGGGTGTTTTTTTGAAGCAGGTGATTAGAGCCAAAGGCTCTGATAAACTTCTAAAAACGGTAGTCTCAGGGCGCAGAGCACTGCGCTCCAAGCCCACCCAGTTGTGTTACAATAGCGAATTAATATTCGCTATTGCAACACTGAATCTCCTCCCAGCCAATCAGGAAGCGGGTCAGGAGACCCGTCACCAATTGACCGAAAGGAGATCCGAATGGATTGGCTGGCTGGAGGAGGAGACACATGGAGGAGAGGAGGGAGAAGACGGTAACCGAGCCAACAAGCAGCCCGGAGAGAAGCTGAGATGCAGGGCCCATACCGGGGGGGCCTCACCGCCCATGACCTCCTTGACCTGGCTGACAGAGGGGTGTCAGCGGTGTAGGATTGTTTTCTCCCCCCCCCCAAAAAAAACCCATTAGCCGCCACTGTTAATAACTTGTAACTAGCAGGTGACAAGTTCCAAACTAGAGCACCAGGCTTTTTATACAAGTGTGATCTGATGATAAGGGAGATCAGATTATACAGATTGAACCCTGGATCAGATGTAAAAGTCATAGCAGGAGCTGGTGGTTGCAATCTCTTTAACCCTTCTTTTGTACACCACCCTTTCCATCTTCTTTTGTTTCCTTATATTATAATTATTGTGTCTCATTCCTACTTTGTTTCCTAGTGCCCTGTTTTGCCCAGTGTTTTATATCAGAGCAGAAGTGAGAAGTGTTTTATACAGAATGTCTGTCACATTAAAAGGTTTTTTATTTCAGCTGATCTGGAAAAAGCTATATTTATAAACCCCGACAAACAGCTAGAATGCTAAAATGTTCTTTATCTGTCTAAGCAATCTGTGATTGTAAGGTTGTAGATATAATACAGACAAGAGGTTCCTTCAATGCATAAGGCTGCCACAGAAAGCGGTGTTAGGTTTTCTTTTTTTTTTGCCCTTTGTATTCTTTTTTTGAAACATGCCAACGCGTTCTTAGAAAGCCGCTCTATAGACTGAACCATTCAGCTTGTGACTACTGTGCTGTCATTGTCAGAAAGGTTAGCAAAGCATATCATAAACCCAGCTTGATAGAGTATATCACAGTAAGGTATGCTAATTCTCAGTCAATGCTATGCACTGTAGGTTTTCGGCTGCTGTATTCCCAAGCTGAAATAAATTTTTATCGGCCTGCAGTCCCCCAATCCAATGCATATAGCTAAAGGCTGGAATGAATCTTAATTGGTTTTCGGGGGCCCTAATTTATTGTAAATTGTAAAAGGCTACTTTGAAATTCAACAACACTGCTGGGCCTATTATTATTATTTGTTTGCTTGATTTATATAGCTATAACATTTTCTACAGTAAGTATATAAATCAATGAGCACCTAACCCTGTCCAGAAGAGCTTAAATGCTAATATCCCTAACAACTATTTACATAGGATTTTTACATTTTGAATAAGAACTAATTAACTTTCCAGCATTTTAGGAGAAAACAAACAAAACAACATAGGAACATGCAATGTGCATGCAGATATACCTGTAGTTCAGGGAGTCAGGGTAGGCAGATGAGGCAGAGCCTACCCTGCCATGAACATTAAAAAAAAAAAAAGAAAAGATCATGCATTGAGGGTCGTAGCTTGGCGACCTGGGACCAAAGAGACCCTAAAGTTTAAATACAAGCTGGCACACACTGTTTGCAGCAGACTGAGGATAACTTATTGTCAGAGGCACTGAGCTCAATGGACAGCTTGGAACCTTGGACCAATGGTAAAGCACCATTGATCCATGCTGTCCAATAAAAATGCTGCAGTGGAGGCTCTCCTGTCACTGCAGTGTTATAGAAGAGGGCGTGTGTCTAAAAGACAAATGCTCCCTTCCAGCCCAGCCCTCTTAACTACAAGGAAAAAACATGGGTTTATGGGTATAAGATATACCCACAGTTCCATGCTTTTTTCAGACAGTTAAAAAGGAGAACCTTCTGCTGCTGAAAAGGTACATTTTTAATCAAGCTAAATAACATATTATTATGCTATATGTTATAACATAATAATTATTATTTATCTATTTACTGTAAAATTACTGGTTTGAAGTTATAACATTAAACTTCAGTAATTTGTCCATCTGCTTGAGTACAATTTTTGAAAATATAGTAAATGACCATAAAAACAATATATAATAATTATTTGTATATTACTTACTTATGGTAATTAACCCCTTACCATCCAGTCCAATTCTGACACTTCTCTCATGCATATAATAATCATCAATTTTTTATTTAACCATTCCAGATCCGCGCTATTGCCGAAGTACGGCTCCAGCGCGGATCTGAAATGCCCGGAGGACGTCCATGGACGTCCTCCACTGCGCAAGCTCCAGGCGCGCCCCCTGGCGGCAGCGGCGGCGCGCGTGCCCGTGGGTCGGGCGGACTCGATGTCCGCCCGAGACCCGCCGATCTCTTTTAGGAGCCTCAGAACGGGGAACCACCGTTGTAAACACGGCGGTTCCCCGTTCTGTGACAGGGGACATAGCAGATCTACTGATCCCTGTCACTGGGATCAGTTAGATCTGTTATGTCCCGACCAGCCCTGCCCCCCCACAGTTAGAACACACCCAGGGAACATTTGTTAACCCCTTCACTGCCCCCTGCAGGTTAACCCCTTCACTGCCAATGACATTTATACAGTAATCAGTGGACATTTAAATTTCTGATCGCTGAATAAATGTCATTGGTCCCAAAAATTTGTAAAAAATGTCCGACATGTCCGCCCCAATATCACAGTCCCGCTAAAAATCGCAGATCGCCGCCATTACTAGTAAAAAAAAATAAAAACGCCATAAATCAATTCCCAGTTTGTAGACGCGATAACTTTTGCGCAAACCAATCAATATACGCCGATTGCGATTTTTTTTTTTTACCAAAAATATGTAGAAGAATATATTTCGGCCAAAACTGATGAATATTTTTTTAATGGATTTGTACTTTAGCAAAAAGTAAAAAATATTGTTCTTTATTGCAAAATTGTCGCTCATTTTTTGTTTATAGCGGCGATCAGAAATGGCGCAGAGGGGATCAAATACCACCAAAAGAAAGCTCTATTTGTGGGAAAAAAAGGACGCAAATTTTATTTGGGTACAACGTCGCACGACCACGCAATTGTCATTCAAAATGCTACAGCGCTGAAAGCCAAAAATTGGTCTGGGCAGGAGGGGGGTTTAAGTGCCCAGTAAGGAAGGGGTTAAATTATTATTATTTTTATGAAAATTAGTCAGAACCCCCAAACATTATATATATATATATATATATATATATATATATATATATTTTTTTTTTTAGCAGACACCCTAGGGAATACAATGGGGGTCATTGCAACTTTTTATGTCACACGATATTTGTACAACAGTTTTTTAAACGCATTTACAAACTGTTTCATGAATAAAAAAAATAAAACAATTAAAGTTAGCCAGATTTTAATGTATAATGTGAAAGATGATGTTATGCCGAGTAAATAAATACCTAACATGTCATGCTTTAAAATTGTGCACACTGGTGGAATGGTGCCAAACTTCAGTACTTAAAAATCTCCATAGGCAAAATTTTTACATGTTTACAGTTAGGCTGGGTTCACACCTATGCGAATTGGATGCGGCTTACACCGCAACCAATTTGTAGGCCATTTGAAAACATGTTGTTTTCAATGGGTCTGGTTCACATATGTGCGTTGCATTTGCATTGCACAGAAAACATGTGCGTTTTCTGAGCAGTGCGGTGCAAATTCCAGGCACATTCTGTTCAATTGGAACGCATCTGATTTGTAGATGTGTTCCATTGTGAACAGGGATCTCTCCCCCTCCTCATTACACCTCCACCCCCCTCCCCTCCAGGTCAGCTGATCCCTCCTTGCTAGAACAGAGACGAAATGCTGAACAGCTGGAATTCATACCGGACTGGCAGCCCAGTCCACACACAGTTAGAACATACCCAGGGAACACACTTAACCCCTTGATTGCCCCCTAGTGTTAACCCCTTCCCTGCCAGTGTCATTTTTACATGGATCAGTGCATTTTTATAGCACTGATCAGTGTAATAATGTCAATGGTCCCCAAAAAAGTGTAATTTGTGGTCAGATTTGTCTGCCGCAATGTCGCAGTCCCGCTAAAAAATGCAGATCACCGCCATTACCAGTAAAAACAATAAAAAAAAGTCTCTAAATCTATCCCATAGTTTGTAGAAGTGATAACTTTTGTGCAAACCAATCAATATATGACTATTGCATTTTTCTTTACCAAAAATATGTAGAAGAATATATATCAGCCTAAACTGATAAATACATGTTTTTTTTATATTTTTTATTGGATATGTATTATAGCAGAAAGTAAAAAAAATATATATTTTTAAAATTGTCGCAAAAAATAAAAAACACAGAGGTGATCAAATACCACCAAAAGAAAGCTCTATTTGTGTGGAAAAAAGAATGCCGCATGACCGCACAATTGTCAGTTAAAGTGACGCAGTGCTGTATTGCAAAAAATGGCCTGGTCAAGAAGGGGGTAAATCCTTCCGGGGCTGAAGTGGTTAAACGCCATGGCCTACCTGGGTATTGTTGCTGACCATGTCCATCCCTTTATGACTACAGTGTACCCATCTTCTGATGGCTCCTTCCAGCAGGATAATGCACCATGTCACAAAGCTCAAATCATCTCACCACTGGTTTCTTGGACATGACAATGAGCTCTCTGTACTCCAATGGCCTCCACAGTCACCAGATCTCAATCCAATAGAGCACCTTTGGGATGTGGATGGGAGATTGGCATTATGGATGTACAGCCTAAAAATCTGCAGAAACTGTGTGATGCTGTCATGTCACTATTGACCAAAATCTCTGAGGAATGTTTCCAACACCTTGCTGAATCTATGCCAGGAAGAATTAAAGCATCTCTGAAGGCAAAAGGGGAACCAACCTGGCACTATCAAGGTGTACCTAATAAAGTGGTTGGTGAGTGTATTTTGGCACTATATGACCATTTAATAGTTCTGGGCAGAGGTTGTATGCTGTGTAAGGTCAGTCACGACTATAGTATAGTATTAATCCTTCCACTGAAGTCTGTTTATTGGGCCTGATTGATCCGCTAGCACCCAAAAAGGTGATCAGTACATTACTTACTTTATTTTTTTATTATGCACAAAACAATATTATTCTGTCTCGGAAAAAAACTTTGGCCCCTACCGTATTGGCATGGAAGGCGTTTGCCCTTGTATAAGGCTACATACGCAAATAGAGGTGTACCAACTAAATTTGACAAGCTGTGGGTTGGATAACTCCACTGTATCTGACTGATTGTATATATATTTATTTCATTCATTACATGACTAGTGGAAAAACCCACGATCGCCTAGTTAGTCCGGGTTATTTGTCTGAAGTCACCTTCCTAATTATGATATGATATCAGCACTGACTGGAATGTGTCGTATGTTGGAGACGGGTCTTGATAATTTACCAGTATATCACGGTTTTATGTGAGTGGT
>BLSH010083491.1:46803-63161 GCA_018402905.1 Glandirana rugosa | reverse complement strand
GATATACCTGTAGTTCAGGGAGTCAGGGGAGGCAGATGAGGCAGAGCCTACCCTGCCATGAACATTAGAAAAAAAAAATAAAAAAAAAAAGATCATGCATTGAGGGTCGTAGCTTGGCGACCTGGGACCAAAGAGACCCTAAAGTTTAAATACAAGCTGGCACACACTGTTTGCAGCAGACTGAGGATAACTTATTGTCAGAGGCACTGAGCTCAATGGACAGCTTGGAACCTTGGACCAATGGTAAAGCACCATTGATCCATGCTGTCCAATAAAAATGCTGCAGTGGAGGCTCTCCTGTCACTGCAGTGTTATAGAAGAGGGCGTGTGTCTAAAAGACAAATGCTCCCTTCCAGCCCAGCCCTCTTAACTACAAGGAAAAAACATGGGTTTATGGGTATAAGATATACCCACAGTTCCATGCTTTTTTCAGACAGTTAAAAGGGAGAACCTTCTGCTGCTGAAAAGGTACATTTTTAATCAAGCTAAATAACATATTATTATGCTATATGTTATAACATAATAATTATTATTTATCTATTTACTGTAAAATTACTGGTTTGAAGTTATAACATTAAACTTCAGTAATTTGTCCATCTGCTTGAGTACAATTTTTGAAAATATAGTAAATGACCATAAAAACAATATATAATAAGTATTTGTATATTACTTACTTATGGTAATTAACCCCTTACCACCCAGTCCAATTCTGACACTTCTCTCATGCATATAATAATCATCATTTTTTTATTTAACCATTCCAGATCCGCGCTATTGCCGAAGTACGGCTCCAGCGCAGATCTGAAATGCCCGGAGGACGTCCATGGACGTCCTCCACTGCGCAAGCTCCAGGTGCGCCCCCTGGCGGCAGCGGCGGCGCGCGCGTGTGCCCGTGGGTCGGGCGGACTCGATGTCCGCCCGAGACCCGCCGATCTCTTTTAGGAGCCTCAGAACGGGGAACCGCCGTTGTAAACACGGCGGTTCCCCGTTCTGTGACAGGGGACAAGCAGATCTACTGATCCCTGTCACTGGGATCAGTTAGATCTGTTATGTCCCGGCCAGCCCTGCCCCCCCACAGTTAGAACACACCCAGGGAACATTTGTTAACCCCTTCACTGCCCCCTGCAGGTTAACCCCTTCACTGCCAATGACATTTATACAGTAATCAGTGGACATTTAATTTCTGATCGCTGAATAAATGTCATTGGTCCCAAAAATTTGTAAAAAATGTCAGACATGTCCGCCCCAATATCGCAGTCCCGCTAAAAATCGCAGATCGCCGCCGTTACTAGTAAAAAAATTAAAAACGCCATAAATCAATTCCCAGTTTGTAGACGCGATAACTTTTGCGCAAACCAATCAATATACGCCGATTGTGATTTTTTTTTTTTTACCAAAAATATGTAGAAGAATATATATATCGGCCAAAACTGATGAATATTTTTTTTTATGGATTTGTACTTTAGCAAAAAGTAAAAAATATTGTTCTTTTTTGCAAAATTGTCGCTCATTTTTTGTTTATAGCGGCGATCAGAAATGACGCAGAGGGGATCAAATACCACCAAAAGAAAGCTCTATTTGTGGGAAAAAAAGGACGCAAATTTTATTTGGGTACAACGTCGCACGACCACGCAATTGTCATTCAAAATGCGACAGCGCTGAAAGCCAAAAATTGGTCTGGGCAGGAGGGGGGTTTAAGTGCCCGGTAAGGAAGGGGTTAAATTATTATTATTTTTATGAAAATTACTCAGAACCCCCAAACATTTTATATATATATATATATATATATATATATATATATATTTTTTTAGCAGACACCCTAGGGAATACAATGGGGGTCATTGCAACTTTTTATGTCACACGATATTTGTGCAACAGTTTTTTAAACGCATTTAAAAACTGTTTCATGAATAAAAAAAATAAAACAACTAAAGTTAGCCAGATTTTAATGTATAATGTGAAAGATGATGTTATGTCGAGTAAATAAATACCTAACATGTCATGCTTTAAAATTGTGCACACTGGTGGAATGGTGCCAAACTTCAGTACTTAAAAATCTCCATAGGCAAAATTTTTACAGGTTACATGTTTACAGTTAGGCTGGGTTCACACCTATGCGAATTGAATGCGGCTTACACCGCAACCAATTTGTAGGCCATTTGAAAACATGTTGTTTTCAATGGGTCTGGTTCACATATGTGCCTTGCATTTGCATTGCACAGAAAACATGTGCGTTTTCTGAGCAGTGCGGTGCAAATTCCAGGCACATTCTGTTCAATGGGAACGCATCTGATTTGTAGATGTGTTCCATTGTGAACAGGGATCTCTCCCCCTCCTCATTACACCTCCACCCCCCTCCCCCCCAGGTCAGCTGATCCCTCCTTGCTAGAACAGAGACGAAATGCTGAACAGCTGGAATTCATACCGGACTGGCAGCCCAGTCCACACACAGCTAGAACATACTCAGGGAACACACTTAACCCCTTGATTGCCCCCTAGTGTTAACCCCTTCCCTGCCAGTGTCATTTTTACATGGATCAGTGCATTTTTATAGCACTGATCAGTGTAATAATGTCACTGGTCCCCAAAAAAGTGTAATTTGTGGTCAGATTTGTCTGCCGCAATGTCGCAGTCCCGCTAAAAAATGCAGATCACCGCTATTACCAGTAAAAACAATAAAAAAAAAGTCTCTAAATCTATCCCATAGTTTGTAGAAGTGATAACTTTTGCGCAAACCAATCAATATATGACTATTGCATTTTTCTTTACCAAAAATATGTAGAAGAATATATATCAGCCTAAACTGATAAATAAATGTGTTTTTTTATATTTTTTATTGGATATGTATTATAGCACAAAGTAAAAAAAATATATATATTTTTAAAATTGTCGCAAAAAATAAAAAACACAGAGGTGATCAAATACCACCAAAAGAAAGCTCTATTTGTGTGGAAAAAAGAATGTCGCATGACCGCGCAATTGTCAGTTAAAGTGATGCAGTGCTGTATTGCAAAAAATGGCCTGGTCAAGAAGGGGGTAAATCCTTCCGGGGCTGAAGTGGTTAAACGCCATGGCCTACCTGGGTATTGTTGCTGACCCTATCCATCCCTTTATGACTACAGTGTACCCATCTTCTGATGGCTCCTTCCAGCAGAATAATGCACCATGTCACAAAGCTCAGATCATCTCACCACTGGTTTATTGAACATGACAATGAGGTCACTGTACTCCAATGGCCTCCACAATCACCAGATCTCATCCAATAGAGCACCTTTGGGATGTGGTGGAACGGGAGATTGGCATTATGGATGTGCAGCCTAAAAATCTGCAGAAACTGTGTGATGCTGTCATGTCACTATTGACCAAAATCTCTGAGGAATGTTTCCAACACCTTGCTGAATCTATGCCAGGAAGAATTAAAGCAGCTCTGAAGGCAAAAGGGGAACCAACCCGACACTAGCAAGGTGTGCCTAATAAAGTGGTCGGTGAGTGTATTTTGACACTATACGACCATTCAATAGTTCTGGGCAGAGGTTGTATGCTGTGTAAGGTCGGTCACAACTATAGTATAGTATTAATCCTTCCACTGAAGTCTGTTTATTGGGCCTGATTGATCCGCTAGCACCCAAAAAGGTGATCAGTACATTACTTACTTTATTTTTTTATTATGCACAAAACAATATTATTCTGTCTCGGAAAAAAACTTTGGCCCCTACCGTATTGGCATGGAAGGCGTTTGCCCTTGTATAAGGCTACATACGCAAATAGAGGTGTACCAACTAAATTTGACAAGCTGTGGGTTGGATAACTCCACTGTATCTGACTGATTGTATATATACTGCTTTGATTTTCTGAGAGTACAGTACTGTCATTTGAGGGTCCCTATGGATATATAGTACATTTGCTTTCTGTCCCTCGGGTGTTTGACTATTGGGATTCACAACTGTCTATAATGTAATGTGTTGCTGTTTCCTTCAGTGGTTATGTCACTATCCTACATAAGAGCTGCATTGCTTACTGTTGCAGATGCATTGTAATGCTGAATGTTGTTCACTGTTTTCTCTGTTTTTGTACTTGTATATGAAAACACTAATAAAAAGAAGTTAAAAAAACAAAACATTTGTTGCACGAATGTCAGAAGCATTCATGCACGTTGAACAAAATCTCCTGTATTTTTCCTAAGAGATGAATGCCTGTATCATCAGCTCCAGCTAGTGGCCAACATGTGGTATAGTTTTCTGAAATATGAGAAAATTATACCACATTCTGGCCACTAGATGGAGCTGTTGATACCAGCATTAATTACTTAGAAAAAGTATGGGACATTTCATTGAACTTACAAAACAAATGCTTTATAAATAGACTTCAAGGACTTGGTGGCTTAAATAAAAAAAAGTAAAAAATGTAAAAAATGTAAAAGAATTGTAATAATACTGCTCATTCCCAGTCTTTGCTGTTTTGCAGAGCTTTACCGGGCGAATAATCTTCAGGGTATGTTGTGTGCCTGTGTTTCCTGCTTTGGAAGTGCTAGATGCTGAAGTCTGAATGTCTGCAAGACAGTGAAGATCCCAGTCACCAGCAAAAAACCCTAATAAGCAAATATTGATTGGTTTGCGTAAAAGTTACAGCATCTAGAAACTATGGGATATTCATTTTATTTATTCTTTTTTTTTTTACTAGTAATGGCGGCGATCAACGACATATAGCTGGATTGCAGTGGACAAATCGGACACCTAACTGACACTTTTTTGGAACAGTGACACTAATATAATGATCAGTGCTAAAAAATACTATATAATGTCCATGTAAACCAATCAATATACACTTATTGTTATTTTTTTTACCAAAATACATGTACCAGAATACTGCTTTTTATTGGATATGCTTTGTAGCAGAAAGTAAAAAATATTGTTTTTTTTTTCAAAATTGTCGGCCTTTGTTTATAGCGCAAAAATTTAAAAACTCAACGGTGAGCAAATACCACCAAAAGAAACCTCTAAAAGAATTACATAGATTTTATTAGGGTACAGCGTTGCATGACCGCACAATTGTCAGTTAAAGTAACGCCATGCCGTATCACAAAAAATGGCCTGGTCATGAAGGGAGGTAAATCTTCCAGAGATCAAGTGGTTAAAATCCAACTTGAGGCAATACACCTTTAGCAGGGAGCTGTATACTCAATCCAGAGACAGTGTGCAGTGTCATTTATGTGGAGCTGACTATTGGTACCCGTAAGAGTTTTTTGTTTCTCTCTCTACACACACACAGGCATCAGATTACTCTGTTCCCCTACTGTGTTCCTATTGGCAGGACGAAGAAAGCCAATGGATGGAGCAGTTATAGGAGCCAATGAATGGGAGTTTAAGCAGTAGCTACAAAGGACTCTATGGGGTTGATTTACTAAAGGCAAATAGACTGTGCATTTTATAAATGCAGTTGCGCCCTGCAAGTGCAGTTGCTCCAGAGCTTAGTAATTGAGGTAAAGCTTCACTTCACAAAGAATACCCAATCACGTTCAAAGAAAATAAAAAATGCATTTTTGCTTCCACATGATTGGATGATGGAAGTCAGCAGAGCTGCCACTCTTTAACTAAGCTTTGGAGCAACTGCACTTTGCAGAGTGCAACTGCACTTTGCAAAGTGCACAGTCTTTTTCCCTTTAGTAAATCAACCCCGTCCCCTATGTGTTATTTCCTTTCAGAACAAAACAATGCTTTTTGAGATTTGTAGTTTACTTGCAAAAATTCACCCCCTGGCTGTACTGGGGGAAAACTACAGTTACCTACAGGCTGTGCAGCAGAGAAGGTTTTCTGGGAGAAGAGGTGCCTTGTGGGAGAGGATATAAGAACAGAGGCTCTGGGTCTCTCTTGGGACCAGCGTGGCTCTGTATGCAGGGAGCCTGCTGCTGGGTGTTGCAGCAATTGCGGCCTGCTAATACAGGAGTATCAACAGGATACCTGAAGGAACGCCAGGGGACAGTGTGGCTACACTGATCTGCTACAGCCTGAAGGTCATTCCTGTTCCATCCACCCTGCAGAGGTGACAGACCCAGATCATCCCCTTGAGCCAGATACCTGAGGGATCGTCTTCCTCATCATCTGCAATTACAGTGCCATCATCATCCATACCCTGTGTTCCAGTTGGTGAGCGGGTGAATACCCACTGACAGACACTGTGCACATATAGCTGATTCTTCACATTTACTAGTAGTCAAGTCCTAATCCTTAACTTTGGAAATAGAAGCGGAGTACAAGCATTCATACTCTATATTGGGTCGCTGCTAGCTGCTATTTGTAGTCCTACAGCTTAAAGTCAGTGATCACTGTGAAGTTTTCTGCTGCAGAAAAAGTGCTTTATATCATTGCAGTACACTTCCTGGGAATTTATTATGTTGCATCAACATTTGTGTGGTATATACCAGTCAATCTATAAAAGTTAGCTGAAGATCAACTGAAGTGTCAAGCAAGGAAAATTCGATGAAAACTGCTCTTCATCCACTTAGTGAGCCTATACTGCTTTGCTAGAGTTTGTTATAGAGCTGCATTCACCAAGGAACTCACTCCCTTAGAGCAGGTTGAATATTGATGCATGTATTATTCTTGTGTTGCACTTGTTTATCTACTGCTTGCTGGTGTTACACTTGTTTAATCAGAAATGGTCCCAAGAGTGGGCAAAGTGGCTTAGTGAGCAACTCAGAGTGTGACAGGTCAAAGGTAAAGAAAAATACCACATTTTATTAAACAAGGGGGAGCCCCCAGTATATGGGGTACCCTTCAATACTGTTACACAAATGGGGTGACAAAAAACATGTCGACCATGGACTAACAAACAAGTAAGACAAACAATCAGTGTCTGGACGCCAGAGAAATTGCAGTGTCTGGGCCGCCTGGGGGGGGACAAATTGTCTCCCTATTCCAGGAAAGTAAATAAGTGAAGGCGGCTCCAGGCACTCCAGTGCCTCTAAGTATGATGACAGTGTGACACTGGAAAGTGGATTGGTCGTCGTGGGCCAGTTGAATGGCCCCCAAGGTCTCCCAATCTGACCCCCTTAGACTTTTATCTTTGGGGTCATCTGAAGGCAATTGTCTATGCTGTGAAGATACGAGATGTGCAGCACCTGAAACTACGGATACTGGAAGCCTGTGCTAGCATTTCTCCTGTGGTGTTGCGATCAGTGTGGGAAGAGTGGGAGAAGAGGGTTGCATTGACAATCCAACACAATGGGCAGCACATTGAACACATTTTATAAGTGGTCAGAAATTTGTAAATAACTCATGAAAGAATAAAGTTACGTTAAAACCAAGCACACCATTGTTTTTCTTGTGAAATTCTCAATACGTTTGATGTGTCACATGACCCTCTTCCTATTGAAAAAACAAAAGTTGGATTCAAAATGGCTGACTTCAAAATGGCCGACATGGCCACCACCCATCTTGAAACGTTTCCCCCCTCACATATACTAATGTGCCACAAACAGGAAGTTAATATTGCCAACCATTCCCATTTTATTAAGGTGTATCCATATAAATGGCTCACCCTGTAGATTTAATGTCATACAATACTCTGCAATGTGTACAGCCACGCCCCCAGAGACACGGGAATCCCCGTTCTATGCACCGCTAGTGATAGGCGTGAAGAGGGGGAGGGGTGTTGGAAAGAAAATAAGTATTCCCCCAGTGGATGCTGTATAATAGTCCAAGCGCTAAGGTACTGTCAGCAAAGGAAATAGTAGAAGGATCTTAGTTATACAGTACTTTGCCATTGGATACCGTTGCTATGGTAGCAGATAGCTACCATAACCCCAGTATTTTTGAAAACGGCAGGCGACAGGCTTTCAGATAAAAGTGATCTCTACAGCGGATTCACCGCAAGATCACATTTATTGGGGGGTGGGAGAGGTGCGCCCCCCTTCCCGCCACTTTCCCATTGTCTCTGCCACTTACCAGACCCGCAGGTAGCAGCAGAGACGACCGGATCCACTCCCCCCAATGCCTGTGAGCCGAGTGAGCGGAAGATGCCGCCCACTCGGTTCCATAGCATTGCAGGGTAGAAGCGACGTCAAACGCCACTTCCACCCAAAGCTCTTAAAGGGGACATTTTTTTTACTAGTGTCATTTTATTTATTTTTTACATTTTTTATTGCATTTAAGTGTAAATATGAGAGCCCAAAGCTCTTAAAGGGGACATTTTTTTTTCAAGTGTCATTTTATTTATTTGTTTTTTACATTTTTTATTGCATTTAAGTGTAAATATGAGATCTGGGGTCTTTTTGACCCCAGATCTCATATTTAAGAGGTCCTGGCATGCTGTTTGATATTACAAGAAATGTTTAAATTTCTTGTAATAGGAATAAAAGTGATCAAATTGTTTTTTTTTTTTAAAAGATGGTGTAAAAATAAAAAATAAAAAGTAAAATAAATAAGAAAAAAAAAATGTAAAGCACCCCGTCCAGCCGAGCTCGCGCTCAGAAGCGAAATGTAAGTCCCATCCGCATATGAAAACGGTGTTCAAACCACACATGTGAGATATCAGCGCGATTATTAGAGCAAGTGCAATAATTTTAGCTCTAGGCCTCCTCTTTAACTCAACTGGTAACCTGTAGAAATTTTTAAACGTCACCGATGGAGATTTTTAAGTGCCAAGGTTTGTTGCCATTCCACAAGCGGGCGCAATTTTGAAGCATGACATGTTGGGTATCAATTTACTCGGCGTAACATTATCTTTCACAATATGGAAAAAAATTGGGCTAACTTTACTGTTGCCTTATTTTTTAACTCTAAAAAGTGAATGTTTTCAAAACAATTGCGCTTGTAAAACCGCTGCGCAAATATGGTGTGACATAAAGTATAGCAACGACTGCCATTTTATTCTCTAGGGTGTTAGAAAAAAATATATATAATGTTTGGGGGTTCTAAGTAATTTTATAGCAAAAAAAAAATATTTTAACTTGTAAACCTCGAATCTTAAAAGAGGCTTGTTCCTTAAGTGGTGAAGCAGCTCCTGCAGGAGTAGCGCTACACATGGACAATAACAAAAATTTGACAAATGTTCTTTCCCTCCCCATTCAACTAAAAAAAGTGTTTCTGTTACTGTCTGCATCCCCATTGGAGGGATTCCTGCTATACTCTGTCTCTGTGATACTCAACTGATTTAAATCTATAAAAAAGTCAAAACTCGGCAATAGAAAAATGATAAGAAATGCAACTTTTTGGCTACATTCACAGGAGCAGGACACTGCATTTGTTTTATTTTAATACAATGAAATTGATCTAATTTCACTTTCTCCAGCATTTAAATGTACCTGCTTTTTTGTGCGTTTGCATGTGTTTAGACGTGTTCAGAGTGTCCAATCTTCCTCTGAAAGCACAGATTTCTATTTTCACTAAACACATAAAACCTGAATGCACCTCAATGCAAATAAGTGCACATTGCGAATTATACCATTTAAAATCATTGCATGCCTTTATATGTGTTTAGAAATGTCCTATATACGCGTGTGTCACTGCCTTGGTGAATGAAGCCTTATAGTTGTTGATTTCATTGCACTGATGTACAAAATCAAGTTGTAAATGAAAATGATGTTTTACAGTGAAGTTGCAACTAATAATTATCCTTATAATATTAATAACAAAAATATAAATAATATTTTTTTTCTTGAATCTTAATGTTCTGGTATTCTACAACTACCACTTCACACCTGGCATGTGTCGATCCCTCCTTCGTTATATCCAGCACAGATCATTTTGTTGGTTATGTTATACTCAGGCATTTGCTGCTGGCATTTCTCATTGGTTATCAGAGGTAACTGGGCTTCTTGCAATATGTTAGGAATAGGACCTGAAAAAAAAGGAGAGGAGTAATTAAGAATATTCAAGATAATTGCCCAGCTTAAACAAATGATAGGCAGTGTTATGGAAAAGGGCTATCAAGGGAAAACAAAATATTTTTTATTGGGTTGGATCAGCCACAAATCATATCAGGGTGGACACCATAAATGTGGCCTTTGCCTATAGCAGAATCTGCAAAAAACATTACATTATGGCACAAGATCAGCTGATGTACAAAGACTTACCGTATATACTCGAGTATAAGCCGACCCGAATATAAGCCGAGGCACCTAATTTTACCACAAAAAACTGGGAAAACGTATTGACCCGATTATAAGCCTAGAGTGGGAAATGCAGCAGCCAGAACACAGGGACAGGGAGCCAGAACACAGGGATTATAGCCAGAAAACAGGTATTGTAGCTAGAACACATAGACTCAGCCATTACACTGACAATCTCCATTACATTACAGGGGACATTACATTACACTGACAATCACCATTACATTACAGGGGACATTATATTACATTACAATCGACATTACTGGTACATTGCAGGGGACATTACCATATCTCTTCTCTTCAGCCTGCATGTTCAGCCGCTCCGAGCCACGCTTCCGGCTCCGCACCCGCCTTCCGCCCACAGCACAGTGACAAGCCAATCACTGGCAGTCACTGTGCACTGCAGCCAACAAGCCTATGCATGTGCGCTGTTCATCGCACATACATAGAGTTTTCAGACCAGACGCTGACTCGAGTATAAGCCGAGGGGGGCATTTTTCAGCACAAAAAATGTGCTGAAAAACTCGGCTTATACTCGAGTATATACGGTAGTGCAGCTCCTCAAGAGACTGAAGGGATCTCTACACCAAAAGAAAAGGTACAGCAGAGGGCACGATCTAAGTGTAGTAAAAACTGATATTTATAAATGAAAAGAAAATTGGCATCTCGCATGTAAAAATACAAGCACCTGTCAAAGACCTAACCCATGGGTGTTGTCATCTAGATGGCAACAGTACACACAGCAGCAAGAATCCAGCCTGGGTCAGTCTAAAAGCCTCGCAGATCATTCTGACAGCCTGAGAATGCCTCTGCATGACATCAGAAGCCAAGGGGCATCAAAAGGGTATGACTATGCTTTTTGGGCTGCTCTTTTTATACCCTGTGACTGGGATGGCTCGGAACAGCAGGATGCAGGAGAGCTCCTAATTTCAGTGGGACTGCAAGGCACAGCGGTATTTTGTACCCAAAAGCAAAAACAAGCATTCTGAAGATAAAAATCGGGGAATACTGAAAGCGGAGTTCCAGTCTTTTTAAAAACTTCCAATGTTTCCAATGTCCTCACCGGTGTACAGTGCTAAATGGAATTTTTTTCTGTTTTGTTTCTAAATACATTTTTATATATCTTTGGATGGCAGTTCCTGTCCCAGCCACCTAGGCGATGACATCATTAGGTGATTCCCATTGACTCCAGGGAGATCGGCGTCATCTATCCCAGGAGTCTTTGGGAAGCCTAATGAAATCTCGCTGTATTTGAATACGACATGAAAGCCTGCAATCAACTGTGTCGTATGGTGTCATTACTGCACAGGCGCAAGATCGAGAGGTGCATACTGGGTAGCCAGCTGCACCGAATCCTGGAAAAAGACACCAGCGGGCTTCAGATGTCCACATCATAGATGGCCACCTACCTGTCTCAGAGATAAGGTAGATTTTTAAAGATCTAACCATCATGAATACTGTGCAGTATTCTAATTTAAATGTACAAGTAAGAAGAATCGTGGGGGGAGCTTTTTAAAGAATTGATTATGGGGACTGGAGCACGGCTTGAAGGTAATAGAGTATAAGCAATACTTTTTAAGAACGTTTATACGTTTATTTATATATAATTTTTCATTCACAGATGTATAACCAGCTTAATTAATATGTTTATCTATGTCCATGAAGTTTGTTTCCAGTTTGTCATTGTAATGTCATTTTTTATTTTTTATTCATTCAATTAATTGTCTGAGTTTCCTAAAAAAAAAAAAATATTCCTTTCTTTTAATGTATCATTTGGAAAGTGTAAAGAATGTTTATGTATTAGATGTAGTTATTACACGTCATTCTGCAATCTATTTTAAGTTGGCTATTATCATTATTTCTTCAGTTTTCATTTAGGCTGGTATTAGTTATAGTTTGCTACCCTCAGTATTCCAATGTTTTTCTTCAGAATGTTTGTTTTTACTTTTTGGTACAAAATTTCCACTGCACATGAGCCATCCCAGTGGCATGGTATAGAAAACATTACTCCCACACTAGTTAGGCAGGCTTGATAAAGAGATGGAGCAGCCTCTAAACACATAGCCATGCCCATTTGATGCCCCTCAGAATCTGACATCATATTGGACTGTTCTCACACTGTCAGATTGAATCACCAGGCTCTCTAGGTGGACCCTGGACGATGGAGGTGAATGGACCTTGGACTGGTTTCCTGCTACCGTATATAACATTCATCCAGTTGACAGCTTTAGTCGTTTAAAGTCATATTAAACAAGAACCCTGCATTCATTATATATGGTCTCCCACAGTACACAGAACATGGGAATGCAATTATTTTAGTAAATATAACCTGCTAAATTCCTTTTCTCATTAGCAGTATATAGCAGTCGTGTGACTTCTACAGTGTCCAGCCAAACACTGGTCAAAGCTTGTAGGAGGAGTTTTCTGACTGTCCGATTTGATTGCAAGACCCCTGACCCTCTGTCTGGACAGTACCATTTGGCCCTGTGCCGATCACATGCACAAAAAAAAAACTCTCTAGCAATACACACCAAACTGAGCATGTGCAGCCTGACTCCATAGACTCTGTGTTATCAAGAAATTATTAGGGGACAGTGGAAGGAAGGGGGGATCTGTCCATACAGGATCAAACATCCTTTTTACACAATGCAGAGGATTAACCCCTTAGGTTCCACAGTGAGTATAACAGACATGCTGTACTGCATATAAAGACTGATTTTACTGTTGTGGGTTTAGTAAGACTTTAAGTCTTTATGACAGGCTCCTGTATTTTTACTACACGTGAATTGCTATCTTTTTCAAATAATACATACCGTATATACTCCAGTATAAGCCGTCTCGAATATAAGCCGAGGCACCTAATTTTACCACAAAAAACTGGGAAAAGTTATTGACCCGAGTATAAGCCTAGGGTGGCAAATGCAGCAGCCAGAACTCAGGAATTGTAGCCAGAACACAGGGACAGGGAGCCAGAACACAGGAATTGTAGCCAGAACACAGGGACAGGGAGCCAGAACTCAGTGATTGTAGCCAGGACACAGAGACTGTAGCCAGAACACAGGTATTGTAGCCAGGACACAGGGATTTTATCCAGGACACAGACTGTAGCCAGAACACAGGTATTGTAGCCAGGACACAGAGATTTTATCCAGGACACAGACTGTAGCCAGAACACAGGTATTGTAGCCAGAACACAGGGATTTTATCCAGGACACAGACTGTAGCCAGAACACATAAGGGATGAGTAAGGTAGATTCAAATTAAACAGAGCTGTGTTGCTTCTAAGAGCCGCTCTGTGCTGTGTAAGTGTGATTAAACACATTGGAATGCAAAGAATGCAGAGAGAGAGCTGCAGCTCTTCACAGAGATCAGGAGGTAGGCGGGACTGAACAGCTAACATCAGCTTGTCCCGCCCACCTCCCCCACCTCCCGACATCAAGCTGAGAATCTGACACCTCTCTCAGCATTCTCTGCATTCCAATGTGTTTAATCACACTTACACAGCACAGAACGGCTCTTAGAAGCAGCACAGCTCTGTTTAATGTGAATCTACTGATCACCCACAGACACTGACTCGAGTATAAGCCGAGGGGGGTCTTTTTCAGCACAAAAAATGTGCTGAAAAACTTGGCTTATACTCGAGTATATACGGTATCTGTTTTTTTACTGCACTGTTTCTATAGCACAATCTATTCCAATATGGTTAAGGTGCCCACTAGAACAAGGACAATAATATGGGAACAGCCATGTGTGGACAGCTTTAGGCAATGCATAGTGCACAGTATGTACATACTGTGTATACTGTATATATAGAATACAGAATTTATGATTTCTTGGCCATTCTTCAGAGAATATGAATGATTACACAAAAACATCTTTCACTCATGGTTAGTGTTTGGCTGAAGCCATTTATTATCAATCAGCTTTTACTGTTTAATTTTTTAAATCATAATGACAACAGAAAGTACCCAAATGACCCTGATCAAAAGTTTACATACCCCAGTTCTTAATACTGTGTATTGCCCCCTTTAACCGCTTCCCGTCCGGCCTATTGACAAATGACGGCCAGGCGGGGTGTTCGTTATCTTGACTGGATGTCATATGACGTGATCAGGATAACCTGCAATCGCACGCCTGCGGGGGGCGAAGCGATCGGTGGTGCCATGGGTCAGTCTGACCCATCGCATTACTGACCATCAGAAGCCTTTTACCATGTGATCAGCCGTGACCAATCACGGCTGATCACAGTGTAAATAGGAAGAGCCGTTTATCGGCTTTTCCTCTGCTCAGGTCTACAGACCTGAGCAGTGGAGAGCCGATCGGCTGCTCTCCTGACGGGGGGGCTGCGCTGAATGTTGATCAGCGCAGCCCCCCTCAGGATCACCCCACTGGACCACCAGGGAGCCGACCAGGACCACCAGGGAGCCCCCCCAGGGACAGCATAAGGAGGCCACCCAGGACCACCAGGGAGAGAATATGGAGGCTGCCTAGGACCACCAGGGTGCCCCCTAGACCACCAGGTAAGGGCAATACAGTGCACTGTAGGGATGGCACTGTGCCCATATATGATGCCTGCCAGTGCCATCCCTAACAGTGCTATATGCACCAGTGCCCACCAGTGCCATGTACCAGTGCCCACCTGTGCCACCTATCAGTGCCCACCTGTGCCACCTATCAGTGCCCAGCAGTGCCACCTGTCAGTGCCCAGTGCCGCCTATGAGTGCCCATCAGTGCCGCATATCAGTGCCACCTATCAGTACCCATCAGTGCTGCATATATGTGCCCCATCATCAGTGCAACTTTATCAGTGCCACCTCATCAGTGCCAATCTGTACTGCCTCATCAGTGCCCGTCAATGTAGCCACGTCAGTGCCTGTCAGTGAAATAGAAAATATACTTATACAAAGTTTTGTGACAGAAACAAAGAAAATTTTTTTTTTCTAAATTTTTGGTCTTTTTTAATTTGTAGCGCAAAAAAAAAAAAAAAACAGAGGGGTGATCCTAATACCACCAAAAGGAAGCTCTATTTGTGGGAACAAAATGATGAAAATGTTGTTTGGGTGCAGCATCGCACGACCGTGTAATTCTTGTTCAAAGCGCAACAGCACTGAAAGCTGAAAATTGGTCTGGGCGGGAAGTGTTCTAAGTGCCTGGTATTGAAGTGCTTAAGATCAATGACAGCTTGAAGTCTTTTGTGGTATTTTTGGATGAGGCTCTTTATCTTCTCAGATGTTAAATCTGCCCATTCCTCTTGGCAAAAAGCCCCCATTTCCTGGAAATTCTTGGGCTGTCTTTCATGAACTGCACGTTTGAGATCTCCCCCAGAGTGGCTCAATGATATTGAGGTCAGGAGACTGATATGGCCACTCCAGAACCTTCACTTTATTCTGCTGTAGCCAATGACAGGTCGACTTGGCCTTGTGTTTTGGATCATTGTCATGTTGGAATGTCCAATTACGTTACATGCGCAGATTCCTGGGTGATGAATGCAAATGTTCCTCCAGTATTTTTTGATAACATACTGCATTCATCTTGCCATCAATTTTGACCACATTTCCTGTGCCTTTGTAGCTCACACATCCCCAAACAGTCACATTACAGTCCCGGTTTGCTCAACTCTAGTTATATGTTCTGGCAATGAGCAATCTCATAGCTTTCCAAGCCAAAACATCCCTCTTCAGACAATATAAGAGGAAGATGCGGATGGGTATGACAGTATGTATCCTACTGGCTGAAGCAGCCAGGGATAAAAATGATGACACCTAATAGGATGTCACATTCCATAAGAACATTTTAATACACTCTAAAGGAGTGGTTTCTGCTCACCCTTTGAAAGGGTTATCTGCTCTGGCAATTAGTAGCTGCCTAGCCATACCAGGCGAAAAGGAGTTTACAGGCCCAAGCCCTGTGCCTGTGGGGTTTCAGGCCATGTAGTAATACGGACCAACTAACTTGGTCGTCCCGAATATGTCATTACGAGTAGACAGAGAAGAAAAACCTTTTCAGGTTTCGTCTACCAAAGTGACCTTCCGATTCTCCAACGAGTGACTATCTTTTCTATTGGGAAAGTGTCCCACTCACTTTTGTGAGGAAATCTTGCATAATCGGAGTACACTGTTAGACAATCCACAGAATAGGTACCAACGAACTTGATTCGTCATAAGTACGTCGGTACTGGTAGGCCTTTGAGTCTTTTGACCTACAAAGCGGAACATACCGATCCGTCGATGATTAACGGTCTCGTCTATTG
>BLSH010083491.1:25389-46793 GCA_018402905.1 Glandirana rugosa | reverse complement strand
AAAATCATGCGATTAGAAGGGGAGTGTCGTGGCGGTCCTTGGACAGAGATTACGTCCTACTCTACTATAATCTTTCGATTGGAGGGGGAGTGTCGCCACCGTCGTAGGAGAGGGATGAGGTCATATTCTGCTACACTGTACGCCGTGATGCACTGAGGTCGAGTATATCTCCGACCCAGTGTACTACGTGATCGGTTAGTGTCGGTACGGTAATCATCCGTACCAACACTACCGTGTGATTGGCCAGTGCATCATGTGACCCAGACTATTTTTGGCGCCTGTTGAATAGCTGCAGGGCAGCCAATCAACAAGCGTTTCACTCGTTTGTCCTTAGAAGCCATCACAACCATGCCTACTAATGGCATGGCTGTGATTGGCTAGTGCATCATGTGACCCAGCCTCTATATGAGCTGGAGTCACGTAGTGCCGCATGTCACATCGTCTTATACTGGAGTAGGGAGAGGATGCTGCCACCGCTGTGAGGGGGAGGTTAGCTTTCTAATATCATCTCATCCTGCATTAGAGACAGGTTCCTGGCGGTGCTGTGAGGGGAAGATTAGCGTACTAAAACCATCTGATACTGGAGTAGGTACAGGTTCCTGGTGCTGTGAGGGAAAGATTAGTGTTCTAATATCATCTCATCCTGCATTAGAGACAGGTTCCTGGCAGTGCTGTGAGGGATAAATTAGCATTCTAATATCATCTGATACTGCATTAGGGACAGTTTCCTGGTGCTGTGAGGGAAAGATTAGTGTTCTAATATCATCTCATATTGCTATAGGGAGAGGTTCCTGCTGCTGCTGTGAGGGATAGATTAGTGTTCTAAAATCATCTCATAATGCTATAGGGAGAGGTCCCTTCTTGGTGCTGGTGTGAGGGATAGATTAGCATTCTAAAATCATCTCATACTACTATAGGGAGAGGTTCCTGCTGCTGGTGTGAGGGACAGATTAGTGTTCTAAAATCATATCATACTGGTATAGGGAGAGGTTCCTGGTGCTGCTGAGAGGGACAGATTTGTGTTCTAAAATCATCTCATATTGCTATAGGGAGAGGTTCCTGCTGCTGCTGTGAGGGATAGATTAGTGTTCTAAAATCATCTCATACTGCTATAGGGAGAGGTTCCTGCTGCTGCTGTGAGGGACAGATTAATGTTCTAAAATCACCTCATACTGGTATAGGGAGAGGTTCCTGCTGCTGCTGTGAGGGATAGATTAGTGTTCTAAAATCATCTCATACTGCTATAGGGAGAGTTCCCTTCCTGGTGCTGGTGTGAGGGATAGATTAGTGTTCTAAAATCATTGCATACTGCTACAGGGAGAGGTTCCTGCGGCTGGTGTGAGGGACAGATTAGTGTTCTAAAATCATATCATACTGGTATAGGGAGAGGTTCCTGCTGCTGCTGTGAGGGACAGATTAATGTTCTAAAATCATCTCATACTGGTATAGGGAGAGGTTCCTGCTGCTGGTGTGAGGGACAGATTGGTGTTCTAAAATCATCTCATACTGCTATAGGGAGAGGTTCCTGCTGCTGCTGTGAGGGATAGATTAGTGTTCTAAAATAATCTCATACTGCTATAGGGAGAGGTTCCTTCCTGGTGCTGGTGTGAGGGATAGATTAGAGTTCTAAAAGCATCTCATACTGCTATAGGGAGAGGTTCCTGGTGCTGGTGTGAAGGAAGGAATAGTGTTCTAAAATCATATCATACTGGTATAGGGAGAGGTTCCTGCTGCTGCTGTGTGGGACAGATTAGTGTTCTAAAATCATCTCATACTGCTATAGGGAGAGGTTCCTGCTGCTGCTGTGAGGGATAGATTAGTGTTCTAAAATCATCTCATACTGATATCGGGAGAGGTTCTTTCCTGGTGCTGGTGTGAGGGATAGATTAGTGTTTTAAAATCATCTCATTCTGCTATAGGGAGAGGTTCCTACTGCTGTTGTGAGGGACAGATTAGTGTTCTAAAATCATATCATACTGGTATAGGGAGAGGTTCCTGCTGCTGCTGTGAGGGACAGATTAGTGTTCTAAAATCATCTCATACTGCTATAGGGAGAGGTTCCTGCTGCTGCTGTGAGGGATAGGGTAGTGTTCTAAAATCATCTCATACTGATATAGGGAGAGGTTCCTTCCTGGTGCTGGTGTGAGGGATAGATTAGCATTCTAAAATCATCTCATACTGCTATAGGGAGAGTTCCCTTCCTGGTGCTGGTGTGAGGGATAGATTAGTGTTCTAAAAGCATTGCATACTGCTACAGGGAGAGGTTCCTGCGGCTGGTGTGAGGGACAGATTAGTGTTTTAAAATCATCTCATACTGCTATAGGGAGAGGTTCCTACTGCTGTTGTGAGGGACAGATTAGTGTTCTAAAATCATATCATACTGGTATAGGGAGAGGTTTCTGCTGCTGGCGTGAGGGACAGATTAGTGTTCTAAAATCATCTCATACTGCTATAGGGATAGGTTCCTGCTGCTGGTGTGAGGGACAGATTAATGTTCTAAAATCATCTCATACTGGTGTAGGGAGAGGTTCCTGTTGCTGGTGTGAGTGGTGCATTTCTTGCACAACAATAAAAAGTGCGTCTACGTTGCTGTTTTAAAATAAAAAAGAATAATAATTTATTATTCTTTTTTTTTTTTGTATTAATAAATAGTGCTACATAGTACATTTGCACCTTGCTGTACATTTCTTGCGCAAAAATAAAAAGTGCGTCTACATTGCTGGTTTAAAAAAAAATATATATATTTTAAATACTACATTTGCGGCCAGCGGTGCATTTCTTGCACAAAAATAAAAAGTGCATCTACATTACTTGTTTAAAAAAAAAGAATAATAATTTATTATTCTTTTTTTTTTATTAATAAATAGTGCTACATAGTACATTTGCGTCCAGAATGAGGAGAGCGCCAAATAAGGGACGTGGTGCTGCTGGTGTTGGTGGTGTTGGTGAAGTTCCTGTTGCAAGGAGAGGACGTGGTCGATTTGTGCCAGCTACACACACAAGTGAAACACCTTCCTCAGGTGCGAGTAGCCGACAGAACCTTCAACGTTATATGGTAGGCCCGAATGCTGCTCAACGAATGGTGAGGCCAGAACAAGTACTGGTGATAGTAGATTGGGTGGCTGACAATGCCTCCAGTTCCTTCACATTGTCTCCCACCCGGTCCCTTGATGAAAGCTCAGAGTTGGCACCTGAACCCCATTGCCATCTGTCTTACACCTAGCCCCTTGTAAATCACCCAAGCAGTCTGAGCCCCAAGTCATGCAGCAGTCTCTTATGCTTTTTGATGACTCTGCTGGTGTGCTTTCCGTGGGCCATCCAGATAGCCCTGCCCCAGAAGTGGAAGACATTGAGTGCACCGATGCCCAACCACTTCTGTTGCAGGATGAGGACATGGAAACACCACCGCAGCACTTCTCTGATGATCACGAAACACAGGTGCCAACTGCTGCGGCTTTCAACAGTGTGCAGACTGACAAGGAGGGCAGTGGTGAAGGGTGGGTGGAAGATGATGTGGAGGAGGAGGATGATGAGGTCCTAGACCCCACATGGAATGAAGGTCATGCGAGTGACGTGTGCAGTTTGGAGGAAGAGGTGGTGGTCGCACAGACGCACCAGCACAGCAAAAGCGGAAGCAGGTTGCAAAAGCGGAGCAACCGTCCCCTAGACAGTACGCCTGCTACTACCCACCACACCCAGGGACCTAGCACACCAAAGGTAGCTCAAAGGCATTCCCCAGCGTGGCAGTTCTTCAGACAATGTACTGATGACAAGACACGTGGTTTGCACGCTGTGCAATGAGAGCCTGAAGCGAGGCATAAATGTTCTAAACCTGAGCACAACCTGCTGCAGTGGAATAAGTACCTCAAAATCCAAGAAAGGTCTCGGCCTCCTCCTGCTTCCTCTTCTGCTGCTGCCTCGGCCTCTTCCTCTACCTCTACAGTGCCAGTGTCACCTGCCACCCAGCAAACAGATGATGTGACAGCAACGCCACCATGTCCGCCATCGATCCCAAGCATTTCTACACCATGGTCCCATGGAAGCCTACAGCTCTCCATCTCCCAAACACTGGAGAGAAAGAGGAAGTACCCCCCTACCCACCCACGATCCCTGGCCCTGAATGCCAGCATTTCAAAATTCCTGGCCTTTGAAATGCGGTCATTCTGTCTGGTGAACACGGACAGTTTTAAAAACCTATACAAAAATTATTGCAGCGCCCAAAAAATATAAAGTATAAAGCAGAAATAAATGTATAAATTGCTCAAATGTCCCAATGAAAGGAAGATGACTGCATAAAGGTTAAAATCCTGTTTTTCATAAATCCTTATATGTCATAAACAGTTCAAATTCTTATCTGTATAGAGGTACTCAAGCCCATAGGGTATTCTGATAAATCCAATACACCAATGATGGATGTAAGCTTACCAGAATCCTGTAGGTAATGCGCAGGTGTCAAAATATCATCTCTGGAGTAAGTGGACTGGTGATTTCTTCAGAATAACAAAAGGTGTATACTGCTACTGCTTGAGAAAAGCCGTTCGGAGAGGTTGGAGCCATCCACCTGGACAGGAATCCTTCTTGTCTTCTCCTTACCTTGGTATCCACGGACAGAGGACGCCAGACCATCCCATTCCCGAGTTGGAAATCCGATACCTGCTTATTTTCTACAGGATTCCGATGTCACCAGACCACTTACTCCAGAGATTATATTTTGACATATCTTGAACTCTTTTTCAGTGTATTGGCCACTTGTTTACTGAATGAGACAACCTGTTTGGTATGTCATGTTTCTCCACATCTTCCACTTTGGAGAGTCTGAAGAGGCTGTTTTGCCTGGGAAGGCTATGAGACTGGTCATTGTCAGAACACATAACCTCTTCACAGGGTGAGTGTAAATGCTCCTTTTAAGTATATTTGCCACTTGTTTAATAAATGTGACAACCTGTTTGATATCATCCTCATCTCTGGTTGCTTGAACAAGCAAGATTCATACAGTCATGTTCATCCCTGTCTTCTGTAATGAAGAGCCTGAAGAGGGCTGTTGTCCGTGGGAAAGCTCTGAGACTGCTCATTACCAATATAGATAGCCTTTTCACAGGGTTTTGCGCTCCACTTAACAAAGCAGCCCAGGCTCCCTTGGGGAGGTCATACCTGAAGAGCACACTCTAGGGCCCTCTTCCAAGCCAGGAAGTTAATACTGCTGAAGTGGACACTAGACACGCCACCATCTATTAAACTGTGGATATCACATATGGGAGTTACTCTTAAACTTGAACACTACATATACCAACACAGGGGTTGCCTGGGCAAGTTCGAGAAACTATGGGCACCATGGCTGAACACCCCCGGGTTGAGCCCATTAGAGTTGATTGGTCAGCGGTTGCTGAGAGGCTTGTAAAGTCTTGGGGTCCACTGAATTTTCAGGATTCCCATTGAAGGGAGAGCGGGGAGGGGTAGGAGTAAGGGGTTATTTTAGACAGATGGATACAGCAAAAAAAAAAATATTAAAATGGAGGAATGAGTGCTATAGATGTACTTGATTGTATATAGCAGAGTTGATTGTTTGAGTATGACTACCCCCTCATCTGGGGGGTGATAGTACCCAGACTGCAAGTAAGCCATAATATGTAATTACAATGACTGGCTGTATTCCATGCTGTAACTGCTTTCTGAATGCCTTTTCTTATTCTGTAATTTCTGATTGACAATAAACACCAGTTTGATTTAAAAAAAACAAAGCAGCCCAGAAAAATAATCAAATGCAGCAAAATAGTTTGCTTAGTAACAAACCCTAAAGGGTTAACCACTGCTAGAGGGAGACTGAGCTTCCGTCTACAGCCCTGATCACCAGGTGGTTAACAAACTAAACATTGCCCTGCCAAGAATCAGGCCATAATGAAAGAGTTTTGTTCAGAACAGCAACAAAAAGGTAGGAATTTGCACAAGAATTACAACATTATTCTGTGATGTACACAAACCACCCAAGGGAATTGCAGACCTCATAAAAGCATGCTTCTCTCCCTCTTTTTTTTGGGTGAAAAACTGAAGAGCACAAAACAAATATAAAAGGATGCCCTATATTTCAAAAGGTAATAGCTGGCTACAGTAGTCACCCACAGGCAACTCCTCTAGCTTCTCTGGGAATGCTGGCCTTTGGGAGGGTTGGCACAATGGCACAATAGTAAAGCAAACATGAGAAGCCACAAACAGGTTAATGCCACATGTGAACAGACAAAGTATTACTTTGTGCACCTGTGATGCAGAGTACTCCCTGTAGAGGAGCTCAGGGTATGCATAGTGTCTGCAGGGAGCAAGGCACAACCATACCCAGTAACAAAGCATTTTTAACTTTAGCTCACCCAACCTCCGCCATCCGACTGTAACACCGAACATTGCGGGTATGCGTGCCTAGGGGAGACTCTGCTGACACCGCTGCCCACTTCACATGGACCCAGTGGACCCCAGACAAGGCTGTTAGCCATGATATAAGCCACCCTGAATACCAGCAGTAGGGCTCCCTGGATTAGGGGTCATTTAGCCGAGACACCAGTGACTGCATCCAGCCAAATCCACATGCATAGATGGACGGCCAGCCCTTTAGACCTACCAGGTAGAGGAGCACACCAGGGTCCTAGGAGGAAAAAAGAAGTACGCAGAGGCTGTAGGTGGGCTCAAATTTATACAAGTTAAGTCCTGGAGGCATGGAGGGACATGGCCTATACCAAGCTGTGCCAACATGGAGCCATCAGGAAAGCGATCCATGGCAGATCTTTCTATAAAGAATGGAATACTCCCTCAGTGGGACTTTAAATGGTAACATCACCGACCCAAATATATGACAGATCTTCCTTCAATGGGCAACACTCATGTAGACAAGCCCTAAAGTGGGTGCAAGATGCTCAAAACAATATTATTCTAATCTAGGTACATGGTCAGGGCATTATAAAGCACCTGCCCCAAAATGGAGCAGAATTCAGGCCTACGTGATTGCAGAAGAGAGTCCAGGCATCAGCCCGACCCACATACAGTATAAATGTGACCGTTGTGCCTCTGCACAGCCAGCAAAAATGGTATGTCTGACCCTGTATGCTTACTTACTTATTAATGAATGCTGAAAGAGGCTATCCTACTTAAAGTCCAGCGTTCATTCAGCCTTACTGGTCCTTTAAACATTGAATTTCTAAGCCATAAACTGGAAGGTGGATGGCCCAGTCACATGTATCACTGCTGGCAATGCAGATAATTTAATTTCAAGCTGTCCATTTTTACACAACATATCCATTGAATCAGCATTTCCCAGCGGTTGTGCTTTTAAATTGGTGGCCTGATTGCAAAGCAGGTCAGTAATTACTAGCATTTTATTATCATGGATGTAATAAACAGTGCCAGTTTATGGGGTTATTAAAATGATTTCCTCACATAAATTTTGATTTAGAAATACAGCATAATAAACTCGATTGCCATGTTGATGAGATTGTTAGTAGGAGTATTTTTTTTTTTAACTTTCATTTTTTTTTTTTGTTTGTTGACTAGCAGTGTTTGCAGCCTTAATGTCACAAAATAGAATTAGGACAATGGCTGTGTATCTGCTGCATTGCAGAGGAACCCTCCTCACCTCTGCTGAATCTCTACAACATCACTTCAAAATATGTCAGTGGTGGGGAAAATACATTTAGGTTGTCAGAAATTCATAAAATGTTCATTGACGTTTATTCACAGAACTTACCCAAAAAAAAAAAAAAAATACTGATAAATACATTTTTCCACAACCCTCCACAAAAGTAAATTCTTATATTAGTAAAGCTTATGTATAATAATGATTAAAACATTTTGGAGAGGGTTCAAAGGTGGGCAATTAAATAAAATCAAATGATGTTTGGCATTTCAAATGCACTGACTAGTTAGAAAAACTGAATGTTGGAAATGTTTGGAAAAGAGATGACTTGACGAGACGTCATTAAACTTATAAGTAAATCTAAGATCCGTAAAAGATTTGTTAAATTAAATCTAAATGCAGGCGCTACAATCTAAGATCTTTAACATGGTTGTGTTTAAATCTGCAGCTTTTGTGAAAATAATAACCTGTGATCCTGCCATGAAGGTCATTGTTCAGGCACTTCCTCTTATGGGATGACAACTGCTTCCCAAATATACACTATATTGTCAAAAGTATTGGAACACCTGCCTTTACATGCACATGAACTTTAATGGCATCCCAGTCTTAGTCCAAAGGGTTCAATATTGAGTTGGCCCATTCTTTGCAGCTATAACAGCTTCAACTCTTCTGGGAAGGCTGTCCACAAGGTTTAGGAGTGTGTCTATGGGAATGTTTGACTATTCTTCCAGAAGCACATTTGTGAGGTCAGGCAGGGCCATCTTTAAGGCAGGGCAAAAAGGGCAGCTGCCCTGGGCCCCATCATTGTTGTGGGGCCCAGAGCAGCTGCCTCATACTTGCCAACTATCCCAGTTTAAATTCCCTTGTCTAATGAAGTTTTAGTCCCGTGCTGTGTCCCAATATCTCAGTGTGAAGTTACTAATGCTGACCAGCTCTGCCCTATTGTCATGTACAGATGGCTCACCTGCAAACCCTGTGTTTACATGTAAATAACCTGTATTGGTATGTAAATAGCGGCAGCATTAATATGTAAATAACCGCGGACTGCCTGCATTGTAAATAGAGGTGGCATTCATATGTATATTATGTTCCCCTGAGGTCATATCCACCATCACCTCTGCTGAATGCTGCCCACTGTGGAGGTAAAGGGGCATGCTTGAAAGTCCTGCCTACAACTGTGGTCATTAAGCCTAACATCAGCCTGTTCTGCAATGGTAAGCAAATTGGATCCCTAGTTTTCTGTCTGTTGATGGGTCCCCTCACTTTCCCCAGTCCATGGTGTGCAGGCAGTGAGGAGATGATGTGCTATAACCTTTAGCAACCAATTAGTGAGCAGTAAAGTGTGCACTAACCTCTTGCAATCAATCATTAAGCGGTAAGGATATGCAGTAACCTCTAGCAACCAATCAGTGAGCAGTAATAATGTAAAGTAATCTCTAGCAACCAATCAACAAGCAGAAGTCATGTGCTGTAACCACTATCAAATAATCAGTGAGCCTTAATGTGTGCTGTAACCTCTAGAAGCCAATCAGTGAGCGGTAATGAAACACTGTAACCTCTGGTAACCAATTGCAATTGCTGCCTGATCTGATTCATTAAAGAGATTTTGAGCTAGCTGCTATTTATTGTATGTCTCAGAGCAGGTGGAGAGCGAAATTATATGCAGGGGGGCCCAAGAAAATGTTTGCCCAGGGTCCAATCAATATTAAAGATGGCCCTGAGGTCAAGCACTGATGTTGGACAGGTAGGCCTGCCTCACAGTCTCCGCTCTAATTCATCCCAAAGGTGTTCTTTTGGGTTGAGGTCAGGACTCTGTGCAGGCCAGTCAAGTTCCTCCACCACAAAGTCAGTCATCCATGCCTTTATGGACCTTGCTTTGTGCACTGGTTCGCAGTCATGTTGGAACAGGAAGGAACCAAGTTGGGAGCATGATATTGTCCAAAATGTCCTGGTATGCTGATGCCTTAAGAGTTCCCTTCACTGGAACTGAGGAACCAAGCCAAAACCTTGAAAAACAACCCCACACCATAATTCCCCCTCCACCAAACAATTTGGACCAGTGCACAAAGCAAGATCCATAAAGACACGGGTGAGTTTGGGGTGGAGGAACCTGACTGGCCTGCACAGAGTCCTGTGCTCAACCCTATAGAACACCTTTGGGATGAATTAGAGTGGAAACTGTGAGCCAGGCCTTCTTGTCCACATCAGTGCCTGACCTCACACATGCGCTTCTGGAAGAATGGTTAAATATTCCCATAGACACTCCTAAACCTTGTGGACATCCTTCCCAGAAGAGTTGAAGCTGTTATAGCTCCAAAGGGTGGACCAACACAATATTGAACCCTACGGACTAAGACTGGGATGCCATTAAAGTTCATGTGCGTGTAAAGGCAGGCGCCCCAATACTTTTGACAATATAGTGTACATCTACATTGTCATAAACTTACATGCGCTAAATCCACTGTTGTCACTACCAGGAAGCTGGTCCGGAGCAATGATGTGCAGCCAGCGCTGGAGTGAGTGCATATAGACAAGAAGTCAGTGGGGCTTAATGCATCCAGTTGGGGAACCCGGAGCGAGCTCTCACTAGTGACCCCAGTGGCAGGCTGAGGCTGCAGTCACATGAAATGAGTTAAGGCAGTGCTCTAAATCAAAAGCGAGGCTTCCTTGTGAGAATACTGTTAACCCTTTGTAATCTGTAGCCAACTCTTTTAAAACTTCCCATCATTTCCTATGGACACAGCTCCTCCTTACACTTTAGAACATTTTTCTCACTTATGCTTGTGCAACATTTCTGAGCCAGTACCGCTGAGCTTCTACCAGTGTCCACCAACTTAGTAGTTCTGTCATCTCACTCTCAGTGACATCGATCCGCATGTCACTTCCTCAAACTCAACTTGTCTAAAACTGAACTCATAATATTTCCTCCCCCACGTGCCGCTTCCACCGACTTCTCTATCAAGAGCAATGGCACAACCATCCACCCATCCCCACTTGTTAGGGTGCTTGGTGTTATCCTGGATTCTGAACTTTCCTTTTGGCCCCACAGCCAATCACTTTCTAAGGTTTGCTGCCTCAATCTCTGCAACATCTCTAAAATACGTCCCTTCCTAACCAATGAAACCACAAAGCTCCTGATCCACTCCCTGGTAATCTCTTGCCTCGACTACTGCAACTCCCTCCTCATTGGTCTACCTTTAAATAGATTATCCCCCTACCAGTCCATCATGAATGCCGCTGCCAGATTCATCCACCTTACAATCCGTTCAGCGTCTGCCACCCCTCTCTGCCATTCCCTCCATTGACTGCCACTCACCCAACAAATTAAATTAAAAAAACTAACAATCAGCTACAAAGCCATCCACAACTCTGCTCCCAGCTACATCACCAGCCTAGTCTCAAAATACCAACCAAACCACCCTCTTCACTCCTCCCAAGAGCTCCTGCTCTCCAGCTCCCTCATCACCTCCTCTCATACTCACCTCCAAGACTTCTCCCGAGCCTCTCCCATCCTCTGGAACTCCCTTCCCCAATCTGTCAGACTGTCCCCAAATCTATCCACCTTCAGGCGATCCCTGAAAACTTTTCTCTTCAGGGAAGCCTATCCTGCCACCACCTAACAACTACCCTCCTTATTTTCTCAGTCAGCTCGTCCCCGCAGTTATTGCCCTTTCGTATCATTTAACCCTCCCTCCTAGATTGTAAGCTCTAACGAGCAGGGCCCTCTGATTCCTCCTGTATTGAATTGTATTGTAACTGTACTGTCTGCCCTAATACTGTAAAGCGCTGCGCAAACTGTCGGCGCTAAATAAATCCTGTATAATAATAATAATAATGTTGCTGTTGGATACAGGAAGCTCACTTTTCCTTAAATACACACTTGTTCTCCTCCTAAGGTCTCATTTAATTTCCCTCTGTGACTTCCAGGCTAGTCCTCTAGGGTACCTGCTGTGAGGTCCGTTCCATTATGTGGGGAACAGGTCACTAGCAAAGGAGCCAAGCATCAAACCCCTTCACTACCAGATTCTCCATCACCCGTGCCCTGTCACTCACTACCTGACTTATTGGTTGCTTAAGCAGATGACACATGTATGGTAGTCATTAGCAACGGCAAGGTAGCCTCTCTAGGATGGCTTCTCTGCTCGTTAGACCTTTGTATCTTCCCTGTCTTCTCTGGTCCCCTTGGTAAGCCCTATTCTTTGGATACACCATACATGCATCCCTTTAGTGACTTTAGACCAGAAATATTGAATCACATCACAGTTCTTTACTAAACTAGTTAAAAGTTACAGATGAACAATTCAACCAGTTGGCTTCTGCGTTTTCTGTACAAGCTCTTTAAAGTGTCCTTCTGTTGTGCACCTAGTGCTTCCTATTGCCCCATGAGGTAGTCATGCCTTATTAGGTGTGAAAGTCCTTAATGTCTATTAGAACCCTTTGGCAAGGCAAAAGTTCATGATTGGCAGTCTATGCATTGGGCAAGACTGCCAAGTGCAGTCCAACGCATATGGTGTGAACAGATCCGAAACTGATGTAGTGGAGTGGATTGGTATGGATACATACCCCAGGAGTTAGTACTGTATATACTGAAGTGATGAAGTAGATAGTTATAGACACATACATCTGCAGTCAGCAGTGGAGTAGAAGGATACAGATACATATCTCAGGGGTCAGTGTAAACTGATGTATTCCGATAAATTGGTACAGACACATACCTTAGAAATCAGTATAACCTAATGCAATGGAGAGGATGGTACAGACACACACCTTAGGCTGACATATTTGTTAGGAGCTAATCAATTGCCAAATCTTTCGTAGAGGCCGCTTCCACTATACAAAAGTTTTCTTAGAAAAATGGATGTAAATTACAGGAAAAAGATTATTTTGCCTCATTATCAGCAATAGCAAAGCATTAGCAGTCCTTGAAGACCACTTTAACACTTTACAGCTACTAATTAATTCAGTGTGATCATTTTGAAAAGTGTCTGGAAGGCTGTGCTAATTGGTTACAGCCAGCGTCAGCAATATTAACAACTGCCACATTGAGTTAGAATGGAGTTCTTCTTGCATAGAAGCTCCTAGAATCAGCTGCCTACCCTTTTAGGTAAAGTTAAGTATTGCTTTGGCATGATGCAGCAAAAATACTATATTTAACGTACCTTGACTTTGGGTTCGTCCCCACCCAGCAATGGAACAATTCAGTCCAGATGGAAAATCTTGCAGGCTCTCTGGTAAACACACGGGCTGGATGTAATCTGGTAACAGGCAAGTAAAAAGGTTATGTTACAACTTGTACAAAATGTTATATAGTAATAATAATAACATGGATTTTGGAGTATTTATGTATTTTGAACTAAAGCTGGCACCAAGGAAGCTCGGCCTGATTTTAGTGAAGTTAGAAGCTGAGAGGCCACTTTTCCTTTCTATACTTCAAAGCAGAAATCTAGCAGAACAGCTATAATAAACACAGCTTACATAAGTACAGGAGAATATTTTTTGCCTGCCAAAGAATTTGTTTTGCCACTCTTGTGATTCCCACACCATAGGCATGGCCAGTTTTTTGCAAACCCAAGAAAATCATAGAATGGCAGGCATGCCGAGGGTAGCCCAGCCCCAACAACAAATTATACTGCTGACTGTTAAATACACATCCCTAATTTCCAGGCATGGCTTTTTTGTATAATGACATGTATGTTAAGTATGTACAGTATCTCACAAAAGTGAGTACACCCCTAATTTTTGTAAATATTATATTATATCTTTTCATGTGACAACACTGAAGAAATGACACTTTGCTACAATGTAAAGTAGTGAGTGTACAGCTTGTATAACAGTGTAAATTTGCATGTTAGAGACCTTGCGCTCCTCCAAATTCTGTTTGAGGATGCACCACAGATGCTCAATAGGGTTTAGGTCTGGAGACATGCTTGGCCAGTCCATCACCTTTACCCTCAGCTTCTTTAGCAAGGCAGTGGTCATCTTGGAGGTGTGTTTGCGGTTGTTTCCCAGTTTCTGAAAGGAGGGAATCATGTTCTGCTTCAGTATGTCACAGTACATGTTGTCATTCATGGTTCCCTCAATGAACTGTAGCTCCCCAGTGCCGGCAGCAGTCATGCAGCCCCAAACCATGACACTCCCACCACCATGCTTGACTGTAGGCAAGACACACTTGTCTTTGTACTCCTCACCTGGTCACCACACATGCTTGACACCATCTGAACCAAATAAGTTTATCTTGGTCTCATCAGACCACAGGACATGGTTCCAGTAATCAATGTCCTTACTCTTCCTGTCTTCAGCAAACTGTTTGTGGGCTTTCCTGTGCAACATCTTTAGAAGAGGCTTCCTTCTGGGACGACAGCCATGCAGACCAATTTGATGCAGTGTGCGGCGTATGGTCTGAGCACTGACAAGCTGACCCCACACCCCTTCAACCTCTGCTGCGATGCTGGCAGCACTCATATGTCTATTTCCCAAAGACAACCTCTGGATATGATGCTGAGCATGTGCACTCAACATCTTTGGTCGACCATGGCGAGGCCTGTTCTGAGTGGAACCTGTCCTGTTAAACCACTGTATGGTCTTGGCTACCGTGCTGCAGCTCAGTTTCAGGGTCTTGCCAATCTTCTTATAGCCTAGGCCATCTTTATGTAGAGAAACAATTCTTTTTTTCAGACCCTCAGAGAGTACTTTGCCATGAGGTGCCATGCTGAACTTCCAGTGACCAGTATGAGAGAGTGAGAGCGATAACACCAAATTTAATACAGCTGCTCCCCATTCACACCTGATACCTTGTAACACTAGCAAGTCACATGACACCAAGGGAAAATGACTTATTGGGCCCAATTAGCACAATTTGCAAATTTTCACTTAGGGGTGTACTCACTTTTGTTGCTAGTGGTTTAGACATTAATGGCTGTGTGTTGAGTTATTTTGAGGGGACAGAAAATTGACAGTGTTATACAAGCTGTACACTCACTATACATTGTAGCAAAGTGTCATTTCTTCAGTGTTGTCACATGAAAAGATATAATAAAATATTTACAAAAATGTGAGGGTGTACTCACTTTTGAGAGATACTGTATATACCAGTGGGATCCCTATGGGAATGTAACATTACTGTAGGAGTTAATGTTACTACATAGTTTAATCTTGTCTTCTTGGTCCCTGTCAGGCAGCTGCCTAGTTGCATAGTGAACACAGGTGGTTGTTCACTAGGCATAAGCAAGATTTATAGAATGCCCTACATTTTTCTCAATGAAGGCAAAGTGTTCTCTGATTGGACAAGTTAGTGATTGTGACATCATTACCCTGCCTCTCCACCTCATCCAGTCAGAGAACACCTTGCATGAGCCTCTTGTAATCAACACCAGTCATTTCTGCCCTGTCCTCTTGTACAGTGTGACCTGTCTTGTCTCCGCCCCTTCCTGTGGTTTTCTGAAGGCAGCCTGTAGTGATTGAAGCCTGTTGGGTCCATCTCACAGTCTCTGCTCTCTGCACAGGCTATGTGTAGAACCGTGATTATGCCACTCGTGTGTAAAGAAAGTGGATCTATATCCTTTATTGATTGTTGATAAAGACCTTTAAATCAAATTTTGTGCCCAGAGTGCAGATTTAACCACTTCAGCCCTGGAAGGATTTGCCCCCCTTCCTGACAAGAGCACTTTTTGCGATTCGGTACTGCGGCGCTTTAACTGACAATTGCGCGTTCGTGCAACGTTGTACCCAAGCGAAATTAACCTCCCAATTTTGAAAAAATACATATCCAAAAAAAAAAAAAAAATACAAAAACACAAATGTATTCATCAATTTAGGCCGAGATATATTCTTCTACATATTTTTGGTAAAAAAAAAATCGCAATAGGTGTATATTGATTGGTTTGCACAAAAGTTGCTGCTTTTACAAACTATGAGAATTAATTTATGGCATTTTTACAATTTTTTTTTTTTAGTAATGGCGGTGATCTGCCATTTTTATCGGGACTGCGACATTGCGGCGGACAGATCAGACATTTTTTAAACTTTTTTGGGACCATTGACATTAATACAGCGATCAGAGTTAAAAAAAAGTCACTGATTACTGTGTAAATGTCACTTGCCGGGAAAGGGTTAACCTGTAGGGGTGATCTAGGGGTTAACTGTGTTCCCTGTGTGTTTTCTAACTGTATAGGGGCTGGGCTGGCAGGGGCATGACAGATCTAACTGATCCTGATTACAGGGATTAGTAGATCTCTGTCATGCCTCCTATCAGAACAGGGAACCGCCATGTTTACATCGGCAGTTCCCCATTCTTCCTCTCTAACAGGCGATCGCGGGTCGCCGGCGGACGAGTCTGCCTGACCCGTGGCCCCACTCACGGAGTGTGTGGCGGGCACGAGAGCGTGCCACCGCCGGCGCGCATTGCCCTCAACTGTGGCTTCTCGGACCGCCGTTTATATACGCCGATCTGTGCAGCGGAGCCAACTTGTCACTGCATATCCACGCGATACGGTCGGCAAGTGGTTAAAATATACCTGGAAAATATAGGCTTTACACTGTAAGTTTCCACATGTATGATGCTAAGGGGTACATTTAATTAACACCCTTATCAGTGTGTACAACAAGCTGTGATTATGATAAACACGAATAATGTGTCATGCTCATTTATAGATGGGTGTGATGTAGCCAACACAAACACCATCCCCCCCCAACAGAGGCAGTTGCGCTTACTGCACACTATGCAAAAGAAGCCTAAAACACTTCTACTGTGATAACATAACAGGCTGAATAAATGTTATCAGGTTTTTTTTTATTTTTATTAAAAAGCTGTAAGCTGTGCAAGCTTTACACTAACCAATTCATTTTTTAAATTTTGGATTAATTGGGGAAGGGATAACATAGGTTTTGTTTTCTATGACACCCATGAAGGAGATTTTCACTTACTTCTTGTCCTTATGGCACCCATACACAAAATGGGAGGAGACGTTATTGATACAAGTAAGCTGGGACAGTAATAAAAACCACTGTCAGACATCCTAAACCTTTATTATACTATTTCTTTTTCTGTTGTTTATGTTCCTGTAGGAAAGCCTTTCTATCACTTCATGTTTTGAAGATCAAAGAAAAATCTCTTCAACAGGGACACAAACAGCATTAAAGTGGTAGTAAACCCTCCTTCATTTTCAGCCAAGGAAGCTGCCATCTTGGCCTCTGTTTAATCTACAACTGCCATGATGCTGCACATGTGATCAGCTATGATACCAGTCATTGGATGGTTTGATAGTTTGGTTTAGAGCACAACCAATGCTAGTGTTTCATTTCCGGCACGTGTTGGAAATGTAACTGGTTTTTAAACTGTTAAATGGATGGGTTTACTACCGCTGTAAAAAAATCACAGATTGTATGACCCTTCCTTGCACTATCTAAAAAGAAATATATTTTGGAATTATTGGACTTTAATCCCTATGCAATTCCAGAAAAAAAAACTTTTTGGGATCTATGCGCCAGGTTGCAAGTACGAAAATGTGAAACAATGGGCACTTGTGTAGATTATTCTCCTCCTCAGAATGCCACAGCTGTATGTGGCAGGGAAGGTAGAGATAGCTCACCTCCTAATTATATTAAACGTACATGTCAATCAATATGGGAATCAATATGAAAAAGGAAGCCCAGAAATAGCACACTTTGAGGTATGGAGAAGAGTGTGGTTCATGCAAGCAACCTATTACACCCTCCTAGCGTAGGATGCTAGGTAAATTTAGTCTTTGGCTTTTTCCTTAGTCATTGGAGTGCTGATTGTTTGTCCTGGGTTGTTCAGGGATTCACAGGATGGGAGTTTGAATGCTTCCCCTGTCTCTGGAAGAAGCTTCCAGAGCTTAGGGATGGAGATTCAAATAACCGACTTCAATATTAATCATGCTCAAGCCAATCCCTGGAGAGTAGTGTCTTCAGAAGGTGGCTGGAAAGTTGATAAATAGTGTGAAACCCTGGAGAGCTGTGTTCCTTCTTCCCTTAAGGGTTCCAATCCCTGATGAGCTGCTGCCCTTAGGCAGCCCATGGACTGTGTAGCTGTTCTGGAGGCCTCAGCAGTGTTAGGGCTGAAGGCCTGGATGGTTTCTCTTAGAAGCTGGGAAGAAACTTACTCTGCATCTCCTTTCAGGTTTTCACTTGTCTGATTTTAACAAGGGGGTACTTTGTCTTTGTTAACGCCTCCTGCGGTCGACTTCTACCCTCACCTGGGTATTGGTTGTGGCCGCTCCAGCCCTGTGATCATTGACGACATGCATTCACATTAAATGGGTGTAATATAACTTTATCGACTAATATCTCTTTTTGAAGAAGCTGATCGTAGAAACTACTTGTTTTATGCTTGTTATCAACTACATTCAGGGGTTTATATTAATTGATATAGGTTATGCTTTTTACTTTTTTTTTTTTACTATGAGGAATGTACTGTAGGCATCTTTTAATATCATAAGCTTTTAAGTGAATAATACATATTATAATACATGATATTTATACAAGATATGTGCTTTGATTGGCTGGTACCATAATGAATCATTTCTATGCTCACTTAAGGACAAATATGATCATATGAAGAGTTTATATAAAATGATTTAGACTAACATAAGCAGCCTATTATATCCACACATATATAAAGCTGATTTTCATGTCACTGTGACAGAAATAATTCTCTGACAGTTTTCGCCATGCAGTAAGCCTCACTGTCTCCATCAATCATAAAGTCAATTTGCCATGCATGCTGTCGGTCACTCAGTAGGGAACATTTTTTCCCTGCTTTTAAGAAAAAGAAAAAAAAAATATATCTATATATACATATATGAACTCTGTAAAAGTTCAAGTTGCTAATGCATACAAGACTGCAGTGTTGAATTGCACAGATTGCAAGGAGACTTTTGTTAGTTTGTTATTTTCCTGCTGTGAATGTATTTTTGCGCTGGATACAAACTATAGTTAAAAATCACAATTGTGTTTATCATCTGCTATCAGACGATTTACTGCTCTGATTGGGTTTGCTCTACTGCTGCCACTAAAAGCCATGAAATATATTACATATAGTACACAGATACATAGTTAGCCAAGTTGAAAAAGACACAAGTTCATCTAGTTCAACCAACAGATAAAGTAAATAAATAGAAAACTTCCATATACAGAAACCTTTATCCACAGTTGATCCAGAAGAAAAACCCCCCCCCCCCCCCCATACGACATGCTCCAATTTGCTCCAGCCCTGAAGGCAATCAGATATTCCCTGGATGAACAATCTCTGGTGTTATTACCTATAAATGTTAATATCCCGTTATATGATGTGTACTTAGGAATGCATCCAGCTATTTTACAAAACAATTTACTGAGCTGGCCAGAACCAGTTCAGTCTCTTCCACATTTTTACTGCACTTTTCTTGTAGTAATAGTTGAATGCAAAATACATCCTCATCAATGTACTTTTTTGAACTGGTGCTAAAAGGCTTGTGAGTATACATTACAAATTAATCTTTAATAATTGCAATTCTAAAGCTTAAAGAGGAAGTAAACTCAGATTGGGTTTACTTACTTTACATTCCCCTGCAAAGTAAATGCATAATGGGCTACTATGCATCGCATAGTAGCCCATTATGTGCCACTAACCTGCAAATGAAGCCTGCAACGTCCAGCGCTGTCCCCTGTGCTGGCAGCGTCCATCTTCTGCCCCTCTTCCTTACGGGGCCGCAATCTCTGTGACTGGCCGGAGTTGTGTGACGTCACTCCCACACATGCGCGTGGGAGCCGCCAGGCACGGTCACACGGAGGCTGTTTCTTCACTGCGCATGTGCTGAAATGACGTCGGCACATCTCTTACACTGCATATCTCCTGAACTGTGCAGGTTTAGGAGATATGCAGGGCACCTACAGGTAAGCCTTATCATAGGCTTACCTGTAGGTTAAAGTGGTTTTCACAAGTTGACAACCACTTTAATTTTGCGCAAACATTTTTTTTGTTTAATCAGCACCAGGGCCAATACTTACTATCAAGGCAAAGTATCCCTTGTGCTGGTGGTTGCTGCTTTAGTTATCATTATTATTATACAGGATTTATAGAGTGCCAACAGTAAGGGCAGACAGTACAGTTACAATACAATTCGATACAAGAGGAATTGGAGGGCCCTGCTCATTAGAGCTTACAATCTAGTTGAAATCTAAAGTCCTCTGAACCCTTTTCCTACTTTGGCACCCATAATCTTCAGGATTTCTGGGGTTTAATAAACACGAGGGGACCTCTCATAGGCGCTCATCAAGAGTGCTGACTATTTACTTTCTGTCCATCCTCCATTTATAGATACTGTTTTATAGCTTCCATGAATGAAAAGCGATCTATGAATGTAGGAGGTGGGCCTTTAACTTAACGGCCCCTCCTCCATTCATATATCACTTTTCATTCATGGAGGCTATAGTACAGCTTCTATGAATGGAGGAGATGGGTCGGCATAGTCAGCACTCTTGATGAGTGCCTGTGACAGGTCCAGCGGCTCTCTTAATCCCCCCCTCCAGCACTGGAAGATAATGTCTGCCAGGGTAGGGGGGTTTAGAAGACTTTGGATTTCAATTATAGCAGTAGCCATCAGCGCAAGGGATACTTTGCATAGTAAGTACTGCCCCTTGTGCTGATCAAACTACAGTGAGTGTGCATATTTGAAATTAAAAGAGTAGTTCAGGATTAGAAAAAAAAAACAAACAGCCATACCTAGGTGGGTGCAGAATCAGATGGTCTATCTGTCCCCCACTGCCTCTACACACCGAGAACTAAGCAATCAAAGACCAATCAAAGATCAAAGACTCAGTTCTGGGTCTTCAGTGAGCAGAGCGCTGGTGACTGTTAGTCACTGTCTGTCTATATTCTGTCCCTCTAGCTCTCACTAAAGTGCCAGGTTGTGGAGGGGATGGGAGCAGCTGGCTCGGGCTCTCAGTAGCATTGGTCAAGGCATCTGGGTGGTTCCTGACATTAAAGTTGGGATCTCTCCAAAGCCTGGACTGGCTGAGTGGTATCAGCAGACGGTGGGCTTTAAGCTGCTGTCAGCTGAATATGGATCACAGGAGTGCAAAACAATGAGCACTCCTGTGATCCACAGGAGAAGTAGGGCCAAAATAGCTTTGGCCCTATTTCTCTTTTAAGAGAAGATGCTTTTTTTTTTTAACACAGCTCACTTCTTCTCTAGTTATATCAAAAATAACAAAGACAACTATAACTTGTAGGAAAACTGGATCCCTGTACATATTTCAAGGCTTCCTTTTGAACAGCAATATGATTTTAATATCATTAATAGAAGGTATGTTGTTTGTGTCTTCCATGCCAGTGGCAGCTAGGCATACTAAGGAGGAGAAGCATACCTACAAGCTATCAATATAGCTGCAGGGTGTAAACATTGCAGAAAGATGTGGTGGTATGAACTTGATCGGGAGCTGTGGAGAGGGAAGGACATTGCTTAGTTAAGCTTAAAGCCCCATACACACAGGAAGGGAGAGGTGTCGAGGGCTAGTTCAAGTATGGTGGTGTAGAAAGACGTTACAAATGTGGGACGTCGATATAACTATCGAACATCCATACGAAGAGGAGGAATCATACGGATCGACGGTGACCGTACCTTCTGTGTTTGTTGTATGGAAGATAATTACTATAATTTTAGTATAACGACAAGTTTTCCTTCGGAACTTTATACATGTCCCTAGGTCAAAAGGATGTTCAATATCAACAGAAACAATAAAAACTATATTGATCTCTTCTTCACTCGACACAATTTTTTTTTTTCGTAGA
>BLSH010083491.1:9447-19942 GCA_018402905.1 Glandirana rugosa | reverse complement strand
TGATCATATCACAGACATGTCTATTTATAGAACTATAGCTAGTATTGATATGATCACAGATGTTATCATATCACTTAAATTTTTCCGTCAAACCAAGAATGGTTTCTGTACATCGTCTTTTTTAAAATCGGATTTAAATACTTCTTTAAACTAAATTAATTCACAAAATATTCTCTTTTATCTTATATATATATATAAAAAAAAAGTTTTAACAACCATAAAAAATTAAAAATAAAATATTTTTTATTTAATTATTTTCAATCCTTATGCTGCTAGAATTTAGCAAATAGTAAAATGTATGATATGCAACACTGTATGCAAATTCAATTTATATAACTTTTCCACACAAACAGAGCTTTCTTTTGGTGGTATTTGACCACCACTGAGTTTTTTTATTTTTTATAAAATAAAAATTAAAAAATACCAACAATTTTGAAAAAAAAATATATATATATATTCTATTTTCTCTTATAAAACACTTAATTAAATCAAATTTCTTCATAAATTTAGGCTAAAATTTTTTCTGCTACATGTCTTTGGTAAGAACCAAACTGCCTTTTTAAATTCACTATACTATTGTAGACACTAGTATAGTTATGATCGATATCAAGATATTTATCTGTACAGACACTATACTAGTAATGTCCGTGATTAGCATTTAATAGTGTGATTGTGATAGTGTAGTGGGAAATTAACGCTAACTGACACTGACTGTAAATGACACTGACTGACTGACACTGCTGTCGCTAGTGACACTAATACAGTGAGCAGATATAATACTGTACACTATACTGATGGCACTGGCTGGGAAGGAGTTAACATAAAGGGGTAAATAAAGGGGTTACCTGTGTGCCTACCAGGTGTAAAGTGTGCTGCTTTTGCTAACAGATCTTTCTGCTTTTTCTCCCTTAAATCAGAGTTGATTTCAGGGAGAAGAAACAGACAGATCACTGCCTGCGCACAGAGTTCTATGTGTTTGTCACAGCCGATCAGCAGGTTTTTAGCCAAAATCATTGGCTGCAATCTGCTGAAAAAATTGTGCTGTGTCCAATCGTAACATGGGTCAACAAGGGGGTGCGCACATGCCTGGCTGTGCTGCTGCAGTAGATCTACGGTTGGAAAGAGCTTAAAAGTAAATTAAGTAGCGTTTTTGGTTTGTGGTGATCAGATGCAGTGTAGTAACACTTTAACCTCCTTAACGGTATTCCCAAGTGTGGCTCGGGGTTAATTCTCATTACCAAAAGCGGTAACCCTGAGCCACACTCGGGATCGCATTGCAGGATCCAGGCAAAGCTACTTACCTTGTCCCCAGGATCCTGCGATGTCCCCCCGCTGTGTCCTCCGGCGGAATTTTTGCCCAATGCCTCTGGGTCCCGGGCTCCATTCCCTGAGAGCATTGCGTCTCATTGCGGAGGAGCCCAGTGGCAAATTCAAAAAGTGAAACACACATAACACATACAGTACACTGTAATCTGTAAGATTACATTACTGTATGAAATCATTTCACATCCCTTTTGTCCCTAGTGCATTGTCCAGTGCCCTGCATGCACTTTTATATTAAATATGGCATTCTTTCTGCCTGGAAACTTGAGAATGTCCATGGCAACCAAAAAGCGTCCCTTTACGTCAAAAGTATTTTTTGATCAGCTACAAAACACTGATCGTAAATAAGAATCATTTGCAGAATTGAGTGATACTGATTTGTGGAGAAATTCGTCATCAGAGACTAAAAGTGAGGACAGCGACAATTCTGCATATGAACAAATTTCAGTGTTTTGATTTGATTACATTATTGAATAAATTGTATTATTATTATATAAATATTTTTGATAATTAATTATAGTTATTTATTATATTATAATTTATGATTTCGTGTTTCAAACTTTATCATACCCAGGATGTCTACTAGACTCTTGTTTGGACAGATTTAAGTGAGTTATTCCTAAGAATTACAGCCTACAATATAAAAATGCCAAATTTCTATGCGAAAAAATGTACTGCTTTGAGATGCAAACATCTGATATAATCATACCGCCAGGGAAGTTAAATAAGAAAACAATAAAGAAAAGAAAAGTAAGAATTTGCTAGACTTTTAGGGCTCTACAACAAGATATCCAAGTCTTTTGTTCTAAACATCTCAGTGACCCCTCAGACCCTTTTGCTATTACAATCTAACATCATATTTCTACAGGACACTATACTCCCATATTTAGGCATCCATCTTACCTTGAGTCATTTATCTCTATATCTTTAAATCTCTTGACAATCTGTTGATTTTCTGGTGGTCTATCAATATCTCTTGCTTTGGCAGATTAATGCCATAAAAAAATGACTTTTCTATTCTCTGTATCATCCAAAATAAAGTCTTAAAATGTGTCTGGGGCTTTGGCAGGCTCCAGGTTAATAAACATACCTTATTTAAGCAAAAATTACAAATTGCCCTGGGGGTCCTACGTCTAGCCACATGCTATGCCATGGCCCAAATAGCTTCTTTCACAAATGTGCACCTTTCAATGCACTCTATTATGGATAATATTAGATATTTTGGACTACCACCCCACTTCTTTAGCTCCCTCACTGTGAATACCAGGCTCCTAAAGGTCTAAAATGTATCCCGTATTTTAAAACTTCACATCTGAAACTCAGTGAGATAGGGTTCAATTCACTAAGGTTTACCGCATGCTCTAAGGCAGTCACTTGACTCAATTGCATAAATTATCGCATGCAGTAAATTAAGTCCAATTCATAAAAAAATTTTAAAAAATAACAATTATGTGGTATTTAGCACAAAAAAAAAAGGTGTCAGTAAATAGAGCCAAATTCAATTCACAAACAGACCAGGGAGTAAAAAAATCATGGGATATTTACCATCAAGGTATTGCTAGTGGGACCTCCACGCTGTTTTTTGACAAATAGCTGGTTGCTAAGGAGCAGGCCAGGAAGCCGGCCACCGCGTCCTTAACAATGGATGACTCATCAGCTGTCAGCGGGTTTCCCACTAACAGCTGAATGGAAAAAATAGGCAGACAATTAAAAATGATGACACGCACCCCCTCCTGAACCATACCAGGCCACCACATGCCCTCAACATGTTGATGGGGACAAAGACCTGATTCTTGTCAGGATTTAGATCGGGGGACACCGGATTTACATCGGGGGGACACTTTTTTTATTTTTTAGGAATTTTTAAAAACTGTCTCTGTGTTTTTATTATTTTTTTACACTTTTTTGACACTTTTTTGGTGAATGGGTAGGGGTACTGTGTACCCCATACTCATTTACATGGGGGGTGGGTTCTGGGGGCCTCCTTCTTAAAGGGGGCTTCCAGATTCCAATAAGCCTCCTGTCTGCAGACCCCATAACCATGAGCCAGGGTTGTGGGGATGAGGCCCTTGTCCCTATCCACATGGGGACAAGGTGCTTTGGGATGAGGGGGGCAGAGCCCCCCTTCCCCAAAGCACCCACCCCCCATGTCGAGGGCATGTAGCCTGGTATGGTTCAGGAGGGGGGTACTTCTCGCCTGCCCCTTTGCTGACCTGCCAGGCTACATGTTTGGATAAGAATCTGGTATGGATTTTTGTGATACGGCACTGCGTCGCTTTAACTGACAATTGTGCAGTCGTGCAACGTTGCATCAAAATAAAATTACGTCCTTTTTTTACCACAAATAGAGGTAATTTTTTTGGTAATTTTTGATCACCTCTGCGGTTTTTATATTTTTGCGCTATAAACAAAGAGCAATAATTTTTAGAAAAAAAAAACATGCTATAATACATATCCAAAAAAAAATATATATATAAAAAAACTAATTTCTTCATCACTTTAGGCCGATATGGATTCTTCTACATATTTTTGGTAAAAAAATCACAATAGGCATATATTGATTGGGTTGCACAAAAGTTATCGTGTCTACAAACTATGTGAATAGATTATTGCATTTTTATTATTATTTTTTTTTTTCTAGTAATGGCAGTGATCTGTGACTTTTATCGGGACTGCAACATTGCTGCGGACAGATCGGACATTTTTGACACTTTTTTGGCGATTGGAGCTTTAAATAGCCACTGATTACTGTATAAATGTCACTGGCAGGGAAGGGGTTAAACTGTAGGAGGCGATCAAGGGGTTAACTGTGTTCCCTCACGGTGTTCTAACTGTGTGGGGGCTGGGCTGGCAAGGACATGGCAGATCTAACTGATCCTGATTACAGGGAACAGTAGATCTGTGTCATGTCCCCTGACAGAATGGGGATCTGCCATGTTTACATCAGTGGATCCCCGTTCTGCCTCTGTAACAAGTGATTGTGGGTCGTTGGTGGACATCGAGTCCGCCGGACCCGCGGGTATGCGCTCGTTCGCAAATCGCAATGCACGGCCGACGTACAATGACAGCGGTTTGCGCAGCCGAGCCAACCTGCCGGGTACAACTGCGGTGGCTGGTCGGCAACTGGTTAATGAAAAATTCTCAGTGGAGCTTACCGCATTCTATTAGCCGTTATTTAAAGTGGTAGTAAACCCTCCTATCATTTTCAGCCAAGGAAGCTGCCATCTTGGCCCCTGTTTAATCTACAACTGCCATAATGCTGCAGCTATGACACCAGCCATTGGATGGTTTGACAGTTTGGTTTAGAACACAACCAATGGGAGTGTTACATTTTCCGGCACGTGCCGGAAATGTAACTGGTTTTTAAACTGTTAAATGGATGGGTTTACTACCGCTTTAACCACTTAAGGACCGGAAAGATTTCCCACCTTAGGACCAGAGCACTGTTTGCAATTTGGCACTGCGCCGTTTTAACTGACAATTGCGCGGTCGTGCAACGTTGTACCCAAATGAAATTTGCATCCCTTTTTTTCCCCATAAATAGAGCTTTCTTTTGGTGGTATTTGATCACCTCTGCATCATTTCTGATCGCCGCTTTAAAAAAAAAAGAGCGAACATTTTGCAAAAAACCCCCCAATATTTCTTACTTTTTGCTATAATACATATCCCAAAAAAATATAAAAGAAACTAATTTATCCATCAGTTTTGGCCAATTTATAGTCTTTCTCATATTTTTGGTAAAAAAAAAATAAATCGCAATCAGGATTTATTTATTGGTTTGCGCAAAAGTTGCTGCGTTTACAAACCATGAGAATTAATTTCTGGCGTTTTTACAATTTTTATTTTTACTAGTAATGGCGGCAATCTCCAATTTTTATTGGGACTGTGATATTGTGGTGGACATGTCGGACATTTTTGACACTTTTTTGGGACCAATGACATTTATACAGTGATCAGGAATTTAAATATCCACTGATTACTGTATAAATGTCATTGGCAGGGAAGGGGTTAACCTGCAGGGGGAGCTCTAGGGGTTAACTGTGTTCCCTGTGTGTGTTCTAACTGTGTGGGGGCTGGGCTGCCAGGGGCACCAGAGATCTAACTGATCCCGAGTACAGGGATAAGTAGATCTCTGACATGCTGCCTGTCAGAACGGGGAACCGCCGTGTTAATATACATGTTCCAGATGATACCCATTAAGGCACCGCAGGAATACTTTAGGAAATTACGTGATAAAACGTTAAAAATCATCTGGGCACATAAACGTCCTAGAGTCTCCTATGCAACCTTAGTGAAAGGGGAAAAGACAGGGGGACTAGCGGCACCTGATTTTAAGGTATACTATCAGGCAATAGTCATCTCCAGAATAACGGATTGGATTCATAACAAGGGAGGGAAAAACTGGGTGAATATAGAAAATAAACAAAGCAGAGTAGAGTTGAGTAAGATGATTTAGATACCAAGGAAGTACAGGGAAATGGCTAAGGGAATAAATCCACTCACACAAAACACATTTAGGATATGGGATTTGTTGAATAGACAGTATAATTGGAAATATAATGCCCCTTTGATTTCTTTAATAGATACTAATTATTTTAAACCTGGAAAGGAGGAGCACATATATTTCACTAGATGGGCAAAAAAAGATGAAATATTATTATTAGATATAATGAAGGGGAATAGGATATGCACATTTGAGGAAATTACACAGATATGGGGAACTAGGCCATTAGATAGATGGAGATATGCAGAACTACAACACTTTATACAGTCACTATCTAAGCCATTGAGAGGAAAAAGAAAGATGAGACCAATAGAGTATGTAAGTATATACTTACCATGACCCTGATTGTCGCATTAGGTGTGCTTAAACCAGCGGGAGACACTGTAAACCTCTGCATGCACTGCAATGATGGCCATAGGTTTTTAATCACCTAAGGACCGCCCCACATGCATTTACTGCGGCAGGGCGGCCCTTAAGCACAAAATCACGTACCTGTGAGCTGTGCTCCTGCTGTGATTGGACCCGTCGATCGTTCAAAGGAGAGACAGAAAGGCGGTTTGCCTTGTTTACATAGTTCTGTGAGGGAGGATCTAAGCAGAAACACGGATCTCTGTTTTCCTCCAGTGTCAGCATTCCCCCCACAGTTAGAAAGCACTCCCTAAGAGCACACTTAACCCTTTGATTGCCCCTGATGTTAACCCCTTCCCTGCCAGTGCCATTTATACAGTGACAGTGCATTTTTTTTTAGCACTGATCACTGTATTGGTGTCACTGGTCCCCAAAAAGTGTCACTTAGCATCAGATTTGTCCGCCACAATGTCACAGTCCCACTAAAAGTCGCTGATCATCGCCATTACTATTAAAAACAATAAAACTATTAAAAAGTCCATAAATCTATCCCCTAGTTTGTAGATGCTATAACTTTTGCACAAACCAATAAATATACACTTATTGGGATTTTTTTTTACCAGTAGCAGAATACACATTGGCCTAAATTGATGAAGAAATTAGATTTTTTTATTTTTTTTTATTGGATGTGTTTTATAGCAGAATGTAAAAAATAATGTTTTTTTTTTTTTTTTGAAATTGTCGGTCTTTTTTTGTTTATAGTGCAAAAAATAAAAACCAATCAAATACCACCAAAAGAAAGCTCTATTTGTAGGAAAAAGGACATCAATTTTATTTGGGTACAACATCGCACGACCACGCAATTGTCAGTTAAAACAACGCAGTGTCGTATCACAAAAAATGGCCTGGTCAGGAAGGGGGTAAAACCTTCTGGAGTTGAAGTGGTTAATGCATAAGAGTCGTGATATAATTTTGCCATTCATGATGGTGTTGTCTCACAGATAGGAGAGTAACATCATTTCAGATGCAGATGTGAATTTTTTGCCCACGGCTATATATGAGGTATAGGCAATCAGAACAAACCCCCCCCCCCAAAAAAAAAGAAAACCTATAACCATTTAAAGCAAGTTTGTCTGTAATAAAAAATGTTATACAAATGTATCAAATTTAATAAAATAATAAATCTTTTGTGAAAAGAAAATTATGTTTATAATTCCATCTTGGTCTGAAATATATAGGCCTGCCAGTGAGCATTTGAATAAACTGTATCATGCTGTGAGCGTTCCGTCTGACAACATACTGCAGTGTCTTCTTTGTGCTCTTGTCATAGAAATTTCTGCAGAATTTATTCTATAATACTGGTGACAAAGGCAGTAAAAATGAGTTCTCTCACAATATACTGCATGTGCTAAAAACAAACCAGTTTAGGAAGCTATAAAATGAATGAAATAAAAATACAGGGAGGCATATATTAGAATCATTTCAAAGTGATGGCTAATTCAAAACCTCACCTATGCACTGTGCACAAATTACTGTACAAAAAAGAATCAACGATATGTTGTAGGGGTATAAATAAGAACCACGGGGCCCCATTGCAAAATGTGATAGTAGCTGCAGAATTGTGCTATTGCATAGCTCCCAAATGTCCCTGATTTCGAGGGACTGTCCCTGATTTTGAGGGACTGTCCCTGATTTCAAGGGACCGTCCCTGATTTGGAGCAATGTCCCTCTGTCCCTCTTTCCTCCTCATTTGTCCCTCATTTTGGTCTGATCTATATAGTTGTATATAAAATGCACTATTTATCTTTCAAAAAGTGTTTCCCAGTGCTAAACCTTTCATCCAAATTATAATTTGCTGCATTTGTAAATTTTAAAAGCCAATATAAAGAAATAATAGTGGTACAAAAAAGCCCTTGTGGATCATATTAACATTTTTTGGTTAATTCTCCTTTAAGGGGGTATGGTGGGGACGTGTCCTATGCCTACATACATTTGCTAGTAGGTGTCCCTCATTCCCATCTCAAAATGTTGGGAGGTATGCTATTGTTCTTAAAGTGGATGTAAACCCACCACTCACCCAGTATAAACTAATGGCACGGAATTAAAGTATATGTACATGCAAGCCTCCTGCATGTATCCCTACTTTGTAAATGTCACCCTTTTCAGCAGTAGCAGCCTTGCAAAACACTGGTATCAGTGGGTGTCTCTCTTTGCTGGAGCTCAGTGGGTGGAGTTGTGATGTCACAAGACCCCCATCCGGCTCTATACTGAGAGCTGGAGGAGATGAGAGGGGGGAGTGTGAAGCTCTGTATGCTCCATGCAGGAGATAAGGAAATGACCTGTCACTCACACAGCACAGGATGAAAGGACTCCTTTTTCTCCCTTAGTTGGTCTTTCTCTTACTGAAAAAAGATAAGGGGATTACTCAGAGCTGGATTAACTCTCCGTAGCAAGACTGGGCACAGAGGACATGATATCTTCTCCTGTACAAGATAGAAGTGTCAGTAAAAAACTAGACTACTAGGGGCCAGGGACTTGGAAAAAAAATTATAGTTGTATTAGAAATAATAATAATGGCTATGAAGATATTCAGTATGATTGTTGCGCTAGCTTATCCATCATTACAAACATAAATCACCAAAATAGGTTAAACCATAAAGTGACATGGTAATAAAGACACTGGATGTATGACTACTGTTTCTCATAGTAGTTCACGGAACTTGGACTGTCACAATTATTGTGTTCTCAAATGAATGCTCTATGGACTTTTATTTGATATTATATGCATAAGAAAAGAAACACTCTTTTTTTCACATATGTTTTTTACAGTTATATGATTTTATAAGTCTTTATTACCATGTCACTTTATGGTTTAACCTATTTTGGTGATTTATGTTTGTAATGATGGATAAGCTAGCGCAACAATCATACTGAATATCTGCTTATTTTATGGTGAAGTATCGCACCCTACATTGTTGCTGCTTTGTTGTATATTGCTACTCCTAGCGCGGTATATTTCCCTATATTTATGAAGATATTCTATTTTATTCCAAAAATGTTAACACTTTTGCGCACAATGATCCTATCACCCTACTACAGTGTTTTCATAGAACTAAAGACCTCAGCTGTCCCCTAAAGTTATAGCAGAGAAGAAACTCTGGGATTTGTGACTGCATTGGGCACACAGGGTTTTTCAGTCTGTCGCAAAAGTTCTGAGGTTAATAAATCTACTCTGCTAAGGCAGAGAAATAAATGCATTTTAGTACAAAGAGGAGGATCTGTTTCTCTTAGGGATGCACCCATACTATTTTTTTTTACAGCAAGTACGAGTACCAATACTGCTTTTTTATTACTCGCCGATACCAATCACCGATACCTACTGCAACTGTTTTGTTTACACTTCAGCTGTCAGCAATGGTGCAAAACATTGATAAGTTATTTACAAATAAAATAATTGTATTTTCTTTTTAATTTTGTGCTTTTTTCAGCGTAAATTGACAGCGCTATATAAGTACCTGAAATAAATACAAAAAAGAAACAATGTCTCCTTTTATCTTTCTGTTTCAGCAGCTGAGCGATGTTGTTGATAAACTTTGCTCCAATTGCCGGGACTTCATCTACACTTCAATTGCAAATGGGGGAACTCCACCGACAGCTAAATGAGTCATCGGTTGTTAAGGACGTGACTGCCCCGTTCCTTAACAACCGATAACTGCCACCTTTTTTTTTTTTACATTTCAGCTGTAAGTGGGGGAATCCCGCTGACAGCTGAAAGACTCGAGCATTAAAGTATCAGTTTCAGGTATTGGAGCATTTGCACGAGTACTGATACTTGTGCAAGTGCTAATTATCAACATATATCAGCGCAACCCTAGTTTCTATACTGGCAAAAAAAGTTTAGTTTATCTTAACTGCTTCCCCAATGAGGCTCCCCTCTTATCCCAGGCCCCATATCAGCCATGGGCTGCCATAGCATTTGTTACATCACTGCTGTGTTGTCTTTCAGACTGACAATACCTTAGTAAACCCTGCAGGTGATATCCCTTCATCCATTGTCTTTGTATTTCTTTTTCTGTACAATCACAGAGATGCACAAGGACCAATTTTGTAATGGAGCCAAATAAAGCCCAATTAAAGGCACATAAAAGTGACATAAAAAGATATGCAGTCTTATAGCCATGGTACTAACAACCTCCACTTTCTTGTTACAGCAGTTGAACAGGGTGCAATATGACAGTGCAGTCTAATAGGAATCAGAGTTAGACCCCAGTGCACTTTGTAATCGGCTCTCAGTAACAAGGTTGAACGTGTTCATAGTCA
>BLSH010083477.1:29437-39973 GCA_018402905.1 Glandirana rugosa | reverse complement strand
GCATCTCTCTCACAGATATAGTTCAGTTCAGTAAAACAATTCTCCAGTGTCAGATGAGATCCAAGCTTGGCACAGGTTCCAATCCCTTCAGTGACATTTCTAGACAGGAGACAAAGTCTGGTGAGAGAATTCCACAGTCATTGTAGATGAGCAGTAATGGGTGGTGGGGGAGATAGAGGAGACCATTGGGCAAAATATTTACAGGGGCCTCTACTTATGTAGTTGGGTTGGCGCACACACCGTCTGCTACACTGGTGATGAGATTCCATGGAGGGCACTGCCCAGATATAACCAATGCAAGTGAAGGTGGTCACAGGATCATTACTAGTGGGTGACCGATGTCCATAACGACCCCCCACCCCTCAGAAAGAACTGCCTTAGGAGAGCTGCCATAAGAAGACTATAAGGAATATTTTCTAAGAAAGTGACTACAAGAGTGCAGCCATAAGAGATTTGTCAAAGTGGGGTACCATAGGAGATATCACACCCCCACTTATTTATAATTACATGGATTTCTCGCTGGCTGTCAGGGTTCAGTAAAGAGAAATAAATCTGTTCTGTGTGCACTGTGTGTGTAAATCTTTGTAGAGGAAGAGGAAGGAGGAGGAAGAATGATGATCTACAGAGATGTGTGAATCTAATGACTACGAGAAATAAGTCCTGAGATACTTACTCCATGGTGCCATCTGCCCATTTCCCTGTCCACACTCCACCATGGTTGTTATATTGGGTTAATCCAATCCAGAATTCCTTTCCTGTGATGGTCACCAGTCTCTGGATAATACAACACACAACACATTATTCTCCTTATTCCTATCACCTTCCTGGATGTCTCTTGAGAGACACCAATAACTGACCACCCCCCCACCCAACCCGGTGGCCCCCAGCACTGACCCGTATGGTCTCCTCCTTCACCTGGGCCAGTCTGGAGCCACGTTCTGTACAGTCTTTATCACTGAATGAACGTGGCTTCTTATTCTCAGAGAGGAAATAACATTTATCATTGATAGTGATCCAGAGATCCGGACATCTAGAAGACCGTCCTGTAATATGGAATAATAGAGACAGTCAGTAATGATGAAGAGACAGCCGGACACAGGAGAGACCATCCTGTAATATGGAATAATAGAGACAGTCAGTAATGATGAAGAGACAGTCGGGCCCTGAGAGACCGTCCTGTAATATGGAATAATAGAGACAGTCAGTAATGATGAAGAGACAGTCGGACACAGGAGAGAGCGTCCTGTAATATGGAATAATAGAGACAGTCAGTAATGATGAAGAGACAGCCGGACACAGGAGAGAGCATCCTGTAATATGGAATAATAGAGACAGTCAGTAATGATAGAAAGTAAAAAATTCACATAGCAAATAAGGCAGTGAAAGTGCATGCATGCTTTTTCTGTGTGAATTCGGCACTAAATAGAATGTTATTAGACTATTACCTAGGTTGGTTAAATGTAATTCATTGACTTAAAATAGATAATACAGCATGTGGCCACCAGGTGGTGCTAAGTATCATCAGTGCCTTTTTGTGGCCATTTGTATTTTCTGCTGTACAAATGTTTTAATTTATTAAATACACCCCCCCCCCCCCCATCTTTACTGGTATGTTTGCTCAATTAGCATGTGTGCAGTAGTTCCACATCTTGCTTTTCTTTGGAAAGCAAAATCGATTCCGGTAGAGAGATGATTGGCTTGCTTTGGGATTTCAACCTTTGGCACTCTATACTTTAGTGTAGCATGCATGGTAAAAGCCAGATTTACAGCCCTAGTATTATTAAGCCACTCCCTCGAGGAACACACCTTTTGAGTTAAAATGTTGGTTGTTATGAGATCCTTGTACCCCATTGGTTGAATGCTGGTCTTTTGCGCCTGGAAATTGAAGCCGAGATTTAATCCAAACCATCTTTATACTGAATTACAAATGAAGACAACATGGGGTCAAGACACCAGCTACAAAATAACAAAAAAACAATCAGCGCTCTCAGATATTGTTATTGTAGCAGCTGAACACTTATAGGCAAATTCAAACAAATCCTACAGAGGCATAAAATAATGTAATGAGTGCAGCGCTAAAATTCAAAGTCTTAATATGAGACACCCTGTGTCAATGTGTCCATGCAATAAATAGAGATATCCAGTGCTCCAGTGTCAGTCCACCATCACCATATATGCTAGCAGCTCACCTCCAAAATTTGGCTCTTGTTACAGGAGCCGACAAAAGCATAAATTCTCCATTTCAGAATATCCAAGACAGCAGGAAGATCACCATCAGTATAACCTCCATACCAGATGCAGGACACTTTCAATCCCCTCATGTACTCCATAAGTATCATGTATAAACGCTGACGAAGTTCCGGTAGGTGGAACGCAACGCGTCCGGAAGTAGGAAGTGGCTGTACCCGCGATCATTGCTGTCTTCCGAACGTACCAACGTTCATTTTACGAAAGATTGTTTTATCTGCTATGCGGTTAACTATGCACTGGGTCACAGTGCTTCATTTGTGAGTATGTTTTGTTACTTTTAACCACTTCAATACTGGGCACTTAAACCCCCTTCCTTCCCGGACCAATTTTCAGCTTTCAGCGCTGTTGCAGTTTGAATGACAATTGCGCGGTCGTGCGACACTGTACACATATGACATTTTTATCATTTTTTTCACACAAATAGAGCTTTCCTTTGGTGGTATTTAATCACACCTGGGTTTTTTATTTTTTGCGCTATAAATTAAAAAAAGACTGAAAATTTTCACAAACAATGCATTTTTCTGCATTTCTGTTATACAATTTTGCAAATAAGTAATTTCTCTTCATAAATTTTGACTAAAAATGATACTGCTACATTTCTTTGGTAAAAATAACCCAAATCAGAGTTTATTTGGTGTTGGCGGACAGACAGATGTTTGGGGACTGTGACAGATGTGACTGTGACATACAGATGTTTTGTGTATGGTGACAGATGTGATGGGGACAGACAGATGTTTTGTGTATGGTGACAGATGTGATGGGGACAGACAGATGTTTTGTGTATGGTGACAGATGTGATGGTGACAGACAGATGTTTTGTGTATGGTGACAGATGTGATGGGGACAGACAGATGTTTTGTGTATGGTGACAGATGTGATGGGGACAGACAGATGTTTTGTGTATGGTGACAGATGTGACAGGAACAGACAGATGTTTTGTGTATGGTGACAGATGTGACGGGGACAGACAGATGTTTTGTGTATGGTGACAGATGTGATGGGGACAGACAGATGTTTTGTGTATGGTGACAGATGTGATGGGGGACATAAGGATGTTTTGTGTATGGTGACAGATGTGATGGGGACAGACAGATGTTTTGAGTATGGTGACAGATGTGATGGGGACATACAGATGTTTTGTGTATGGTGACAGATGTGATGGGGGACAGACAGATGTTTTGTGTATGGTGACAGATGTGATGGGGACAGACAGATGTTTTGTGTATGGTGACAGATGTGATGGGGGACATACAGATGATTTGGGGACTGTTTTATGGGACACTGATGTGTATGGGGACAGGGGTATTAGTGTGCTTGGTGCACTGTGTGGGGGGCGATCTGTCACAGCTTTCTGCATGAAATCCTCATCATGCAGAGAGCTGTCACATAGCTGCAGCTCCCCCCCCCCCCCGCACTGAGCTCTCACTGAGCTCGGCGGGGGGAGCACTGTCACAGAGACGTTCGTCTCTGTTTACAATGTGACAGCTGTGATTGGACATAGCCGTCACATGATCGGGAGGGCCAGTCACTGCGCCCGTATCCCGATCTCTGCTCAGCTGGATCCTGTGATCATAATGATCACAGGATCCAGCAGCAGCGTGCCGCGTGGCCGCGCTGCGAGCTCCCGTTCTGCAGGACGTAAATACACGTCCTGTCAGAACGGGGAAGCTCCCACCCGGCCCTATATATACAGTGGCCGGGTGGGAGGTGGTTAATAAATCATTCATCTTTTATACGGAGAGCACTAGATTTCTCTTTATTTTTATACATGGTACTTATGGAGTACATGAGGGGATTGAAAACCCAAGATTGAAAGTGTCCTGCATCTGGTATGGAGGTTATACTGATGGTGATCTTCCTGCTGTCTTGGATATTCTGAAATGGAGAATTTATGCTTTTGTCGGCTCCTGTAACAAGAGCCAAATTTTGGAGGTGAGCTGCTAGCATATATGGTGATGGTGGACTGACACTGGAGCACTGGATATCTCTATTTATTGCATGGACACATTGACACAGGGTGTCTCATATTAAGACTTTGAATTTTAGCGCTGCACACCAGCTACAGCCACCCAGCAATCCTACTGCTCAGCACTTCTATAAGATGTATTTCCCTATACACAGAGGCATTATCTGTACTCACATGTGACCCCCAGAGATATGACGGTAATCAGAAGAATCAGAGCGATGCCGATGAGTACACCGACCAGAAGCTTCACTTGTTTTCTGTCTGAAACTGAAAAGTACGCTGTATAGTCGTTATCATTGATAGGATTTTAGGGGATTTATAGAGCACCAACAGTTTACAAAATATAGAGGATACAATTCAAGATAAGAGGAGGGCCCTACTCATGGAAGCAAATATTCTAACAGGGAGGGGAAATTGAAACAAAACTGTAATAACCATTCTGAGATGTTTATGGAGAATATGAAAGTCCAGTTGTCGACAAAGCCAATAAGCTGCATACCCTCTGAGATAGGCAGCTATGGGAAAGGATGTAGAACTCCGCCCCTCACTCTGTTAGAGACAAAGCACCCTATGCTCCCATCCTTCTTGCATAACCAACTTTTCCGAAACTTTTATTTGAATATTAATAATGACTTATCCCCATAGCTATCCCCCACAACCCACCATCTCCCGATGTCATGCCTTCGGCCTATAAAGGACAAATAATATCTTCTGGACTTGTAATACCAACATTGTCCTCTAGATGCCACTCTAACAAAAGACTACTGATGGGCAGTGTTCTATGATTTATTACCTACTTCTTGTATATCACTGGAACTACTTCCACTTCCTACAAAAAGTTCTTTCATTTTCTTCACTGGGACAGACCACATGGGAGCCAGATAAAGCTACACCACATGTTTCCGAAGAAATTCTTGATCCTTCTAAGGCAACATCGCTGGTATACTAAAAGACTTGTAACTGAATACCCAGTGCCATTTGTTTATGTTCATTTATTTAATATATGTACATTTTATCTGTTTATTTCTAGTTTCACCGCGAATGTGCATCCTATTCTTATACAACCACCACGTGTTCATTGTAATAAAGATCCAAAGTTACAGACAGTCTGGTGATTTTAGGATCCAAGGTTTAAGCACGAAAATGCAGCAATGCTTAGCCTACTATTCCAGCCTTGGATACTGTCCAATTTTGCTCTCCTATATTGGACGATGATGTAGGCTCTTTACCATGTGATCAGCTGATCACAGCGTTACTAGGAAGGGCCGGTTACCAGTATTCCTCTATTTACGCTGACAGGGCTTGAATAGAGTAGAATAAGCTGCTCTTCTGACGGGGGGTCCGCACTGATCATCAGTGCAGTGATTATGAGTTCAGCACCATCAGCGTTGCCCACCAGTGATGCCAATCATTGCCCATCAGCGATGCCAATCAATGCCCATCAGTAATGCCTATAAGTGCCCATCAGTAATGCCTGTCAGTGCCTCCTCCTCAGTGCTGCCTATTAGTGCCATCTTGCTGTGCCCATAAGTGCTGCCCATTAGTGTCACCTATCAGTGCCCATAATTCCCGCCTAGCAGTGCCCATAAAGGCTGCCCATCAGTGCCAATCAGTGCCGCCAACCACTGCCCATTAGTGACACCAATCAGTACCCATCAGTGCTGCCAAACACTGCCCATCAGTGCCTCTTATCAGTGCCACCAATCACTGCCGATCGGTGCTGCATATTAGTGCCTCCTCATCAGTGCTGCTTCATCAGTGCCCATCAATGCAGCCTCATCAGTGCCTGTCAGGAGAAAACTTACATATTTACACATTTTTATAAGAGAAACAAAGAAAAACGTTTTTTTTTTCAAAATGTTCAGTCTTTTTTCATTTGTTTAGCAAAAAATAAAAAAACCTAGTGGTAATTAATTAGAAAGCTCTATCTGTCATAAAAAAAATGTAAAAATCTCATATGGATACAGTGTAGCATGACTGCGCAATTGTCATTCATAGTGCAACAGCGCTGAAAGCTGATTTTTTTGCCTGGAGGCAGTGAAAGTGCCCGGTATTGAAGGGGGTAAAGGTGAAGTATTGTCAAAGCTCTTTTGGCCATACTTCTCCTGTGGGTCACAGGAGTGCAGTCAGTTCCGCACTCCTGTAACCCCCCGTTTTCAGCCGACAGCAGTCGAAAACCAGCTGTTGGCTGATGTCACAGACCCGGTCCAAGCTCCAAAAATATCTCAACCATAGGGTCGGGATCTGCCCAGAAGCTTGGACTGGAAACTGGCTCAGCCTCTCAGCAAGTTGCTGAGAGCCTGAGCCAGCCTCTCCTATCACCCCCTCCCCAGCACGGCACTCCAGGGAGCGCCAAAGGGGCAGAGTGCTGGTGAAGTCACCAGCACTCTGCAGGCTGGGAACCTGGGCTACCAGTGGTGTTTGACTGCTCAGTTTTCAGTCTCAGAGGCGGTGGGGGACAGCTGCAGCTGGGTTTGGTACTGCAGCCATATAGGTGAGTATGTTTTTTGGTTTTTTGTATTCCCAAACTTTTCTTTTAACTCCTTTCTAGCAGACTCCCCTATACCAAAAGATATGCAATCTTTCTTTATCGCCATCATACCTAAAACCTAAACACCCTGTGCTCCAACTGGAGGCCCATTGCATTATTTAATTCTGACCTTGAACTTTTTACTTAAATTTCATCAAGCAGACCCAATAAAGTTCTGGTAGCATTAACACCCTTTCTTCACAGTGGAAGTCCCACAAGCTTTCCTTTTTTGGCCGTATTGCGACCATTAAAATGGGTATTCTACCTAAAATTCCCCCTCTCTTTGAGACTTTACCCATCCCCATCCCATCCTCCCATCTTAACTACTTCAGCCCCGGAATGATTTCCCCCTTAAGGACCAGAGCACTTTTTGCAATTCGGCGCTGCGCTGCTTTAACTGATAATTGCACGGTCGTGCGACATTGTACCCAAACGAAATTTACGTCCCTTTTTTCTCCACACATAGAGCTTTCTTTTGGTGGTATTTGATCCCCTCTGCCTCATTTCTGATCACCGCTATAAACAAAAGAAGAGCGACAATTTTGCGAAAAAACCCAAATTTCTTACTTTTTGATAAAATACAAATCCAAAAAAAAAAATATAAAAAAACATTTTTTCCATCGGTTTTGTCCGATTTATAACCTTCCTCATATTTTTGGTGGAAAAAAAAAAATCGCAATTGGCGTTTATTGATTGGTTTGTGCAAAAGTTGCCGCATTTACAGACGATGAGAATTCATTTCTGGGGGTTTTTATTTTTTTTATTTTTTTTACTAGTAATGGCAGCGATCTGCGATTTTTAGCGGTACTGCGATATTGCGGCGAACATGCCGGACCATTTTGACACTTTTTTGGGACCATTGGCATTTATACAGCGATCAGTGCTATAAAAATGCACTGATTACTGTGTAAATGCCATTGGCAGTAAAGGAGTTAACCTGTAGGGGGCGCTCTAAGGGTTAACTGTGTTCCCCTGGGCATGTTCTAACTGTGTGTGGGCTGCCCTGGCTGGGGAAAGGGGATGATCACGGCTTCCATATACAGGAAGCCTGTGATCATCGCCCTTCCCCCTCTAACAGAACGGAGATCCGTGTTTACTTACATGGACCTCCGTTCTCTCACTGCGGGGGGGAGCCATTGCGGGTAGCCGACAGTGATCGAATTCCGCCCTACCCGCTCCCTGGCCCACCCGGACACAGTAAGCGTGCGAGCGCGCCTCCGGCGGCACTAGTTATCGCAGCCGTCATCATATGACGGTGGTTTGCAATAACGAGCCACTCTGGCCTATGCTCTTCCCAGAAGAGCTTTCTTCAGCTACCTGCAAATTCACTATTTTTCTCGATCACTAACTCCCTTCAATTTTCCAAACAGATGGAGTTTAACCACTTCAAGGAAAATATATCCACTGAACTGGTGATAACTACCCAATAGGGTCAGTTGGGTTATAGGTGAGAAGGCTTGCCAGTTACCACATCCCTAAACATACTATGAAATGGAACAAGTTTACCCCTGGGACTTTCACGGTAAGGCACCCCCAAAAAATCATATATAGTAGGAAAAGTAAATTGCATACATTTTATTGAAAATTGATTAAAGCGGTAGTAAACCCATCCATTTAACATTTTAAAGTCCCAGGGGTTAACTTGTCCCAGTTCAGAGTTTAACCACTTAAGGACCGGAAGGATTTCCCACTTTAGGACCAGAGAACTTTTTACGATTCGGCACTGCGTCGCTTTAACTGACAATTGCGTGGTCGTGCGGCGTTGTACCCAAACAAAATTTGCGTCCTTTTTTTCCCACAAATAGAGCTTTCTTTTGGTGGTATTTGATCACCGCTGCGTCATTTCCGATCACCGCTATAAACAAACAAAGAGCGACAATTTTGCAAAAAAAATATATTTCTTACTTTTTGCTAAAATACAAATCCAAAAAAATATATATAAAAAATAAATTTTTCAACGGATTTGGCCGATTTATATTCTTCCTCATATTTTTGGTAAAAAAAAAAAAAATTGCAGTCTGCATACATTGATTGGTTTGCGCAAACGTTGCCACGTTTACGAATGATGAGAAGTCATTTATGGGGTTTTTGTTTATTTTATTTTTTTTACTATTAATGGTGGCGATGTACGATTTTTAGCGGGACTGTGACATTGCAGCGGACATGTTGGACATTTTTGACACTTTTTTGGGACCATTGGCATTTATACAGCGATCAGTGCTATGAAAATGCACGGATTATTGTAAAAATGCCATTGGCAGGGAAGGGGTTAACCTGCAGGGGGCGCTCTAAGGCTTAACTGTGTTCCCTGGGCGTGTTCTAACTGTATGTGGGCTGCCCTAGCAGGGGAAGGGGAGTGATCACAACTTCCATATAGAGGAAGGCTGTGATCACAGCCCTTCCCCCTCACACAGAACGGAGATCCGTGTTTACTTACACCGACCTCCGTTCTTTCACTGCGGGAAGGGGTTAACCTGCAGGGGGCACTCTAGGGGTTAACTGTGTTCCCTGTGAGTGTTTCTAACTGTATGGGGGCTGGGCTGAGTGGGGGAGGAGTGATCACGGCTCCCATATACAGGAAGCCTGCGATCACATTCCTTCCCCCTGTCAGAATGTAGATCCGTTTGTTTACATACATGGACCCCTGTTCTGTCACTGCAGGGGAGCGATTGCGGGTAGCAGGTGGACATCTAGTCCACCCTGCCCGCTCCCTGGCGCCCCCACAACACAGTGAGCGAACGACCGCACCTCCGGCGGCGCTCATGTTCACGATCCGCGATCTTGCGGCCGCCGCCAGGTGACTGTGTTTTGCGACACCGAACCACTTTGCCACCGTCGATCTACACGCCAGGTGGTCGGCAAGTGGTTAAAAGAATTGGCTTGGCAGATCCACCTTCCAAGGGTTTGATTTCTCAAATATACAGAATTCTTGTTTCCATTCCCCTCCTAGACTCACTTTAAGCATTCATACGTGAAGAAGTAGGAGCATTTCCTAGGTGAGGATTTGCCTTCGAAGACTTGGCAATCCATTTGGACGCAAGCTTCTAAAAGCTAGATCTATACCTCATATATTGAAAATCAATATACAATTCTCCTTCATTGGTACCAAACCCCAGAGATGCTCCACTCTATATATCCCTAGACGGATGACAGCTGTTGGTGATGCAAAAAAGACCTAGGAACACTACAACATATTTATTGGTCCTGCCCATTGCTTATTCCTTATTGGCAAGAGAGGCCACCCACCCTAACTTTTAATCATTCCCCGAAGGATCCTCTTCTGTTTCCTTCCATCTGTACTCTGCCCACCATCAGGGACCCTTGTAAGGAAGCAGGCTGGGGCATACACTCTGCGCCCTGAGGAACCCAAGCTGGCTTTCTACAAGGGCTCACTACCATAGAAACCTGAAAACCCACAATTGCATCTAGGAATTGTGGGATTTGATGGTAAATCCTACTTTATTGATTATTTCCCTGCAATTTTCATTGGTGAATATCATCAGAGACTGGTTTTGGCAGCCTTTGGACCAGATTGGGAGCCAAGGTCAATGGGCATCTTATTTCCCCCTTTTTTCTTTTCTTTCTTGTCCCTTTCCTCCCTCCCTACTTCTATTCTCTTCCCCTTTCTATTTTTCTTTTTTATTATTTGTAATACTAGTTTGTGATGAGCACCTTTTATAACTCTACCACTGAACCTCTGAGGCAAGTTGTTTTATTTTACTATTTTAGGCGCGTACTGTTTCAACCCGTCTCATGTCTACCTTCCTTTGTCTTCTCCTAGGAAGCCCCT
>BLSH010083477.1:13734-29427 GCA_018402905.1 Glandirana rugosa | reverse complement strand
CCACAATTGCGATGGTCTTGAAATAACCCAGACAAACTACTTTAAATTCATTTTTCAAGTTCCAGTCTTAATTTATTACGTTACCCGGAGGTCAACCGCGTGTCCCACAAATCCAAAATCCATACTACCGCTATTTCTTTCTAACGTATAGAAAACCATATCCCCTCAGACGATCTTTCCTCAATTTTCTTTTCAAACCCTTATGTTTTTTGTTTTTTTGTATGAGTGGATATACCGACGTCATGGTTTGGGTCGACGTCGACAGGGGGTGGCGGAGACTCTGACTTTTGACTCGTCAGTTTGTGGTGACTATCGGGTTGAGAACCAGGTTTTTTGTATTCCCAAACTTTTCTTTTAACTCCTTTCTAGCAGACTCCCCTATACCAAAAGATATGCAATCTTTCTTTATCGCCATCATACCTAAAACCTAAACACCCTGTGCGCCAACTGGAGGCCCATTGCATTATTTAATTCTGACCTTGAACTTTTTACTTAAATTTCATCAAACAGACCCAATAAAGTTCTGGTAGCGTTAACACCCTTTCTTCACAGGGGAAGTCCCACAAGCTTTCCTTTTCTGGCTCTATTGGGACCATTAAAATGGGTATTCTACCTAAAATTCCCCCTCTCTTTGAGACTTTACCCATCGCCATCCCATCCTCCCATCTTAACTGCTTCAGCCCCGGAAGGATTTCCCCCTTTAGGACCAGAGCACATTTTGCGATTCGGCACTGCGTCGCTTTAACTGACAATTGCGCAGTCGTGCGGCGTTGTACCCAAACAAAATTTGCGTCCTTTTTTCTCCACAAATAGAGCTTTCTTTTGGTGGTATTTGATCCCCTCTGCCTCATTTCTGATCACCGCTATAAACAAAAGAAGAGCGACAATTTTGTGAAAAAACCCAAATTTCTTACTTTTTGCTAAAATACAAATCCAAAAAAAATATAAAAAAACATTTTTTCCATTGGTTTTGGCCGATTTATATTCTTCCTCATATTTTTGGTAAAAAAAAAAATCGCAATTGGCGTTTATTGATTGGTTTGTGCAAAAGTTGCCGCATTTACGGACGATGAGAATTAATTTCTGGGGTTTTTATTTATTATTTTTTTTACTAGTAATGACGGCGATCTGCGATTTTTAGCGGGACTGCGATACTGCGGCAGACATGCCGGACCATTTTGACACTTTTTTGGGACCAATGGCATTTATACAGCGATTATATAAAAATGCACTGATTACTGTGTAAATGCCATTGGCAGTAAAGGAGTTAACCTGGAGGGGGCGTTCTAAGGGTTAACTGTGTTCCCTGGGCGTGTTCTAACTGTGTGTGGGCTGCCCTGGCTGGGGAAAGGGGATGATCACGGCTTCCATATACAGCAAGCCTGTGATCATCTCCCCTCCCCCTCTAACAGAACGGAGATCCGTGTTTACTTACACGGACCTCAGTTCTCTCACTGCGGGGGGAGGAGCCATCATGGGTAGCCGACAGTGATCGAGTCCGCCTTACCCGCTCCCTGGCCCACCCGGACACAGTGAGCGCGCGAGCGCGCCTCCGGCGGCGCGCGCTCACAGCACTAGTTATCGCAGCCGCCATCATATGACGGCGGTTTGCAATAACGAGCCACTCTGTCGCCGTCAGACTGCGGTCGGCAAGTGGTTAAAAAGCTCCAATCTTACTTGCTTCGTTTTCTTTGGGGCAATAAACAGCATAGGATTGCTAGATCTATTTTATATGCTGATTGAGGGCAAGGAGGTCTTGCCTTTCCAAATATTGCTAAATGCTATTTTGGCTGCTCAGCTTTGCTCCCTGGCCTTTTGGTACACCCTTCATGCCTATAACTGCTGGACGGGGATTGAGAAGCTATGATGGGCCCCAATACACCAGAAGTCCATGCTGTGTAGTGGCCAGGCCACTCTTGCTGCACCTCATCTGCTGGGACCTATGTCTCTTCTCCACACTTTAGGAAGCCGAGCTAAGCAGCACTATCCCCTCACTACGGCCTGCTTAGCAATGGCTCTCTATTTAATCACTACAATGCCAGATAGTTTAACCTAGCAGATGCTTTTCCTCTTTGAAAGATAAGGCCTTGTTTCATTTCCGTCACCTGCTGGTTGTTAGAACTAGAACCCTGCATTCTTTATAGGAATTACAGGAAGCCTATGCTCTTCCCAGAAGAGCTTTCTTCAGCTACCTGCAAATCCACTATTTTTCTCGATCACTAACTCCCTTCAATTTTTCAAACAGATGGAGTTTAACCACTTCAAGGAAAATATATCCACTGAACTGCAGCGCATATAGCCCACTTAGATAAATCCAGATACTAAGAGTCCTTAGTCAGGGACGTCAACTCGATGACGAAACGCGTTGGGTGGAGCCTAACGACGTTCGCCTGCTTTGTGACCAGGAAGCTGTACGGTGTCCGCCATTTTAGTGACTGGATGTGTTATCATTACGAACGCGCTGTTTTCATCAACCAAATGTGAGTGTGCTGATTTGGATTTTAATATTAAAATTGAGTTTTTGGCAATCTGCACTATTTGGGTCCTTTGTATTTTCCATGACCTCCGAGGGATATCTGGGCTTTTGATGTGTCTAACATCCTGTGCTGTGAAGTTGTGCCGGTGAATGATCCCGAGGGAGTGAGGCTGTTGCTGTGTTCCTTCCTACAATTACATAGCGGACACTGACCCTCTGTAATGGGAGGCCGGTGACATCTGGTAAGCGGCTCTGATTGTTGGTGTCACTGGTGACGGTTTCCACGGTGGAGGTCTGGTGATTGCTGGTGATTGCTGTGATCTACTAAGGGCTCTTAGTATCTGGATTTATCTAAGTGGATTATATGCGCTGCAGTTTGAAACCATATATGTTTGTGTTCTACCCGAACTATCTGTTGGCTGCATAGACTTTTTATTATATACTTGTTTTACACATCACGAAAAGACTTTGTTTAGTCCCCCCATGCGCAGGATTGTTTTTTCATTTTATATCCACTGAACTGGTGATAACTACCCAATAGGGTCAGTTGGGTTATAGGTGAGAAGGCTTGCCAGTTACCACATCCCTAAACATACTATGAAATGGAACAAGTTTACCCCTGGGACTTTCACGGTAAGGCATCCCCCCAAAAAATCCTATATAGTAAGAAAAGTAAATTGCATACATTTTATTGAAAATTGATTAAAGCGGTAGTAAACCCATCCATTTAACAGTTTAAAAACCAGTTACATTTCCGGGACACATGCCGCAAATGTAACCCTCCCATTGGTTGTGTTCAAAACACATACATTTTATTGAAAATTGATGAAAATATTTGGTAAAAAAAGAGAAAATGGATAAAAACATAACATTACAGATTATACCATATACCAAGTACACATAGCAATGTGCAGATAATTGAGTATGATCACGCTAGCAAATAATTTTGAGTCCCAGCATGTTTCGGAAACTTTTCTTTATAGTCTTTTCCTTCTTCAGGGGTCATGCAGCATGTGTAGTTCATGGTAATATGTCTGTGATGCTGTATGTGTTCATGGCTTGGGCCCCTCAGACAACCCAACAGCTTCAGCCTATGTTTAACCCCTTCCTTGCCGGGCACTTAAACCCCCCTCCTGCCCAGACCAATTTTTGGCTTTCAGCGCTGTCGCATTTTGAATGACAATTGCGCGGTCGTGCAGCGTTGTACCCAAATAAAATTTGCATCCTTTTTTTCCCACAAATAGAGCTTTCTTTTGGTGGTATTTGACCCCCTCTGCGTCATTTCTGGTCGCCGTTATAAACAAAAAATGAGCGACAATTTTGCAAAAAAGAACAATATTTTTCACTTTTTGCTAAAGTACAAATCCATTAAAAAAATTATTCATCAGTTTTGGCCGACATATATTCTTCTACATATTTTTGGTAAAAAAAAAAAAATCGCAATCGGCGTATATTGATTGGTTTGCGCAAAAGTTATCGCGTCTAAAAACTGGGAATTGATTTATGGCGTTTTTATTATTTTTTTTTTTTTTACTAGTAATGGCGGCGATCTGCGATTTTTATCGGGACTGCGATATTGGGGCGGAAATGTCGGACATTTTTTACACATTTTTGGGACCAATGACATTTATTCAGCGATCAGAAATTTAAATGTCCACTGATTACTGTATAAATGTCATTGGCAGTGAAGGGGTTAACCAGCAGGGGGCAGTGAAGGGGTTAACTATGTTCCCTGGGTGTGTTCTAACTGTGGGGGGGATGGGTTGGCCGGGACATAACAGATCTAACTGATCCCAGTGACAGGGATCAGTAGATCTGCTATGTCCCCTGTCACAGAACGGGGAACCACCGTGTTTACAACGGCGGTTACCCGTTCTGAGGCTCCTAAAAGAGATCGGCGGGTCTCGGGCGGACATCGAGTCTGCCCGACCCACCGGCGCGCGCGCCGCTGCTGCCAGGGGGCGCGCCAGGAGCGTGCGCAGTGGAGGACGTCCATGGACGTCCTCTGGGCATTTCAGATCCGTGCTGGAGCCGTACTTCGGCAATAGCGCGGATCTGAAGTGGTTAATATGGTCCTGTGTATGTCGAGTGAGCCCAATGAGGGCCACCCCGATAGTTAGATAAATAGCCCTCAAAATGGTTGCCACAAGGATAAATCCTCTCGGGGAGATGGCTTGTGAGGCAACACCCTGATGGGGGAGAGGGAGGAAGGGGGGTGTATATCTTCCTTGAAGAATTCCCCCTCGTCTATATATATGTGACTCCTCCGTGGCGTCCAACCGTCAAGAACGCTGGAACACCACTCGACATACACAGGACCATATTAAACATAGGCTGAGGCTGTTGAGATGCCTGAGGGGCCCAAGCGAGGAACACATACAGCATCACAGACATATTACCATGAAGTACACATGCTGCACGTCCCCTGAAGAAGGAAAAGACTATAAAGAAAAGATTCCGAAACATGTCGGGACTCTTCGGCAAAATTATTTACTAGCGTGATCATACTCAATTGTCTCCACATTGCTATGTGTACATGGTATATGGTATAATCTGTAATGTTATGTTTTTATCCATTTTCTGTTTTTTACCAAATGTGGTAGTAAACCCTCCTATCATTTTTAGCCAAGGAAGCTGCCATCTTGGCCTCTGTTTAATCTACAACTGCCATGATCCTGCACATGTGATCAGCTATGACACCAGCCATTGGATGGTTTGACGGTTTGGTTTAGAAAAAGAATCCCTCACTCATATCACAAGTCTAATAAAAACCAAACTTTGAAACATGTTGGAATTACAGAAAACCAGGCCATACTACAGGCCCGGCTGGCCTTCTGCCCTAACACTGTAATTTTGTGTCTAGTGGTGCCAACTGTTTTTTTATGTGATAATTTTAACCTTGATCGAATAAAATGTTAACCTTTTATCTATATACCTGTTTAGTACTCAATTGGGGTAATAGTGCTGCATAAAATCCCTTTGGTTCTATTGGTTAGTTGTTGGCCAGTTTGGTTTAGAACACAACCAATGGGAGGGTTACATTTGCGGCATGTGTCCCGGAAATGTAACTGGTTTTTAAACTGTTAAATGGATGGGTTTACTACCGCTTTAATCAATTTTCAATAAAATGTATGCAATTTACTTTTCCTACTATATATGATTTTTTGGGGGTGCCTTACCGTTAAAGTCCCAGGGGTTAACTTGTCCCAGTTCAGAGTTTAACCACTTAAGGACGGGAAGGATTTCCCACTTTAGGACCAGAGCCCTTTTTGCGATTCGGCACTGCGTCGCTTTAACTGACAATTGCGTGGTCGTGCGACGTTGTACCCAAACGAAATTTGCGTCCTTTTTTTCCCACAAATAGAGCTTTCTTTTGGTGGCATTTTATCACCGCTGCATCATTTTCGATCACTGCTATAAATAAACAAAGAGCGACAATTTTGCAAAAAATATATATTTCTTAATTTTTGCTAAAATACAAATCCAAAAAAAATATATAAAAAATACATTTTTCAACGGGTTTGGCCGATTTATATTCTTCCTCATATTTTTGGTAAAAAAAATCGCAATCTGCATACATTGATTGGTTTGCGCAAACGTTGCCACGTTTACAAATGATGAGAAGTTATTTATGGGGTTTTTGTTTATTTTCTTTTTTTTTACTAGTAATGGCGGCGATCTGCGATTTTTAGCGGGACTGCGACATTGCAGCGGACATGTTGGACATTTTTGATACTTTTTTGGGACCACTGGCATTTATACAGCGATCAGTGCTATGAAAATGCAGTGATTATTGTAAAAATGCCATTGGCAGGGAAGGGGTTAACCTGCAGGGGGCACTCTAGGGGTTAACTGTGTTCCCTGTGAGTGTTTCTAACTGTATGGGGGCTGAGCTGAGTGGGGGAGGAGTGATCACGGCTCCCATATACAGGAAGCCTGCGATCACATTCCTTCCCCCTATCAGAATGTAGATCCGTTTGTTTACATACATGGACCCCTGTTCTGTCACTGCGGGGGAACGATTGCGGGTAGCAGGTGGACATCGAGTCCACCCTGCCCGCTCCCTGGCTCCCCCATAACACAGTGAGCGGCGCACGATCCGCGATCCTGCGGCCGCCACCAGGTGACGGTGTTTTGCGACACCGAACCACTTTGCCACCATCGATCTACACGCCAGGTGGTCGGCAAGTGGTTAAAAGAATTGGCTTGGCAGATCCACCTTCCAAGGGTTTGATTTCTCAAATATACAGAATTCTTGTTTCCTTTCCCCTCCTATACTCACTTTAAGCATTCATACGTGAAGAAGTAGGAGCATTTCCTAGGTGAGGATTTGCCTTCGAAGACTTGGCAATCCATTTGGACGCAAGCTTCTAAAAGCTAGATCTATACCTCATATATTGAAAATCAATATACAATTCTCCTTCATTGGTACCAAACCCCAGAGATGCTCCACTCTATATATCCCTAGACGGATGACAGCTGTTGGTGATGCAAAAAAGACCTAGGAACACTACAACATATTTATTGGTCCTGCCCATTGCTTATTCCTTATTGGCAAGAGAGGCCACCCGCCCTAACTTTTAATCATTCCCCGAAGGATCCTCTTCTGTTTCCTTCCATCTGTACTCTGCGCACGTGAGTGGTCTCCGCTTTGTCAGCAGGGCATAACTGTGGGCCGCAACCTGGTTCCAGTGTGCTGCCAGTCCATCCCCACCATCAGGGACCCTTGTCAGGAAGCAGGCTGGGTCTTAGACTCTGCGCCCTGAGGAACCCAAGCTGGCTTTCTACAAGGGCTCACTACCATAGAAACCTGAAAACCCACAATTGCATCTAGGAATTGTGGGATTTGATGGTAAATCCTACTTTATTGATTATTTCCCTGCAATTTTCATTGGTGAATATCATCAGAGACTGGTTTTGGCAGCCTTTGGACCAGATTGGGAGCCAAGGTCAATGGGCATCTTATTTCCCCCTTTTTTCTTTTCTTTCTTGTCCCTTTCCTCCCTCCCTACTTCTATTCTCTTCCCCTTTCTATTTTTCTTTTTTATTATTTGTAATACTAGTTTGTGATGAGCACCTTTTATAACTCTACCACTGAACCTCTGAGGCAAGTTGTTTTATTTTACTATTTTAGGCGCGTACTGTTTCATACAACCATTACACAAGGAGACTGGTGTGCTGTCTCCTTGAACCACTTTTTGTTTTTTATGCTTATCAGCTCTTTTCTTTTGATTAACTGTTCCTTATGTCTGTCATGCCTACCCCTAGCATTGGTGGTCAGGCACTATAGCTGGCTGCTGTGTTCTTCACCCATCGCAGCCCCCTTTTCCGGAAGGCAAGCAAGGCTGGTACTTGGTTGCCCCCAGGTCTTAAACAGAATGCTATAGTGCCTAGCTACCATGCTGGGACAGGCATGAACCAAGCACAGTGAACAAGTACTTACAGTTGGCAGACAAGCGGAGTAGTCAGTGACAGCCCAGGTTCAGGGCGGGCTGAGTCCTGAACATAGCAGGACAGGGCTAAGATGAAGGTCAAGGCAGTAACACAGGAAACTTGAAGCATGTGCTACAAATTGGCTTAAATTAGGTTTGGTCTCCACCCAGAGACTGGCAACATCAATCAGGCCGACAGGCAGACAGGGAGAATGTAGCCCAGCCAAAACCAGGATGCTGGAATGAGACCAGCAGTTGTGTTGGAATAGGGGCGTTATACGCTTCTGACAATGTCTTGGAGCTTTTGTACTCGTACCTAACAGCTACCGTGTAGTTTTTATTGTATAAAAAATCTGTAAAAATGCTCAGATTCAAAAAAATTTAGTTGTTTGGTGAAAATGGGTAGGCTTTCCTGAAGAGATGAGTTTTCAGGAATCATCTTAAGAAGTGTTGAGCGAACCCGGACTGTAACGTTCGGGTCCATACCAAACTTTGGGGTGTCCGGGACCCGGACCCGAACCCGGACTTTTCAAAAAATGTTCGGGTTCAGGTTCTGGTAGTTGATCACGCATGTTGAATAGCTGCAGGGCAGCCAATCAACAAGCGTTTCACTGGTTTACCCATAGAAGCCATCACAGCCATGCCTACTAATGGCATGGCTGTGATTGGCCAGTGCATCATGTGACCCAGCCTTTATATGAGGCTGGAGTCACAGTGCTGCATGTCACATGCTCTTGGGTTAGTGTAGGGAGAGGGTGCTGCCGGCGTTTTTGTGAGGGAGAGATTGCAGACATTTTAACATCTGATCCTGCATCCTGAGATTACTACTGCTGTTCCTCTGAGGGACAGATTGCAGAAATTTGAGATTTCACATACTGCTGCTTTGAGTGACAGATTGCAGATCAAACTCTGCATAACACAACGATCGTTACGATCGTACACAACGATCAGATTGTGGGATCTTACACAATGATCAGATTGTGGGAGTAATTTGAGATTTCACATACTGCTGCTTTGAGAGATCTGACTGCACTAGGTAGAGGCTTCTGCTTAGAGGGACAGATTATTGTTCAAAAATCATTTCCTAGTTCTAAAGGGAGAGGTTCTAGCTGCAGCTGTAAGTGACACATTATTGTTCAAAAATCATCTCCTAGTTTATTTGATTTTAATTTATTTTCCCTATCCCCATTTTTTTTGTAGGGCACTTGCCCTACTCTTACCCCCATTTTACTTCCTTTTGCAGCCCTCTAGCACTTGCCAGGACTTTGTTACAGCCATTTTTGTGCCTAAAAATTCGGGTCCCCATTGACTTCAATGGTGTTCGGGGTCCGGGATAACATTCGGGCAACGTTCGGTGCTGAACCCGGACCCTCCGAACCCGAACATCCAGGTGTTCGCTCAACTCTAATCTTAAGGTGGACAGAGTAGGAGATAGTTGGACAGATTGGAAGTAAGACATTTCATAGGATGGGTAAGACTCTGGAGAAGCCAAATGTAATCCATTCCAAAAACCCAATCTGTTCCAAAATCCAATCTAAATCCCAATGCATTCTAAAAGTTTGATGTCTAAAAATCTGATCCAATATAAAAATCTAATACAATCAAAAAACACAAACCAATCCAATAATCAAATCCAACATGAAAATCCATTCCAAGAGTCAAATCCAATCTAAAAACCTAATCCTGTAAAAAAAAAAAAAAAACAATAGAAAAAATAAAATAAAACCCTATCAATTCCAATCCAAAAATTCCAAACCCAATTAATTTGCTTTTTTTTTTTTTTTTTTGCCTGGAGGTGCTTGATAGATTTAAACTGCAAATGTACTTTAACCACTTCAGCCCCGGAAGGATTTCACACTTTAGGACCAGAGCACTTTTTGTGATTTGGCACTGCTTTGCTTTAACTGACAATTGCATCCTTTTTTTCCCACAAAATTTGCGTCCTTTTTTTCCCACAAATAGAGCTTTCTTTTGGTGGTATTTGATCCCCTCTGCGTCATTTTTGATCGCTGCTATAAACAAAAGAAGAGCGACAATTTTGCAAAAAAACACAAATTTCTTACTTTTTGCTAAAATCCAAAAAAAAAAAATATATAAAAAAGCATTTTTTTCCATCGGTTTTGGCCGATTTATATTCTTCCTCATACTTTTGGTAAAAAAAAATCGCAATTGCCATTTATTGATTGGTTTGCTCAAAAGGTGCCCCGTTTACGGACAATGAGAATTCATTTCTGGGGTTTTTTTATTTTTTTATTTTTTACTAGTAATGGCGGCGATCTGCGATTTTTAGCGGTACTGCGATATTGCAGCGGACATGTTGGACCATTTTGACACTTTTTTGGGACTATTGGCATTTATACAGTGCTATAAAAATGCACTGATTACTGTGTAAATGCCTTTAGGTTAACCTGCAGGGGGCGCTCTAAGGGTTAACAGTCTTCCCTGGGCGTGTTCTGTGTGTGGGCTGCCCTGGCTGGGGGAAGGGAGTGATCACGGCTTCCATACACAGGAAGCCTGTGATCATCGCCCATCCACCTCTAAAACAGAACGGAAATCCGTGTTCTCTCACTTTTGGGGGGGGGCCATTGGGGGTAGAAGGCGGCGATCAAGTCCGCCGCACCCGCTCCCTGCCCCCCCCCGGACACAGTGAGCGCACGAGCCCGCCTCCGGCGGGGCGCGCGCTCACAGCACTAGTTGTCGCCGTCGTATGATGGCGGTTTGCGATAACGAGCCACTCTGTCGCCGTCAGACTGCGGTCGGCAAGTGGTTAAAGAAGACTTTTAAAACCAATCAATACTGGTATAAAATGAGGCTACCCAATGGAGGCTGGATGGAAGACGGTCCAGTGGTTGGTAATATTGTGAGTCTGCGTTTCCTCACTAAGAAATGGCCAGATAATCATCTGGTATAGATTTTGAGGGGTACTCCAGTGTCCTGGTATAGTTCAGGATGGGCCATGTGCTTGTTGCCTCCCTTTTCCTGACCATTTAAGTTACATGCATGGATAAGGGTCTGGTATGGATTTTAAAGGGGGAACCCATGAGAAAAGACAAAGGAAAGTGTTTGGGTCCTCCTCAGAATGCAAACTGGCCCCTCCAGGATAAGGTCTGGTATAGATATGGAAGTGGCCCTCACACAAAAAAAACTAAAGAAAGGCATGGGATCCCCATAAAAATCCATACCAAACACTTAAATATAGGCTTGCATCCTTCCTGGCCAGGAAATTGTGGGAGAGTGCCCTCCTCTTTAACCAGGCCACATATCCTCAACATTAAGAGAGTAGCTTTCAGGGGTGGGGCACAAAGCCTCCACCTACTGCACAACACCTTGTCCTTCATATTGATAGGGATAAGGACCTCAGCCCTACATTCATGGCCCCGGTGGATGTGGGGGCCTACAGGGAGGGGGTACGTATCAGAATCTGGAAGAACTGGACTAACTACTTTATTATAGAAATATGAAGTGAGTGCTGCTCTCATTCCAAGAGGGTCTAATGTGTCACAGAAAAACCTTTGATTACATCATAGTGCGGAGGGTGGTCTTTCTGGTCTGATATGTCAGTTGTCACCTTGTATAGGGGAAGGTCTCTCTGGTCTTATACTGTATATCCCTTATCACTGTGTGTGGTGGAAGGTCTCTTTGTTCTGATGTGTCAGTTGTCATCTTGTGTGGTGGAAGGTATCTTTGTTCTGATGTGTCAGTTGTCATCTTGTGTGGTGGAAGGTATCTTTGGTCTGATGTGTCAGTTGTCATCTTGTGTGGTGGAAGGTATCTTTGGTCTGATGTGTCAGTTGTCATCTTGGGTGGTGGAAGGTATTTTTGGTCTGATGTGTCAGTTGTCATCTTGGGTGGTGGAAGGTATCTTTGGTCTGATGTGTTAGTTGTCATCTTGTGTGGTGGAAGGTATCTTTGGTCTGATGTGTTAGTTGTCATCTTGGGTGGTGGAAGGTCTCTTTGGTCTGATGTGTCAGTTGTCATCTTGTGTGGTGGAAGGTATCTTTGGTCTGATGTGTCAGTTGTCATCTTGTGTGGTGGAAGGTCTCTTTGGTCTGATGTGTCAGTTGTCATCTTGTGTGGTGGAAGGTCTCTTTGGTCTGATGTGTCAGTTGTCATCTTGTGTGGTGGAAGGTCTCTTCGGCCTGATGTGTCAGTTGTCATCTTGTGTGGTGGAAGGTATCTTTGGTCTGATGTGTTAGTTGTCATCTTGTGTGGTGGAAGGTCTCTTCGGCCTGATGTGTCAGTTGTCATCTTGTGTGGTGGAAGGTCTCTTCGGCCTGATGTGTTAGTTGTCATCTTGGATGGTGGAAGGTCTCTTTGGTCTGATGTGTTAGTTGTCATCTTGGGTGGTGGAAGGTCTCTTTGGTCTGATGTGTCAGCTGTCATCTTGGGTGGTGGAAGGTATCTTTGGTCTGATGTGTCAGTTGTCATCTTGTGTGGTGCAAGGTCTCTTTGGTCTGATGTGTCAGTTGTCATCTTGTGTGGTGGAAGGTCTCACTAGTCTGATGTGTCAGTTGTCATCTTGTGTGGTGGAAGGTCTCACTAGTCTGATATGCCATCTGTCATTTTGTGGGGGGATGTCTCTGTGGTCTGATATGTCAGCGGTCGTCTAGTGGGGGTATCTTTCTAGTATGATATGACATATGTCACGTTGTAGGGGGCTGTCTCTCTAGTGTGATATGACAGTTGTCCCCTTGTGTGGGGAATGCCTCTCTGGTCTGATATATCCATTATCACCTTGTGTGGGGAATGAATGTCTCTCTGGTCAGATATGTCATTTGTCACCTTCTGTGGGGATTGTGACGAAAGGTGATGTCAGACCACGGCTCTTTTCACCAACTTGTGACAAATGACTTGTCAACCTCACACCGTGCTGCCACTGATTTGCAACAATGACACTTTCAGCCTCACCCTGCACATAGATTTTCCAGATTGTGGAAGCCCCAATCAAAGTGCCGACAGGCTGAGAGTGATTGTCACTGGGTTTAGTTAACTGAGCAATTAACCATTTAACCACTTCAACCCCCCTCCTGCCCAGTCCAATTTTTCTATTTCAGGGCTGTCACACTTTGAATGACAATTACACAGTCATGTAACACTGCCACCCAAATGACATTTTTAGCATGTTTTTGGTATTTGATCACCGCTGGGTTTTTTATTTTTTGCTAAACAAATTAAAAAAGAAGTATTTCTCTCCAGATTTAAGACTGTAAGGTGTAGGCCTGTCTACTTGCCTAGGGAATTCACAGCAGTGTCCATTTTCACGGTATATATAACGACAGATGCAAATACTGCAGCGGCTCTGGATATGTTGGCAAAGGCAATAGATAAATTCCAGTGTGCACAACCTTTTGGGGCACTTGTGACTGCAGGAGACTTCAATCATGCAAACTTGAGGTCCATGGTCCTGGGATTCCACCAGTGAGGTGGCCACTAGAGGTGCGAGCACACTGATTATGGTCTTTTCCAATATTAAGCAAGCCTACAGAGCCATCTCACTATTTCATTTAGGTGAGTCAGGTCACCTGTCTTTCTTTCTAGTCCCCCTGTATACTCCTGTTAGGCAGAGAGCTGCCCCAGAAAGAAAGTAGATAAGGACCTGGCAAGAAGGCTCTCCTGAACGGTTGTAGGACTGTGTCGAGAGGATTAACTGGGAGATATTTGAACAACAGGACCTAAATACTGTATGTATAGAGATACAGTGTTGAACTACATAAGATCCTGTGTAGATAATGTTACAGTGGGAAAGTGCATCAGGGTCTTCTCTAATCAGAAGCCCCGGATGACTATGAGAGTCCGGTGTCTTTTGAGAGATCGGGAAAGTGCCTTTAGAAATGGGGATACGGTAAAGTATAGTGCTGCCAGGGCAAAACTGAAGAGAGGTATAAAAAAGGCCAAATTAACCTATAAAAGTAGAATTGAAGAATGATTTAGGGGTAACGACATACGGGAAGGTTGGAAAGGGATACAGCACATTATAAATCATAATGTAAAGGCCAGTACCCAAGGAGCTAAATGGATGTTTCTCACATTTCGAGGTTGTGGACTCTGGACAAATGCATGGGCTTAGACCCTTAGGCTTGGATATGGAAGATGCCGCACTCTTGGTGCAGGAACATGAGGCCTGACAGGCATTCGGGTTCATAAATATTAGAAAATTAGTTGGTCCAGGCAATGTCCCAAGGAGGGTAATCAAGGCCTGTGCAAATCAACTTGCAGGGGTTTTTACCAAGATATTTACCTGACCAGAGGTGTAACTAGAACCTTCAGGGCCCCGGTGCAAGAAATTATGAAGGACCCACCTAACCCCTGGCCAGGGCCCTTCCCTCTTCCCACTGATCCTGGGGCCCTTTACTCCTATTGCGGGTTCCTTTATTATGGTCCTGCAGCGAGGCCCTTTCACAAGTTCTGCAGCGGGCCCCCCTTTCTGCCAACTTCGGACCTCCCCATGGTGGTGAAATGCCCAATTGCAACCATCTCTTCATCATGACACATCTTCTACAGCAGCTGGCAGGAGAGAGGAGGGGGAAGACAGCAGCTCTGTGGGGAGACCAGGAAAACACACAGGGACCCTGGGAACAGCAGAAGACAAGTAAACTGGATAGGAGGGGCAGCGGGGGCAGCATATAGAGGAACCAATCTCCTGCATTAGAAGGAAAATGGAGGAGAATGGTTCCTCTAAATGCCACCCCCACCATCCCTCCTATCCAGGTGTACAAGGGAGGCACACGGGCCCCCTGGAGCATGGGGCCCGGTTGCAATTGCAACCCCTGTAGTTATGCCCCCGTACCTGACCACTATTATTACCTGCAGTTACAACTTGCCTAAAATCAACTTGTTATCACTCCTATCCCAAAGAAAGCAAATATACACAGTTTAAACGATTACATGCCAGCCTCGCTCACTTCGGTGATAGTGAAGTGTTTTGAGAGACTAGTGTTAAAACACAACAAAGCGGCCTTACCAGGCAGTTTTCGATCCTTACCGGTTTTCATACAGAGCAAACAGAAGTACTGAAGTGTTTTTGCACTGCAAGGGGCTCTAAGTCACTTAGAGCATCCTGGCAATTATGTAAGTATGCTGTTCATTGATTACAGTTCAGCATTTAATACCGTTTTCCTGGACTTACTTGTTGGGAAAATGTTGAGGCTTGGCTTGGCTTCATCCCTTTTCTCCACAGGTGGTTAACCACTTGCCGACCGCCGATCGGCATTTGACGGCGGCAAAGTGGTTCATTCCCGCAAAACGCCGTCATACGACGGCGGCCGCAAGATCGCGCCTAGTGAGCGCGCACCGCCGGAGGCGCGCGCCCACGCTCACTGTGTTCGGGGAGGGCCAGGGAGCGGGTGCGGCGGCTTCGATTGCCGCCGGCTACCCGCGATGCCCCCCCCGGAGTGAAAGAACGGAGGTCCGTGTAAGTAAACACGGACCTCCGCTCTGTGTGAGAGGGGGAAGGGCTGTGATCGCAGCCTTCCTCTACATGGAAGCTGTGACCACTTCCCTTCCCCAGCTAGGGCAGCCCACACACAGTTAGAACACCCAGGGAACACAGTTAACCCTTAGAGCGCCCCCTGCAGGTTAACCCCTTCACTGCCAATGGCATTTACACAGTAATCAGTGCATTTTTTTAGCACTGATCGCTGTATAAATGCCAATGGTCCAAAAAAGTGTCAAAATGTTCCGACATGTCCGCTGAAATATCGCAGTACCGCTAAAAATCGCAGATCGCCGCCATTACTAATAAAAAATAAAAAAAAAATAAAAACCCCAAAAATGAATTCTCATCAT
>BLSH010083395.1:121031-137128 GCA_018402905.1 Glandirana rugosa | reverse complement strand
ACACAGAGATTTTAGCCAGGACACAGGGATATTAGCCAGGACACAGGGATATTAGCCAGGACACAGGGATATTAGCCAGGACATAGGGATATTAGCCAGGACACAGGGATTTTAGCCAGGACACAGAGACTGTAGCCAGAACACATAAGGGATGAGTAAGGTAGTTTCACATTAAACAGAGCTGTGCTGCTTCTAAGAGCCGTTCTTGTAACTGTAACTTATCACATTTGAATGTAGAGAATGCAGAGAGAGCTGCAGCTCTTCACTTTGATCAGGAGGTGGGCGGGACTGAACAGCTAACATCAGCTTGTCCCGCCCACCTGCCGACATCAAGCTGAAAATCTGACACCTCTCTCAGCATTCTCTACATTCCAATGTGATTAGTCACAGTTACAAAGCACAGAACGGCTCTTAGAAGCAGCACAGCTCTGTTTAATGTGAAACTACTGATCACCCACAGACACTGACTCGGGTATAAGCCGAGGGGGGTCTTTTTCAGCACACAAAATGTGCTGAAAAACTTGGCTTATACTCGAGTATATACGATATATTTTTTTAATATATTTTTTTCATTTTGACAGGCACATCTTTCATATGGCCTTTCTTTTTCCCTTTCCCCTCCCCCGTGCTCCCCCACTGAACAGCAGTTATTCATATGTATGTGTATATACATATATTTATGTGGTTGCAGTGGATCTATTTTATTCATTTTAACAGTTGCATTTTATTCTATATACCATCTTCTGTTTTTATTCGTTTTTATATAGATCATTTTGATTAATGTATTTACTTAGCTATTCTCACACTCCCTTTTTTATATGTATTGTGATCGGTAGTGAGCTCTTATGTTATGGGTATTGCTGCTGTTCGTTTATATGTTTGCATATGTCGCTTATTCTCACATGTATTTTATATTATTTGACTGCAATTGTAAGAGTCCATTATTATTATTTTTTATGTATATAATTTGACCATATTTTTAACCATCCTATGCCCCATGTGGTAACCCGCCCCTCAGACAGTCGTTGGTGGTGTAGGTCGTCTGCACTGGGCTACTTAAAGATGGTGGCACAATCAACCAGTATGCCTGATGAAAGAGCGCGCGTGCCTCTACACCGCACGGCGCACGCTCTGAAACGTGTCGCAAGGTGATGACATCACTCTCCCTCGCCTCTGTAATCTGCGCTCCGAGCCTCGTTTTGGCGCCCATCTCCAGCTGGCCCTGGACGCCTTCCCCTTACATCTCACGGCAGTGGCTGCAGATCCCGGGAAGCAGAGTGGATTGAAGTCATGGTCATCAAAAGTCCCTGTTTGATGTGCCTTATCCCATTCTGCCTATGTGAGTTGCCATTTAGCTTTTATTAATAAATATTTTACATATCAGTCTGCACTTAGCGGTGCCTCTTTCCTTGTTTTTCTCTTATAGTGGCTACTAGCTTTCATCCACCAAGAGTGCAGGCCTTCGTGCTTAATATCCATCATTGGACTCTATGGACTATTGTCATTGACCTGTAGTGCATTTGGTTTTTTGCACCTTTTTTCTTTTTTTTTTTGAAAAAGATAGTGGAGAAAGCTGGGAGAGATTGGGATATGTTGCAGCAGTACCTCCTGTTTGCCATACGAGAGGTACCGCAAGCGTCTACGGGGTATTCCCCCTTTGAACTCTTGTATGATAGACATCCCAGGGGACTGCTAGATGTCGCAAAAGAGACAAGGGTAGGAAAGACCACCCCATATAGGAGCATCATCGAGCATATCTCCGTGATGCAGGATCGAATCGCAGTAGTTCTGCCCCTGGTGCGAGAACATATGGAGCGAGCGCAGGAGGCCCAGAGGAGGGTTTATAATCGCGATGCCAAAACCCAGACTTTCAACCCCCAGAGACAGTGTGCTGGTACTAGTCCCCACTGTTGAAAGTAAATTCCTAGCAAAGTGGCAGGGTCCCTTTGAGATTAGGGAAAGAGTAGGGGAAGTGAACTACAAAGTTTACCAGCCAGGGAAAAGGAAACCCAAGCAAATTTGCCATGTGAATTTCTTAAAACTGTGGAAAGACAGAAAGACTTTATTGGCAGTGCCCACTCCTCAAGAAGACAGGCTATCCATGAGTCCTTGAAACACTGACGCAACAAAAGGACGTTAAGGAATTTATCAGTAAAAATAGAGATTTTTTTCTCTCCCCTACCCAGACTGACCACCGTACTACAACATGACATAATTACTGAACCCGGGGTCCGCATAAATGTAAAACCCTACCGAATACCTGAGGCTAGATGGGAGGTGGCGGCAAAGGAAATAAAAACCATGTTGGAGTTAGACGTGATAGAGGAGTTCCACAGCGCCTGGTCGAGCCCTATAGTGCTGGTCCCAATGCCCGATGGCACTATCAGGTTCTGTAACGATTTCAGGAAGCTGAATAACGTGTCTGAGTTTGACGCATACCCGATGCTGTGGGTTGACGAACTTGTGGACAGGTTGGGAGGTGCCCAGTACATAACAACCCTAGACCTAACTAAGGGTTACTGGCAGATCCCCCTAACGGAGTCAGCAACGGAGAAACAGCCTTTCCTACCCCCAAGGGTTACTTCCAGTACAAGCGAATGCTGTTTGGGCTGCATTGGGCCCCTGCATCCTTCCAGAGAATGATAGATACAACTTTCAGGCCGCCTCACCCCTATGCAGCCGCCTATTTAGATGATGTGGTCATCCACAGTCCAGATTGGGAATCGCATCTGCCCCGAGTACAAGCAGTCGTAGATTCTCTTAGGGTAGCAGGTTTAATAGACAACCCAAAAAAGTATGCCATAGGCCTGGAGGAGGCCAAATACCTTGGGTATGTTATTGGTCGGGGGATGATCAAGCACCAGACCAATAAGATCAAGGCAATTCAAAAGTAACCCCAACCGGTGAATAAAAAACAGGTTTGTGCTTTCCCGGGGATTACAGGTTATTACAGGAGGTTCATATCCGACTTTGCCACCATTGACTCACTCTGACATATCTGATGAAGGGGAGAGCGTCGGGCATGGTTAAGTGGAATCCGGAAGCCGAGAAGGCATTCCAGAAGTTGAAGCAAGCCCTTTGTGTGCTCGTGATCCTGGACTTCACAAAAGAGTTTGTTGTACAAACAGACACCTCTGAGGTGGGACTAGGTGCTGTTCTGTCCCTGATCAGAGATGGTGAGGAGCACTCGGTTGTCTACTTAAGCAGGAAGCTTAACAGGCATGAGAACTATGCTATTGTGGAGAAGGAGTGCTTGGAGATCAAGTGGGCCTTAGAGGCGCTGAGGTACTACCTCTTAGGAAGGTCGTTTAGGCTAGCCACCGACCATACCCCCCTGAACTGAATGTGTGACAACCGGGTAGAAAAAGGTGGTTCCTGGCCCTACAGCCATTTAAGTTCACAGTGGAACACCGGGCGGGAAGACTCCAGAACAATGCGGATACCCTCTTCACTAGTCCACTAGTCTACTATATGGTTGGAACAGTTGCTCAGCCGCAGGGGCTTGAGCAGAGGGGGAGGATATGTGACAGCATGCGAGGCGAAGTGGTAGATGGATGCTACCTGTCGCCTTGTATGTGTTCATATGGATTGAATTAAACAGAGTCCGGTCTGGATTTTACCAGCCACCATGGCAGGGCTGGTTCCGGTCCAGAGTTTGTGGTCCACTGGAGTCCACCAGCAGGTGGCTTAAATAATCAGGGAGATATTTCACTTGAGCTCTGACCTTGAACTCAGAGAGGGATCAGAGGGAGCTCTGTGTCTATTTGGACTTTAAAAGACAAGGTTTGCCCCACACCATATACTAAGGAAACTATACAGTTTAGTTAAGCGCCAGACGGCAAGGATTTATTTTCTGTTTTGTTTGTTTTTAATAGGCAAAACTTTTACCAATAAACCTGGCAAGCCACCAGATTTTAACCACCTCAATACTGGGCACTTTCACCCCCTTCACTGAAGTGTGCTGATACGCTGCACTTACAGGCATTGATTAGGTGGCACTGATGAGGAGGCACTAATATGTCGCACTTATGGGCACTGATAGGTGGCACTGGTGGGCACTGATGGGTGGCATTGGTGTGAGCTGATGAGGCAGCACTGATGGGCATTGATAGGCTGCACTGATGAGGTGGCACTGATGGGCAATCATGAGACGGCATTTATGGGCAGTGATTAGGTGGTGACATGGACTTTCACTGTATTGTTCATTTAAGCACAAGAGACACTATTTTGTTCACGCTGTTGAAATGTGTGCTATGACCTTCACTTATCACACAGATACAACTTCTGCTAGACGCTGTCTCAGTCTCTACTCCCCCCCTCCCCTCTCAAATGTTTTACCTTTGCAATTATTCTATTCGCTAGCTTTCAATAATATATTTCTATTTGTTAGTTTTCAATAACATCTCACACCACCCCTTTCTTATCTATGTATAAAATATCATGTAATAATACATTTTGTCAGAGCTGACATTTTAAACACAGAGATTGCGTCCTGTGGATCGGTTCCTGCAATTGCAAAACTAACTTTTATTTTTAAAGTCACAACCAGAAATTTCCCATAACAGTTTGTGGCGAGCCATATCAGGAGTTTGTCAGAGTCTCCAGAAGGAACCGCTCCTTGATCGGGATCATCGGGAACGCAGACCTCTAAATGCCGGCTTGGTAAGCTGTCCTTAAGCTTGCTATATTTTCTGCCTTTCCTATGTATCCTATCTGTCGGTTCTCAAGGAAACCAGACCAATCTCTGACCTTTCTGGTTGGGTAAGGTGTGTGTGTAAATGTGTTTGTGTCCCCCTTCACGGGTCACACTGTGTGTGGATAACGATAAACCCCTGCAGTTCCCAGCGTTGAGTCCTTGTGGGCGGCCTGAGCCTGAGGCGAATGGTAGGGACAGATAAAACCCACAGAGAAGAGATCCACGTAGATAAGTGGAGACTATTCTTGTAAATCTGCAGATTTGCTCTACAATTTATTTTAGAGGCAAGAGGGTATAGGCACAAGTAGAGAAAAGACTGGCCAGTCATTATGGGCATTAATTTAAATAAGGGAATGAAGGGTGAGAGACCCTCAGAAAAAGCCCAGTGCAAGATAAGCACTAGAGCACTAGAGAATATATGAACCAAGGGGGCGCATGCGCGGCGCGGATCGGTCCGGACGTGTCCTCGTGTAGCTCCAGCGCTACGGACACTTAGAGCGGCTGTACAGGGGCTATAAGCCTGAAAATCTAATCAAAAAGTAGCTCACCCCCTCGACGACATACCCGTGTATGCTTGGAAGGAAAAAATCCTGCAAGCGCTGCTCTCAGGGCACTTTAACAGCCTATCTTCTTCGCTCCAAAGAGAAGCTGAAAATGACTAAAGATGGCGCCGGTTCATCTCCCTCATGCTGCACTCTGGACTCCCAGCCATCCCTATCCACATCAGAGGACCATGAGTATTCACTCTCACCCTCAGTTTCACTCACTAAAGCTGATTTGGAAGATATCCTGGCTGCCATGTATGAAAGGATTGCAAACAAATTGCACTCTGAAATTAGTAAATCTACACAGGCCCTGTCTCAAGAAATCGCTACCCTAGGCTCCCGCACTGATCGATTAGAGACTAAGGATGATGAGCTGACCCTTGCACATAATGATTTAAGGAAAGACTATGATGCCCTGGCAGAAAACTTTTTGCAAATTCAGGCGCAAGTCGAAGACCTAGAAAATCGCAATCGAAGATGCAATCTTAGAGTGCGTGGAGTTCAAGAATCTGTCACTGATTTAAACCCTGCCATGCTGAAATTGTTCCATTCCCTGGTCCCTGACAAACCAGACTCAGCATTTATTTTCGACAGAATGCACAGAGCATTGCGCCCTAAACCTCCTATAGACAAACCACCCCGCAATATAATAATGTGCTTTAAGGACTTTCTCATTATAGAGGAAATTCTCAGAGCCTCCAGATGTAATTCAAACATCATTTTGGATGGAGCCAAATTACACATTTTTCCCGATATTTCGCAAGCTACCCTGGAGCGCAGAAGGAACATGAGAGAAATCACCTCTGTCCTGCAGAGCGCCAGAATTAGATACAGATGGGGTTTCCTATTCAAGCTCACTGTCCCACATAATGGGACAATATACACAGTCTACAACATCACCGACGGTAAAGACCTCCTTATCAAGCTAGGCCTTCTTGAGCCTGAGCCACTACTGCGCCTACAAGCCACTCCAAGACCGTCACCCATATGGTCTACACCCGCATCCAGGAATGACAACAGGAGAAACAGACCTCAACCTCGCAATCTAAATACATAACTTTATGAAAGTCCCATTCCACTATTCCTATCCTCTTTTTATTTTCTCATTTTTTCTTCACCCAGGAAATGCCTTTTTTTACACATTATCATTTTTTTCCCCCTTTTTTTTTTCAATATTCAGTTTTCACGAATTGCATGTACATACATATACAATTCAATTGTCTGTCTATTCACTTGGAACTTTCATCCTTGCATCTGGATTAATTAATTTCTGTGGTCTCTGTCTCCCTCATCTGGTGACCCTGAATCAATGCAATTCCCTCTACTTTAACTTAATCTTTTGCAATAACTCAGTTTCAATGACTACCTCCTTCTTCAACTGTACCTTCTTAAATCATCTACTACCGCCCTAGAGCCTTTACAGGCTCTATATATTTTTTTTCTTTTTACAACGGACGAATCAATATTACTGACTTTATATCATTTTTATTTTTTTATATGTTCATATAGTTTATTGCAGTGTCAGCTGGTTACATGTTTATTGCAGTCTCTGGCTCTCTCTGGTGGGGAAATGGAGATAGCTGACCCCTTTTGGTTTTACTACCTCAACACAGATCTTGGTTGAATGCTTCATTATCATACTACCTATTGAATCTATCTTTTATCTATATGGAACCCCCTTATTACTTACCCATACATTACAATGTTTAGACTAACTATAGTGCCTTACTCCCACATCCGATCACCTTACTTGGGTACTTTGCTAGCTAAGATTGTTCTTTACTTGATCAAGCTGTATTTTTGTTTCCGCAAATACTAAGGTCAACATCTTCACTCCCTATTGATCCAGGAGACTCAAGTTAAATCTGCAAGAATTTTGCAGTGGAATCCTACATACCCTGGCTCCTAATTCAGAGCCTCAAAATGGACTGCGTTAATACTACCTCAAGGTATTTGGTAAAATTTCTACATCCCTTCCGGGTAACACACCCTCACTAATTTGCATATGCCGCACAGCCCGTTCGCCGTGCTTGTTTGACTCCACTCTTGTCGCAGGCTCCTCGGCCTAGAACAGGCTGGCCCGATTTGGCAGTTTTTTCTTTGGTTCTCCCTGTCCCCTCCCCCCCTCAGAATCTAGGGGAGGCGAGGTGGAGCCTTACCTTGCAGTCTGCGACAAGATCGGGGCGATTTTTTTGTCCCAATTTTGAACAACAGTTTAGGCCAACTGACCTTATGTCTCTTGGCCTCCGTTACAAAGTTAAGATGTTTTTGTTCTTGGTTTTGATTATTATTTTTTTTCTCTTTGGAAGATCAATGTTTACTTGTTTATACAAGACAATTTGCTTTTGCAATATCAGTTATGTTCACCTTGATAGGCCCTCTGATCAATTGTCATTACCCTCTTGTGACACATTGGACACAGACAGTTCTACATTCATTCATCCCTTAGTACCTAATTTTTATACGCTCATTAATATAGATTTCCCCAATCAAATATGGCCTTTAAAATAATATCGCACAATGTGCAAGGATTCAACTCCCCACACAAACGTAGAAAGGCTTTTAGACACTACAAGAGATTAAATGCAGATATTATACTTCTGCAAGAGACCCATTTTGACTCTAATAACCACCCCACTTTCTTTGATAAAAATATCAACGACACTATTATACCACATTTCACAATAAAACCAGAGGTACCGCTATATTCATCAAAAACTCACTTGATTTTGAGACCCTTCATATTCATAAAGACTCTGAAAGCCGCTTTATAATAATACAAGGAAAAATTGATGGTCGAAACATTACCATAGCCTCAGTATACGCACCTAATGAAGCCCACTCCACCTTTTTCAACACCTTTTTTAATTCCTTAGACAAATATATCTCCCCACACCTTGTTGTTGGTGGAGACTTCAACCTGGTGGCACATCATTCCCTAGATAGGAACTCCCCATCCCCTAACTCTAGAACCTTCTCCAAGTCATTACATAAATCTCTCAACTTACAAATTAATAGACACCTGGAGATCTCACAACATAGGCATAAAAGAATACACCCATTTCTCATACCCACACAATAGTTTTTCACGTTTAGACTAAATCTTCACAACCCCCATCATACTAGCCAATTCCCACAATGCGGAAATAATTCCTTGTCCCTGGTCAGACCACCATATAGTATTGTTTGAGACTTCCTACATAGGTTTCCCTTCCTCTCCCTACTCTTGGAGATTAAATGATTCTTTATTAACCACTTGCCGACCACCGATCGGCATCTGACGGCGGCTACCCGCGATGGCCCCCCCGGAGCGAGTGAGCGGAGGTCCGTGTATGTAAACACGGACCTCCGCTCTGTGTGAAGGCTGTGACCACTTCCCTTCCCCAGATAGGCAGTCCCCCATACAGTTAGAACACGCCCAGGGAACATAGTTAACCCTTAGCGCGCCCCCTGCAGGTTAACCCCTTCACTGCCAATGGCATTTACACAGTAATCAGTGCATTTTTATAGCACTGATCGCTGTATAAATGCCAATGGTCCCAAAAAAGTGTCAAAATGGTCCGACATGTCCGCTGAAATATCGCAGTACCGCAAAAAATCGCAGATCGCCGCCATTTTTAGTAAAAAATAAAAAAAAATTAAAAACCCCAAAAATGAATTCTCATCATCCGTAAACGTGACCACTTTTGCGCAAACCAATCAATAAACGCCGATTGCGATTTTTTTTATCGCAAATATGAGGAAGAATATAAATCGGCCAAAAACGGTGAAAAAAAATGTTTTTTTATATATTTTTTTTGGATTTGTATTTTAGGAAAAAGTAAGAAATTTGTTTTTTTTTGCAAAATTGTCGCTCTTCTTTTGTTTATAGCGGCGATCAGAAATGACGCAGCGGTGATCAAATACCACCAAAAGAAAGCTCTATTTGTGGGAAAAAAAGGATGCAAATTTCGTTTGGGTACAACGTCGCACGACCGCGCAATTGTCAGTTAAAGCGACGCAGCGCCGAATCGCAAAAAGGGCTGCGGTCCTAAAGCTGGAAATCCTTCCGGGGCTGAAGTGGTTAACTGACCCCATCATATACCAACAGATCTCTAAAAATATTGAAGAATACTTTATTAATAACAATACAATGGATGTCTCCCCTTCAACTCTATGGGTCGCTCATAAGGTGGTTCTAAGAGGGCAATTAATCAAAATAGCCTCTACTAAAAAAAAAAAAGCAAGAATCGCTGATTTTAACTCTCTCTCTAGAGAGCTACACACTCTCCATAACAAAATCAGTTCTTCCCCCTCTCCCTCCCTTACACAATTAATTAATCTTAAACGTCATGCTTTAGATTCTCTCCTCACTAAAGATACAGAGAAAAGCTTCAGATTCTCTAAAGCTAAATTCCTTCTACATGGCAACAATACCTCCTCTATGTTCGCTAGGAAACAAAATCAATTCATTAAACCCCCACATATCTATAAACTACGTGACCCCAGCGGTAATATGGTCTCTCATCCAAACGAAGTACAAAACATATTTCTAAATTTTTACAAAAACCTTCTCTCAAATCCTCATTCAGCCCCTACTCCATCTGCACTCAACTGGCTCAATAATATCCATCTCCCCTCCCTTAATTCTCAACAAACTGATTTCCTTAACAAACCCTGTTCAGATACAGAAATTTTAGATATAATTCAATCCCTCAAATCCTCCACTGCCCCTCTCCTTGTCCCATATCTAACCAAACTCTTTAACTTCCTTAAAGGTAATCACTTTCCTCCAGAAATGACACTTGCCAATATGTCTCTAATTCCCAAACCCCATAAAGACCATACTCTCCGGCAAAATTTTCGGCCTATATCGGTTCTTAATAATGATCTAAAAATTTTTGGTCGATTATTAGCTGACAGACTGGCTACAATTATCCCATCTCTGGTTCACATCGACCAATCAGGTTTAATCAGAGACAGACAACTCACAGACAATATTAGACTGGTCAATAATATCATTCAAGATGCCTGTCGCTCTTCTCGTCAATTATGCCTACTAAGCCTTGATATAGACAAGGCTTTTGATAGTGTGAGCTGGGATTATCTTGACCTCATTTTAAACAAATTTGGTTTTTCAGATGCTTTCTTTCATGGCTTTAAAGCCCTCTACCACAATCCCCAAACAAGAACTAGAATTCCAGGCAGTAACTCCAAATTTTTCCCACTTAACAGAGGTACAAGACAGGGTTGCCCCCTTTCCCCCTTACTTTGTCCTAGCCCTTGAACCCCTGGCATATGCAATCAGACACAACAAGAATATTCCGGGATATACAAAAGGTCCCTTTGAACATAAAATCAGTCTGTATGCAGACGATGCTATTGTGTTTTTATTGAACCCTTTACAATATATTCCTGCCCTAATCTCAGAACTCAAGACGTTTAAAGAACTATCAGGCCTAGGTATTAACCACTCAAAATGTTCTATTATCCCAATCAATATCCCCCTAATATTGCCTCAGTCATTAAATTAAACTTTTCTTTCTCTTGGTGCACGGGCCCAATTATATACCTGGGGGTCCTGATCTCCTCGGACCCTAACGTTCTATATCACAACAACTTCCCAGGCCTATTCACACAAATTAGAAATCTTCTAAAGACATGGTCTACACATCGCATCTCTCTGTTGGGCAGAATATGTGCAATAAAAATGAGTATCCTCCAAAAACTTTTATTCCTGTTCCGAGCACTCCAAATAAATATACCTAGATATAAAATAGATTCCCTACAGAGGGATGTGAATAGATTTCTCTGGTCTAATAGAAGACCTAGATATAGCAGTGAGCTATTCTACCACCCACAAAAGGACTGAGGTTTGGGCCTTCCTAACCTTTGGCTTTATTACTCACATATTTCACACTGGTTCTCTAAAACCAGTAACATCCCTTGGCTTCTATTTGAGTCTACCTCTATTTCCCCCTACCACCTACAAGGTATTATATGGTCAAATCAAAATCTATACAAACACATTTGGCCTCGTAATATTATAGTATCCCAACTACTTCAATTCTGGCATCGCAATAATGCCACATTTAAGCTCTCTTCCCCTGACCCCCGCCCCTCGCCTCATTCATAGGTGAACCCAGTTTCACTCCAGCTTTCAATAACAACCCAGATTTTGATATATGGACTATAAATAATCTAACTAACATCTCGTCAATAATGGATAATAACCATCTTATTCCTTTGATCTTCTCCAAAAAAAATGTAATCTCCCAATCACACAAGATGAAAACTACGTTCTAATCAAAAACTTTTTCTAATCACAATATCCCCTCAATGCATCACATCCTGTTTCTCCCTTCGAATTAGTCTGCATCAAAGCTCCAAGAGAAAAAGGTCTCATATCTACCATCTATTCATATTTAAATAATAACAATAGACCAATTAAGACGAACCCTATGCTAAGATGGGATTCTGACCTGGGACAAACGTTTTCCATTTTAGATCGGAACAAGATGATGAAAAACCTTAGTAGGAGCAACAGGACCCCTGCCTTTAAGGAAACCCCTATTAAAATCATCACTAGATGGTATCTTACACCCCAAAAATTACACTCCTTTTACCCTACGATATCAGACAGGTGTTTTAGAGGCTGTGGTTCCCTGGGCTCCCTGCTGCACATTTTCTGGGACTGCCCAATATTGAAACCCCTCTGGAACAAAGCTGCCTTACTGATACAAAAAATAACTAATCTGACAGTCACATTATCTCCTTAGACTTGTTTGTTATACCTTTCCATGCCAGACATTCCTTTGCCAATTATGGAGCTGATACATTCCCTGCTGAGCTCTATCCAGTGAACCATTTCTTGTAATTGGCAAACCCCGACCCTACCCTGGACCCAAGTCTTAAACCGTATGGAATCAATCAAATTAACTGAGAGTATCCTACATACAGCTAACGACACAATGCATATCTCCCATGCTAAATGGAAGTCCTGGTCGATACCACAAGAATAATGGTTCCTATCTATCAAATTTCCATCTTGTTATATATATAACCTAGCCCATATACTTTGAATACTAAATGTCAATAATATATGTATGATCTAAAATGCTCTGTTTTTACTCCTATGGCAATGATATATAATGCTGTTCTGTTTTTATGATCTTTCAATAAAACTTTTGTAAACGAGAATATATGAACCAAGGGTACGGTTCTGCCTATACTAAGCCCCTTGATAAATGGGTAGAATAGACAAAAGGAACAGCTAAACCTTTAAGATCTGAAGGGACTTTTGATTTACAACTATGGCAAACTTTTCTGCACAATTATGGCCCACTACTGTGCAGTGAAGGAACGTGGAGAATAGCTTGCACATGGGAGACAGAAGCTAAATTAGCTAATGAAACTGGCTTGACGGAGATGTTTAATAAAGGTCCTGCCCAAATTTACTACATTTGCTCAGAAGACTCTATAAAGGAGGACCCCCCACCTTATGTGGCTGCCAGTTTGGCTTTAAGAGACCCATCAACAAAAGCACAAGAATCAGATTATATGAAACACACAAAAGATGACCTTGGCAATATAGTAGCAAGCAGAGCTTTAAGAGCCCCATATCAACCTACAAAGAGGTATTTGTATCTTAGAAACAGATGATTGGCATAAATCAAAAGGCACATATGCAAAATTAGATCTCTCTGAACTCGTGGCTTGGCCTAGAAAGAATCCAATTGGGTTTGCAAACAAACTTAGTGCTGCAAAGGAAGCATTCGAGGCTTCTGCTACTGACAGCTCCTTGTTAAAGCAGTGGGAAGCAACATGTCAGGCCATATACTTAAAGAATGTGAAGTAGATGTCACAAAGCTTGATAAAATGGTCAGTGGAAGGAAGGTTTGTGAAAAAATGAAGGACAAATTTCCCTGAATATTTGGACAAACCAGACATGCTGCATTCATGAATGCTAAGCAAGGGAAGGAGGAAGCAGCAGGGGCTTATTGGAGGCAGTTAAGTGATATGGCAGAGGAAGCAGCAGGGGCTTATTGGAGGCGGTTAAGTGATATGGCAGAGGAAGCAGGCCTTAAAATAGAGGAAGAAAAGAAGGGAGAAACTGCAAGTCCATCTACACAACTGGTGAAACAAAGGTTTCTTGAAGGTTTAATACCACAGTTGAAAGAAAAGTTGTTCACGGCAAGGCCTGAGGCAGGCAATATGTCTATTCAAGACCTCCTGCCTATCCTGTTATCCATAGAGAACAGGATTAACCAGAAAGATGGCAAACCCAAAGTTGTGTACATGGGGAAGCAGAGGGGAAGAGGAAGAGGCAAAGGCAATTTCAAAAATCATGGCAATCGGGGACCAATCATATTCTACAATTGTAATGGGGAAGGACACATAGCCAATTCTGCCATCTTCCTGACAGTAGACTGGAAAGGAACTTAGAGGCACCTCATGCTGATCCCAGTTCTCTGCCAAAAGCAGTGGATCAGGCATAGGAAAATGTCATGCCAGTGTCAATCATGTTAAATAGGGGAGACAATGGTCCCGAGGCCAGAGAAAAAGTATTTTTACAAGAACTCCCCTATCCTGGAGGAGAAACAGAATTAAACTGTTTAATGGATACTGGTGCAAGCCGAAGCGTGTTTAATATAGAGGACTTACCCCCAGGATTATTATCTGAAAATGTTATCTCTGGTGTTGGCCTAACTAAGTACACTCTCACACATGTAAGTAGGGGTACCTATTAGGACCCTTGCTACTGTATTAGTTATAACCATGCTGTGCTGCAGATACTTATTTTTGTTTATTTGTAGATGCCATGCGTCCACTCCTGAAGAAGCGAGCAGAGCTCGCGAAACACGTTGAGTATTAATATGCATTGTGTATATCTCCATCAGTCTGTATTCATCTGTTTTGTACATGTCTTTGAATGTGAGCACATTATATGCCCTTTGTGCAGAGGTTTTGTATACCTGCTTGTTCATTACGAACTGTTTTACTACAAACAATAAACAAGTATTTTATTTAAACTACTTGTCTGCTTCCCTGGACCACATGTCCCATGGGCGTTCCTCTTTTTCTCGTGTTGGCCTAACTGGGACCTCTACTGATTTGGTTGAGTCCAAGTCACTTAAACTCAGGCTAGGACAGCAAACAGAAATTGTCACTAGTTAGTTTCAGACACAGTTCCTACCAATGTTTTAGGAGCGGACATTTTGAACCAAATGTTGGCAAGCATAGACTACACTCCTACAGGAGTCCAAGTGGTCAGTGGTCTGTCAGGAGAAGTTTTAAATTCTGCGGAGTATTTTTAATCCAAGACTCCACTCCATCATTTCCATAATTTCCACCAGAATTGGAAGTGATTCCCGCTGATTTATGGGCCACCAGCAAATATGACCTAGGTCTGCTGGACTGCACCCCAGTTATGATAAAAATTAAACCAGGAGCCCAACTTCCACAGATTAAACAGCACCCGCTGAGTATTGCTCAGACAGAGGGCATAAAGAATCAAAATACTAAACATAATGCAGCAGGGGTTGTTGTACCAATTAACCACTTGGCCACTGGGCACTTAAACCCCCTTCCTAATCAGACCAATTTTTCAGCTTTCAGTGCTCTCACATTTTGAATGACAATTACTCAGTCATGCAACACTGTATCCATATGAAATTTGCATCCTTTTTTTCACACAAATAGAGCTTTCTTTTGGTGGTATTTAACCACTTCCCGACCAGTGCCGTAAATAAGCGGAGGCTGGTTTTGAGCGGCTCTACCGGGACATCCCGGTATAATTTTTTAGAGCTGGCGGTCGGCTATCCAGGGGTAACGACCGATCCGGCTCGGTCGTTATCCCAGGGAGCGGGAGGGGACATTCCCCCTTCCCGCCGCCTTCCGCCGCTCTTCTCCGGCCTCCCGTCCCACCGGGAGACCGGAGCGACGATCCGGCGCCTCCGCCGGCGCCGGCTAGAAGGAGGCCTGATAGAAGACGTAATCGGCAAGTTCCGGAATCTACGTCACAACGTCACTTCCGGTTTACTCAGCGGCCAAAGGCGTCAATTTTAAAAAATTATAGTATTCAGAATCGCCGTTTTTGGCGATCTGAATACTGTGAAGTGCAAAGGAGGGATGGGGGGTCTAACCCCCAGCCCTCCAAAAAGAGTACCTGTCACCATACATTACTATCACAGGGGATGTTTACATTCCTTGTAATAGCAATAAAAGTGATCAGAATTTTTTTTTTTAACCGCCTCAGGACCGCCCACCGTCAAATGACGGCGGAGCGGTCCTGCTCTCCCAGCGGGTGGACGTCATATGACGTCCTCCCTTTAAGCCGGGATTGCGCGCGATCGGGCGCGCGCATCCCGGCTCTGTCGGTGTCGGCGTGTCCCCAGGACACGCCGCTTCACCGACAGGGGTGAACAGCCATTGGTTATGGCTGTTCACCACGTGATCGGCTGTGACGAAGTCACAGCTGATCACAAACGGCACGCCCGCCGTTCGCACGGCACATGCACGCAATCGGGAGCGCGCTGCGCGTGCGTGTTGGTGGCGGCGTGTTCCTGGGGAACACTGCCTGTCACCGACACAGGTATCAGCCGCCGGCCGGCGGCTGATACCTTGTGATCGGCTGTGATCTACTTCACAGCCGATCACATACAGTGTAAACAGAGAGGTAACTCACTGTTACCAGCTCTTCTCTCCTCACACAGAGTCCAGTGTGAGGAGAGAAGAGCTGGGATCAGTGAGTTACTGATCTGTATAGTAAAAGCACACTGACACTGACCCCCCCTGCCCCCCCCAATACACCTGTCACCCAACAGTCACCACATATGCCCCCATAAAGGGTACCTGTCATCATAAAGTGTACCTGT
>BLSH010083375.1:1449352-1459602 GCA_018402905.1 Glandirana rugosa | reverse complement strand
CACGCCCGTGCGGGGTCAGGCCTGACCAGTGTCAATCCATGCCGCCGCCTCGCTCGGGGTATGAAAAAACAGGTCACGGGTGCCATCTTCCACTCTCAGCTTCGCAGGGAACAGCATGCTAGATTTATATCCCTTTTCCCTGAGTTTGGCACGGACCTGGTCAAAGGATTTCCTTAAGCGTTGTCTCTCCACCGTGTAGTCAGGAAATATAAGTATTCGGGCGTTTTCATATTTCAGCTCACCTTGTGCTCTAGCTTCTCGCAATACTATATCTCGGTCTCTGTAGTGTAGGAGTTTAAATATGAATGTGCGGGCCTGTGTCCCTGGAGGATTGCCGGCAGATGGGATGCGGTGAGCCCGTTCCACGGAGAAGTGTGGAGAGAAGCGTGCTCTGGGTAGAAGCGAGGGGAGTAGTCGCTCCACAAAGGCCGCTGGGTCCGTGCCCTCCGCTCCCTCGGGGAGGCCGATGACCCGGAGATTGTTTCTGCTGTTCCGATTTTTCGCGTCTTCGGCCCTTACCTCCAGCTGCCGCACCTTCCCCTTCAGAGCTTGGATGTCCGAACGGTGCTCCTGGTGTTCGTCCTCCACCGCCGACAAGCGCCGCTCCACCTCCGTGACCCGATGTCGAAACCGGTTAAGATCTCGTCGGATAAGTCCAACGTCCGTTTGGATATGATCAATTTTAGTTGTAAGCGTCTCTTGGCAGTTTGTAACTGCCTGCATCAGGATGTCTAGGCAGTCCACAACGGTGGCAAGTACTGCAGCCCCTTCTGTAGGTGCTGTCTGCGACGCCATGTCTCTGGCCGACACTTGCAGAGGACGGGCCGTGCCGGTGTTTTAGCAACGGCCAATTTGTTCTTCCCTTGCTTATAGCTGGACCCTTTTCTGCTGCTCTTTCTCATCGCCCGCGGAAGGAGGGCACGACTGGAATCGTTTGCAACCAGGACTGGGCACTTTTGACACCAGGATTCGCAGTAGGATAAGGCTTGGGACCAGGAGCTCTCTGCCTACACGTCCCCTCCCGTCACCATCTTGGACACGCCCCAGACCTAGGGGGTTTAAGCGACCCACAAATATATGCGGACTCATGCGAGTGACTCCCCTGCTTGCATGGAGTCGCGGTTATCAGTGATCAGAGCGGCCACTATCACTGTGTCGCGGAAAATGGAGCCCCCTGATCACCTTCGCCGCCTGAGGGTATCAGCTCACCCTCTGATCGATCCACGGGGGTACTGTGAGCTCCGAGGCGCTTTCTGGTTCCGAATCCTCCCCCCGAAAAATGACAGGGGGCAGGCGTTTTTTGGGGCCCCCCGGAGTTGGGTCCCCCGCCCGGGGAAAGAAATACCCAAATAGCGCCCTCAGCTGTTCCAAGGACACCAGGGTCCTTGGGTACCACTGCCATAGCACTGCCGGCACCCCCACTGTGTGACCACCACCTCTACCCACCAATCAGCCAGGGAGACCCGGGAGGATTGCACCCACCGCTACCAGCACACAGGGAGAGCCAGCTATACTTGCTGTTTTAAAGCCTGAGCACTGTGACCGGAATGAGCAATGACAAAAAAAACTGCACTTCAAGAGCCTGCACCGCCGCGTCTGTCAGCCACGTTGTCCAAGCGAAAGCAGAAGTGCTTCTGCCGCTTTCATCACTTCCCATAATACCGAGAACGACCACTGGGGGCCGCCAGAGGACAGGCTGAAAACCGCATGGGCCACAAAACAATGGCCGCTGCCATCAACACAAGCTGAGCTTACGGCAAAATGGCGCGGTCGGTGGACGAGCGAGCGGTGATCCACACCGAATGGTGGCGAACCGCTGAATGCAGTGCTCCGAACAATCAGTGCAGGGTGCGGTACTGCGGGGGGGTGACCACCCCAGATGCGTCCCCATTAAAAGGCCCCCACCGGCCGGCTACCTTAAAAGCTGCCCACTCTCCGCGCCCCTAGGACGGAAGAGGGGTCCACTCACCAATCCAACGGGCGCAGCGGGTAGCCACCCGGAGCAGACTTACCTCCCCACAGAGAGGAATGCTGCTGGCCAGGCCACTGGACCAGAACAGAACCAGTCACTGGGCTCTAGTGGGATTAGTTGTGACAGATGGCGCCGCAGCGCATATTGGGAGGATGTCCTATGACCACCTGGGAAATGGTTACTGGTTCCTCCACACACTGTCAACCCGCATGGTGCCGCACAACTTTCCAAAAGTCTCAGGGACTTCTTTCCCCACATTTCTTGCGGACTGCCCTACATGCAGCAGTAGTGAGAACCAAAACTTGGGACCCGTTTGCACTTACCCACATTCTAAACTGGTGCAGTTTAGTCAGCAGGCAGCATTGACATGCGTGAGGGGGCAGTGTGATGTGCGTTTTTATCACATCACACAGCTCCCTTTTTCTTTAACATTACTTAATGTGACACTTTATTCATGGCACTGCGCAGCAGCATGGTGACATGAGGTGATATATTATGCAGCATGTCAGCATATGATCACACACCACTGTACCCCACCTTCGGGCTGTGTTGCAGTGAGAACCAGTCCAAATGCAATATTCCCCATGCTCATATTTCTGAAAATGGCTGTTCAATTGCTGTGTGTTGAGTTATTCTGAGGGGACAGCAAATGTACATTGTTATACAAGCTGTACACCAACTACTTTACATTGTAGCAAAGTGTCATTTCTTCAGTGTTGTCACATGAAAAGATAGAACAAAAGATTTACAGAAATGTGAGGGGTGTACTCACTTTTGTGAGATTTTATATATCATACATATACACATACACACATATACATGCACACACCAAAGTTTGGGGAATCTATAAATTTATAAACTAAGATTGTTGCAAAATTTAAAACAGAAATGAAGAAACGCTTTTTCTTTCAAAATTTTTTTTTTTTACCAAAAAAAAAACCCCAGTGGTGAAGAAATAAGACCTAAAAAAAATAAAATAAATAAAACGCTCTATTTGTGTGAAAAAAAATAAAATAAATAAAAAATGTCATATGAGGACAGTATTGCATGACCGTGAAATTGTCATTCACAGTGTGGCAGCTAAAAGCTGAAAATTGGCCTGGGCAGGAAGGGATTGGAAAGTAACCAGTATTGAAGTGGTTAAAATTTTATTTGCATGTTGGCAACGCACGCAATTTTGCAACCATTACTGACATGCAAATATCCTAACACACAACAGCCTGTTTGTAATTACAGCCCTGGCCATTAACCAATTCCTCCTCCAGCAGCTGGCAGGTACACACATGGATCTGCATTGCCTTATATAACACTGCCAGCCGAGCACTGAGGACCTGTTATTACAGTCTGCTGCCTCCTGTAGCACTGACCTGGTTTTGCAGTACATCTCCCATCTGGTCCCCCAGACCCTGCTGTATGTTAACCACAGACACAGCTCCTGGTTTGCAGTGCCAGCTGGTGGGGAACTTGCACTGCTCACTAACTGGCCATAGGCTCTCCCGTTCCCCCCTGGCCCAGCCTACCCCTTAGTACTGTTCTTGGCTCTATTATAGATGCCTCTGTGATCTGAGAGCTGGCAGGTGCAGTCAGCCCAGCAGTCACAATCTCCCCATCAGATGGCCGCGGTCGACAGGGTTGCTGACCCCGCCTTAAAGCAAAATGTATATTTATCATATGTAGGGCAATGACTACTCCACTATATATCGATAGAGGGAGCCCTGGCTGGATTTCAACATGTGTTCCTCTTTATTTCCATTATGTGGGGATGAGGATATTAGCAATTTACAGAAAGTTACCATTTTTCGGCTTTCGTTTCAACTTACAGGTAGTCATAAGGACACAGATTCTGGCAAGATCAACAGGTAATTTTCTGTAATTGCTAAAAATGTTTTTAGCAGTGCTAATTTTGGCAGCAAATTTCAATTTAGTTTTAGTCTTAGGACTAAAATGGCATTTTAGTTTTAGTCTTATTTTAGTCTTCTGCAATTGTTTTAGACGACTAAATCTCCAGGACATTTTAGTTGACTAAAACTCATTTTAGTCGTCTAAAATTGAATGGGTGTAGTTAAATTGTAATGCATTATTTAAGTATTTCTATACAATTTACAAACTCATATACTGCTGGAATGAAAAATCAAATATGTTATTATTTATGGTATTGAGGTATGAACATGTACTACAGACCGGTGTGAAATTTGACGTCAAATTTCAATTTAGTTTTAGTCTTAGACTTTTGACTAAAATGTAATTTTAGTTTTAGTCATATTTAAGTCACGGTTCACACTGCAGCGATGCGGGAACCCTGCGAATCCACTGCAGGTTCGCTCATCACTAGCCTCCCGGCAGTACACACTGCCCTATGTGAACTGAAGGGAGGTGTCAATACATTTTAACAACAACCCCTTTTCAGTTTGTATATCGCAGTGCAATCTGTAAACTCGCACAGGAATCGGAGCGCATGGTGTGAACCACCATGCGATGCGATTCTGACCCTGCGAACAAAAAGGGTCCTGTGCGAGTTTGATCCGAATGCAATGCGATCTCAGCCATACTATCTCTATGGCTGAGATGGCATCGCAGAGAGATCGCATGTGACTCACAGTGCAGTGTGGTGCGAATCACATCCAATCTCTCAGATCAGTGTGAACCGAGCCTTAGTTAATTGTTATTTTATTTAATGGTATTAAGTTAGTTGACTAAAATGTTTTAGTAAGTTTTTGTTGACGAAATTAACACTGGTTGTTTAGCCTGAATACAAAAAAAAAAATCTAAAAACTGGTAATTTATTTAATTTTTGTTAATGGGTTTAGGAGATCATTAAGCTTTGTGTAAGTTCTGAGCAGAAAAAACTTGAAGCTTACACAGGGTTCTATGCTTTCTCAGACAGAGTTCCAAAGCTCAGTGAAGCTGCAACCCCCCCCCCCATCAGCACAAATAACTTAAGTGTGTTTCTTTAGTGCTACGTTTGTGCTGTTTTGTGCTGCAAAAATTTACATTTGTGCTGCTTTTATTTTGACGATATTAGCATATTAGCAATTGTTTTTTTCTAGACTATGACATCACCCAGCCCCCCTACAACAGCCAAAGGACACGAAACTGGGCTGGTTGGTTAGTGCTGCATTTGTGCCATTTAAATTTCCATTCTATCTTTTATTGTTTTATTAATGATTTATTAAAGGTCACCAAAAGGTCACTTAACCCCCCTACAACACTCCAAAGACACAAAACCAAGCTCTTTGGTTAGTGCTACGTTTGTGTTGGTTTTTGCTGAGAACATTTTTATTTATGCTGTTTTTTAATTATAAGGCCTCATACACACGGACGTTTTTTGATGCCGGCGTTTTTTGCAGCTCTCCATGTTAGTCAATGGCCCCATAAAAACGTATGCGTTTTTGAGCTGTAGATGACGTCGTCGTTAGTGAGCTGAAACTAGAACCCACAGCCATCGCGTTCTGAGGCTGTAACGTTTTGGCATTTTTTGACGCTGACGCCACAATATGCCAACAAACGCCACCTATTATTATACCGGCGTTTTTTTGACGCCAACGTTTTTAGGTTGAAAAATAGCAGAGGGATGATTTTTTTTAAAAAACGCCTATTGATGCCGACGCTCACTAACGCTCAAAAACGCCGATGCATAACGCCGAAAAACGACGACTTTTTTTCCTTGACGTCGGGCCCGACGTTTTGTTTATTTTTTTAGAAACGTCCGTGTGTATGAGGCCTAACAGTTTATTTTTTTTTATCAAACCTCACCCACTTTGCTACCCTACAATCAGCATAAATAAAAACTCAGGTGTGCCTCTTTAGGGCTCATTTACACTTGCTTCGGCTTCAACACGCATTAACCACTTCACCTCCGGAAGAATTTCCCAGTTTAGGACCAGAGCACTTTTTGCGATTCGGCGCTGCGACGCTTTAACTGACAATTGCACGGTCGTGCGACGTTGCACCCAAACAAAATTTGTGTCCTTTTTTTCCCCACAAATAGAGCTTTCTTTTGGTGGTATTTGATCGCCTCTGCGTCATTTCTGATCGCCACTATAAACAAAAGAAGAGCGACCATTTCGCAAAAAAACCCGAAATTTCTTATTTTGCTAATATTCAAATCCAAAAAAAAAAACATTTTTTTTCACCGGTTTTGGCCGATTTATATTCTTCCTCATATTTGTGATAAAAAGAAAAAATTGCAATCGGCATTTATTAATTGATTTGCGCAAAAATGGCCGCATTTACGGATGGTGAGAATTAATTTCTGGGGTTTTTATTTATTTTTTTACTAGTAATGGCGGTGATCTGTGATTTTTAGCGGTACTGCGATATTGCAGCGGACATGTCGGACATTTTTTACAATTTTTTGGGACCAATGACATTTATTCAGCGATTAGAAATTTAAATGTCCACTGATTACTGTATAAATGTCATTGGCAGTGAAGGGGTTAACCTGCAGGGGGAGATCTAGGGGTTAAGGTTAACTGTGTTCCCTGGGTGTGTTCTTACTGTGGGGAGGTTGGGCTACCATGGGCATGAGAGATCTATAGACAGGGATCAGTAGATCTCCCATGCCCGCACTGTCAGAATGGGGAACCGCCGCGTTTACATCGGCAGTTCCCCGTTCTTTGCCTGTGGCCGCTCATCGCGGCTCGGGCACACTCCTCAGGAGTGCGGCGGCACGCGCCCCCCTAGCGGCCATTCGCAGATCGCCGCCTTTTTACGGCGATTCGTGGCCAGCGTCCACACTGCCGCCGTAAATATGCGGTAGGCAGTGTGGAACTGGTTAAGGGCTCGTTTACACTTGCTTCATAACAGGGCGTCAGACAGGCTTGGTTAAAGCTCCCTTAAATGCCAGTCAAAGCTCCTGTCACTAAATAAAATGGTTAGCTCACATTCCTGTTTACACCTTGCGTTGGTTTTCTTCGCTTCAGCTTTGCGCCAAAAATTATACCCCATGTAGCTTTAGCCATGCTTCAAAGTCTCTTCAACGCCTCCATAGAAGTCTATGACGGCGCTTGTTTGCAGCTTGCTTGAAGCACCTCAGAGGCTTAAATTCAGCTTTAGCTTTGCTTTGTTTTGGAGAAATTGCAAGTGTGAGATATCAAAAAACACATAGGGCATCGGCCAAGCTTCAACAACGCTTCAAAAGAGCCTCACTGAAGCACCACTGAAGTCTCATCGAAGCACCATTAAAGCCTCACCAAAGCGTCAAAAACACATCAAAGCTTGTTGAAGCAGTAGGGGCTTTAATGTGCGTTGAAGCTAAAACAAGTGTAAACGAGCTCTTACAGTCCTGTTTACACTTGCTTTTGCTTTGGCCTCATTGAAGCTCCACCAAAGCCTCATTGAAGCCCCTCCAAAGCACCAAGCAAAAGCAGGTGTAAAACAGGACTGTAAGCTAACCATTTTATTTAGGGACAGGAGCTTTGACTGGCGTTCAGAGCTTTAACAAAGCGTGTCCGAAGCCTTGTTTTGAAGCAAGTGTAAACGAGCCCTAAGCTACGTTTGTGCTGTTTTGTGCCGCAAAAGTGTACATTTGTGCTGCTTTTATTTTTAAGATATTAGCAATTGTTTTTTCCAGACTATGACATCACCCAGCCCCCTACAACAGCCAAAGGACACGAAACTGGCTTACCTGCAATGCAGCCTCGCCAGTGTCCCCAGCAATGCAGCCTCGCCAGTGTCCCCAGCAATGCAGCCTCACCAGTGCCAACAGGGGTCAGTCCGCCCCAGGTGTCACATTTTGGGGTTGTGTTATCCCAGCATACCCGTCCTTCCCTTCCTTCGTCGTCGTCCTCCAACGGCTGCTGACAAGGTCCGGCCTCCTACAATATCACTGGAGTCTAGGAGGCGGGATCTAGTTAAAGCTGGAGGAGGAGCCTGCCACAGCTCACAGTCCTGCAGGGCGCGGCTGCTAACAGGAACAGCGTTCCTGCAGGACTCGAGCCTTGGACTCATACTTATAACAGGAAGCGAGAGTAAATCTACCCCTAGGAAGGGAAATTCACTCCTGCAAGGGTGTCTCCACTGAAGTTTTATCACCAATCCTTGTCTCCACAACACTAAGAGGGACAGAAAGCGAGATGAAATTGTCTGAACGGGACACAAACAGCAAAACAAACATTACAGGTGAGTTAAAGAGCTTGTAAACTTTGGTTAAGAGAAAAAAAACACACACACACACACACACACACACACACACACACACACACACACACACACACACGTAAGACAAAGGCATAATGAGCTAGTATGCATCACATACTAGCTCATAATGAAATATCTTAGAACTAAGCCCTCCAATCATTTTAACAGCACAAACCGGAAACAAATGCAGCACGAAAAAAAAAATAAAAAGATAGAACGGAGATTTAAATGGAATGGAATATTAATATTTAAATGGAACAAAAGCGGCACTAACCAACCAGCCCAGTTTTGTGTCTTTTGGCTGTTGTAGGAGGACTGAGTGACCTTTAATAAATTATTAATAATGCAAAAATGATAAAAGATACAACAGAGATTTAAACGGCACAAACCAGCACAAACACTGCACTATCCAACCAGCCCAGTTTTGTGTCCTTTGGCTGTTGTAGGGGGACTGGGTGATGTCATAGTAGTAAAATATGATATATATAAAAAAGAAAATTGTAAAAATAAAAGCAACACAAAAGTAAATTTTTGCGGCACAAAACACAAACATAGCACTAAAGAAACACACTTGAGTTTTAATTTGTGCTGATTGAAGGAGAGCAAAGTGCGCAAAAAAAAACCCAAAAAAACGGAAAAAACATAACTTCACAAATAAAAATTTTAGCAGCACTAACCAACGAGCCAGGTTTCGTGTCTTTTGGCTGTTGTAGGGGGGGCTGAATGACCTTTGGTGACTTTTAACAAATCATTAATAAAGCAAAATTAATAAAAAATCGAACCGAAATTTAAACAGGGCAAACTTAGTACTAACCAAACAGCCCAGTTTCATGTCCTTTGACTGCTGTAGGGGGGCTGGATGATGTCATGGAAAAAACAATTGCTAATATCTTAAAATGAAAAGCAGCACAAATGTAAATTTTTGCAGGACAAAACGTAACACTAGAGAAATACACCTTAGGTTCTATTTGTGCTGATTGTATAGAGGCCAGATTCGCTGAGCTGAGTGCCAAGGGGTGAAAAGAAGGAGAGTAACAGCAGCAAGGAGGCAGCATTTCGTTATTAAATTGCACACAAATCAATAGTGCGTATGTCAGGATCACATTAAAATAACATTCTAAATAAAAGCATTGTGTAATTCAAGGTTTTCTAATGCAAACTGTATGATTGATAATCTCAAGATCGTCAAACTTTTTTTTTTTTTTTTTTGCAGTATTTTGTCCGCTCCGGCACCCTGCTCGCCTGCGCCATTGCTACTGTGGGCTTCCGCGTCTTGTGCATTATTTTATTTCCACCCTCACTTCCTTTTGCTGGCCATAATCCCGCGCATACGGAGTAGGATCGGTATTGAAGCCTCTTCTTCTCCATCTGTGTCTCCTCAACCCCGTGACGTAGCACGTCACGAGGTGTCAACAACCCTCTTCCCCGAGCTGTAATATTGCGGGATGCTGGGGCGGACGTCGACAATAGGAAATGACGCAGCCCCGGCATAGACCCCGCATTTTTCTGGCGGAGTCTAGGCCTGCCGTAAAATGCAGTGGTAATGAGCATGCGCAGGTGACATAACTAAAAGAAAATACACCGATAATAGCGAAACAAACAAGAAGTAGCAAGAAAGATGCATCGCAAGAAAACACAAATAGGATCATTATTACGTATACCAAGCAACACCAAAGAATTAGACAAATTATAAACAAACATTGGCAGATTTTAAAAGTAGACCCCACGCTTGTCCCCTTTCTATCGGAAAATCCCCCCATCACGTTTTGGAAATCTAGATCTTTACAAGACTATTTAGTACGAAGTGAATATAAAGGTGAAACCAGAGGGGACCCATGTAAACATAAAAGGGACATTTATGTGTGGGGGATGCAAATACTGCCATTATATGAACAGCAATCCAAAAATAAAATTGCCCAACGGACAGGATTTCTTTACCTTTTGACATGTTCCTGTGGAGGCTTTTACGTAGGAAAGACCATTCAGGAATTTCACAAAAGAGCATATAGACACATTAAGTATGAGAAATAGTAACCCTGCCCTCCCACTAGGACATGTACGTGAAACCCACAAAAGGAGTCTTTCCCAGGATCAATTTTTTGATCGAATACATTTTAACAACCGGGGGGGGGGGGGTACC
>BLSH010083375.1:1415012-1425594 GCA_018402905.1 Glandirana rugosa | reverse complement strand
TGGAGACTGCTGTCCGGAGTTTTTTGAAGTGCATTATGGGCCTTGTGGTCCTAGAGGGGAGGTGAGAGGCAGTATGTCTATTTGTGTGGTGGAAGACTCTCTTTATACATCCGCACTTGTTTGTCATCTTTCCCAGCACGAAGGGGACTTTCTTCTGATGCTTTAGACAACTATTCCTCTAATAGAGTGCACTAGATTTCTATTTTTTTCCCTTACATGCTGAGGACACTTGGTTGGTCTGACTCGTGGAGACATCACCTGGAGATCCATTGTGATTTATAAAAACGCCTGATAGGCTTTATAGCCTGCATCTTTGAGGTGAGCGGCCACCAGTATCAGCAGTTTGGATTTAGGATCATTGTTTTATCTTTGGAGACCAAAAAGACTTTTTATGAACTTTATTATTTAGCATAGCGCTGCACTACTGATTTGCATATAATTTTGGCATGACTTCTCTTGGTATATTGACAACATTTTGTTTATATAGAATAGGGATTGTACATCGATGAATACCTATTGCATGGCTCAATAAAAATTATTTGAATATCAAGCTTTGTTGGGAGAGTAGTTAGGAACAAGATAGTTCCCTCAATATTGTTATTTGGATGGTGAGCTACACAAAGTCTTACATCAAAGGCACTGACAGAAATGGGTACATAAGCAAAAGGAGCTGCCACCGTCTTTCTTAGCTTAACAGTGTCGTGAAAGAACAATTCATCTATATTAGAAGAAAATTGTCTGGAGGATTATTTTGAATGGACTTAACATTTTTTTTCCCTGAAATATTGGCTTATATTTAAATGTGATAGGGATTTTCTATTCTGAAAACTTCCCTCATTGTGGAACATTCTGGCACCCAAAATTCTTGGTAAGACCCACGCCACACACAGCGGTTCCTCCAGCTAGCATGTACATCCTGTGGTGACATACAAGCCAGCGAAAAGAACGACAGCGTGCGATGGGGGCAGGTATTCCACACACAGGAACAAACAGGCCACTGTTAGTACCCATTGCCTCTTCTCTTAAAGGCTGGGTATTTTATACAAGTAACCTTATAGACACATTTTTTTTTGTTCTTTTTTAAAACCTGTTCATTGAACACATGCCATTTATACTGCATTCCATTGTACTACCAACACAGACAGTTGCAGAAAATGTACAATAATGTACAAAAAAGATCAAATCAAAATTCAAAATAACACTTTGTACTCACTGTGTATATGCCATGGTTTTCTTTTTTTAGCTTTAGTAGGCAACTTAAAATCTATTTCAAGTCTTTGTTGCTGTTTTTATTTATTCTGGTGACCATTTTCACTGGGATAGAAAGTAAAGGGAAATACAAAATGCTATGAATGTCAACTGAAAGGGGGAAATTTTTCCATGGGAACACCTGTTCCAGTGACAACTATTCCTGTGGGAATTGTCCCTCACTCCAGAGATATTTTCACTCAGATCCTGTTGGGTCTCTGGAAAGGACATGAAAGGGAGATCTCCCCAAAGGAGCAATGTCTTTACTTTTCAGCTCCTTACCTGTGACTGGCCTCCAGTTTATCCAGAGGTTCAGCTCTGCGTTGGATGCCATCTTGGAATACGGAATCTGCTTTCTTGAAATTGCCTTTGGCTTCATATTCCTCTGCCCAGGCGATGTACAGCTGCGCATGTAGAATTCCAATTCCTTGGCTGTGCAGGTAGCTGTACAAATCTGCAGGCTCTGTGCAACAATTAGCCTAACAATAAAAGAAATAAAAAATCAAATGTAAGAATCTAATTATTTAAAAAGAGTGACCAAAGGCAATAAGAATTATCATTCAGTAGACTGTGAACGTTATGCAAGAAAACATTTATGATCACATTACAAAAAAAGTCAGCTCAATTTATCCTAAAGCTGAAGTCCAAGCTGATAACTTGGCATTCAATATATGGATTTAGGCCTCAGTCACATGGGTGTACTGATCTGTATACCCATATGAAGGGCCATCTTCACCCGCGCAAGATGCACAGGTGTTCCAGCAGCCTGTTCAAATCAATGACAGGCGGATGGGGTGGCTGCATGGACCTCGAAGTGCATCCATGTGGTACCAATACACCGATCAGAAAGAAATACATTCTCAGTAGAGCGAGAAAGGGTTATACCTCTTCTGACAACGATTCTTTTACCATCCAAGCCTTTTTGTGGGGCACCAAAATGGAAATTTTGGTGCTGAAACCGAAAATGCAGGATGCACTTGGCCGAAAGCTTAAATTACAGTTTAAAAAATAAATATATATATATATATATATATATATATATATATTATTGAAATTGTGTTATATTCGACTTTTTAATATCATGAATTTAAAGGAGTATGAATTTATTGATGGCCCTTAACACCTTTAGCTCAAGAAAAATGCATCCTTTTAAATTCTATGTAGTTCTTCACATTGGTCCATTGCGCTTCTGTTGTAGTGTTAAAAGTCTCGCTTACTGCATTTTTGGTCAGTTTAAAAAAAAAAAAAAAAAAAACACACACCTCCCTATGCATTGAAAGAGCAGCAAGAAAGTCGTATGACCCATGAAAAAAAAAAAAAAACACCTTAAGCACAGTAAAACTGCTGCAAAATCACGTGCATTTTCGGCACCATTATCAGCACTTTTTTCTCTATCTGCAAAACGTTCAAAAGACCATTTTTTGCCGATATATTTTAGCCACCACAATTTCGGTGCATTTCTACTTTTTCTTCTGGTAATAATTGAACCCTGCATTTCTTGTATGGGTGTCACAATGAAATGGCAAGGTATGAAAAAGAATCTCCTCAAAAGGGATCACAGAAAGAAATACAAAGTTGACAGAAATGTGAGATTCGAACACACGGCTCTGACCTTGGGTTAATGGTAGTGCAGAGTTTAGGGTTTGAATAGAAGCCAAGGCCATGTGTAAAGCCTGAGTCAGGAATGTAGGGACACGAGATTTATTTAAAGATGAACAGAAGTAGTTTCAGACATCACAAAGTGCTTACACTTACAGGAGAATTATTACTGTAAACAAGTGTTGGACCCTTTTAACAACAAAAAAGAAGCAGCACAGTCATAAAATAAGCATATAAAGTCCACAAATCAACAGGATGTAATGATATAATCCACCGGTGCTCAAACGGTTAATACGAACGGTGACACAAATCCTCCACCAACATCCACTGTGCTCACCTCCCAGTTTGACCCCAGTTTTACTAGAGGGTCAGATGCGTTTTGTATTGTGGTAAAATATCACGTCCAGATATTCAGACTTCCTTATCCCCACTCTGCATCGCTCCTCACAGCTCAGGCAGTCAGTGATAATATGTATAGGAAGGAAAATATATACTAAGTGCAGACTGTCTCAACATAAAAGAAGTTTTATTAAAATACAGTCTACTCACACAGCATAGAAGTACATCAGGCAATCAGGAGAAATCCCCACAGGGTCTCCTAGCTGACAATCCGATCAATAACAGGCAGGCAAGCCCTTCCGGGTATCCCTCCTCTACTCCTTCGCTCCTCACAGCAGCAGCGGGTGACGTCCAGGTCGGTCCTTTCCCCCCGTACGCGTTACGGCAAGTGTGCCTTCCTCGGCGGGGTGGAGCCTATGGAGCTCCGGTGGATTATATCATTACATCCTGTTGATTTGTGGACTTTATATGCTTATTTTATGACTGCGCTGCTTCTTTTTTGTTGTTAAAAGTTTTGAGAGGTTGATTACCTTGGATGTTCAGCAAGCAGTCGGTTATACATTTAAAACTTTCTAGCAGCGCTGATTGCATTATATACTGAAGTGTTGGACCCTGGTCAGCATGCATTTCATCTGGATTGAAAGAATTATTCTACCTATTGAAGGATGTTAATGCATGTAAGTACATGCTGACTCAGCATGCTGCCTAAAGAAATATGCCAGATGAGGCCTTTGTCAGAAGGCACGTTATGGTCTGTGAAAGGTAATAAAATATTTTCTAGTGTTGCACCTACATATAGGGGAAATGTGTGCAAAAAAAAAAAATAGGATTTTTTGACTTACCGTAAAATGTTTTTCTCTGAGTTAAGTGATGGACGCAGCTTCTATTCTTGACATGTAGGGTTTATGCAGCTTTCACTAGGAGTGGACTAGGCAGAACGAAGTTCAGCTCAAAGCAGACAAAGCCCCTCCCAGTGGGAAGTCCTCACTTGGCATAACCCCTCCAGCCCTGCTTCAGCAACTCAGTTCGTAGCAAGCAGTAAAAACTCAACAGAAGTGGGGTGGGTGCTGCATCCGTCAATGAACTCAGAGAAAAGGATTTTACGGTAAGTCAAAAAATCCTATTTTCTCAATCGTTGACGGACGCAGCCTCTATTCTTGACATGTGGGGATGTCCCAAAGCAGTGTCACAACGAGGGGTGGGCAACAAGAACAACAGTAACCAACAAAAGAGTTCTCCGGGAGGTGCCAAACGCGCCTCACACCACCGCCTGCAAAACTTTGCGGCCAAAAGCAGCATCAGAAGATGCTGCAACATCAACTCTGTAAAACTTGGAAAAAGTGTGCACCGAGGTCCAAGTGGCCGCCTTGCACACCTGAGAAACAGACGCCTGGTGTTGGAAAGCCCAAGAAGCACTAATCGTCCTGGTAGGAGTGAGCCGTGACCGGAAAGGGAGGCTCCTGGCCCCAAACAGCATACGCACGGGCCACTGTCTGTCGTATCCAATGGGAAATGGTGGCCGACAAGGCCGCCATCCCCTTGCGCGGGCCATCCACCGCGACAAAATGCGCATCGGACCTCCGAAACAAGGCCGTGGCCGCCAGATACACCCGCAAAGCCCTAACCACATCCAAGGAATGCAAAGCAACTTCCTTAGGATGAGACGGGCACAGACGCAGCGAAGGGAGGACAATGTCCTCATAGATGTGAAACAAAGAGACCCCCTTCAGTAAAAAGGAGGGAGAGGGGCACAAAACCGCCTTGTCCCTATGTATGACCAAGTACGGGGACCTACAGGACAGAGCTGCCAACTCAGACACCCACCTGGCAGATGTAATAGCCACCAGAAAGGCCACTTTCTGCGAGAGCAGTTGCCGGGAAATGTCCATGATATTTTCGAAAGGCGGCTTCTGGAGCACAGAAAGGACCAGATTAAGGTCCCAAGGGGCCAAAGGCGACCGTACCTGGGGAGAGACATGACGAACCCCCTGGACAAAGGTACAAATTAGGGAATGCGTCGCCAAGGGATGCTGAAAAAGAATTGCCAGGGCAGAAATCTGCCCCTTAAGCGTGCTCAATGCCAACTTGTGATCTAGGCCTTGCTGAAGGAAGGCCAACACCCGAGCCACTGAGAAGGAATGGGGTATCAAACCCCCCCTCCCCCGCCTTGCACCAAGCAATGCAAGCCTTCCAGGTGCGGTGATAGATCTTCCGCGAAGTGGCCTTACCTGCCTTGAGCATAGTGGGAATGACAGACAGAGAGTCCCTTATCTTTTAACACCTGGGACTCAATAGCCAGGCCGTTAAAGCCAGCGAGGGTAAAGCAGGGTGCAAGATGGGTCCCTGTGAGAGAGGAGGTCCTCGCGAAGCGGGAGCCACCAGGGAACATCGACCACCATCCGCACCACATCGGCGTACCAAGGACGCCGAGGCCAATTTGGTGCTACTAGAATGGTTGGGATCCCTTCTGCCTCTATCTTGCGCAGCAGGCGCGGGAGAAACAGAAGTGGAGGGAAGGCATAGAGCAGCTGGTACCAAGACCACGGCGCCACAAGGGCATCCACCGCGTCTGCCAGTGGATCCCTTGCTCTGCTCACGAAGGTCTGCACCTTCCGATTGAGCCGGAACGCCAGTAGGTCCACATCTGGTGTGCCCCACTTTAGACAAATCTGGCGGAACACCTCTGGATGCAGGGATCACTCTCCCTGATCCAGCTTCTGGCGACTACGATAGTCCACCTGCCAATTCTCGACGCCCGGGATGTGAACGGCGGAGATTGCCGGCACGTGAAGCTTTGCCCACCGCAGAATGTGGGCCACTTCCGATGCTGTTGCCGCGCTTCTCTTTCCGCACTGATGGTTCACGTAAGCCACGGCCATGGCGTTGTCTGACTGAACCCAAACAGGACACCCGTGTAACCTCCCTGACCAGTAGGAGAGGCAAAGCCTGATCGCCCGCAGTTACAGCACGTTGATCGAGAGACGGGACTCTTCCGGAGACCAGCGGCCCTGGGTCGACAATCTCCCCAGGACCCCTCCCCAGCCGTATAGGCTGGCATTTGTTGTGATCACCGTCCAGTCCACGGGAAGAAACGACTTCCCCTGCTCCAAGATCGGGGCCCGTAGCCACCAGGTGAGGGAGCCTCGAGTCCGGTGATCCAAACTGATCACCCGATCCAGGGATAGCAGAGACTTGTCCCACCACAGCAGGATGGCCCGCTGCAGGGGCCGGGTGTGACTGGGCATAAGGCACTGCCTCGGAGGAGACCATCAGCCCCAACACCCGCATGCAAAATCTGAGAGAGGACCACCGCTGGGACAGCAGGGTCCGCACCGCCACCGAGCGTCAGACCTTGGCAGCAGGGAGAAACACCTTCGCCCGTTCCGTGTCCAGGACCAAGTATTCCAACCGGCGCGACGGAGTGAGCAACGACTTCGGAAGGTTGATCACCCAGCCGAAGTCCCGCAGGAAACCGAGGGTGATGTCCACACTGTCCGACAGGGCTGAGGCCGACTCCGCCCGCAGGAGGAGGTCGTCGAGATATGCCACTACTGCTATGCCCCTCTGCTGCAGCAGAGCCAGTACTGGGGCTAGGAGCTTGGTGAAAACCCGTGGGGCTGAGGCCAGACCAAACGGGAGGGCCACAAACTGGTAGTGGAGATCCCCCACCGCAAAGCGTAGGAAGCGCTGGTGGTGATCGCATATGGGCACGTGTAAATACGCGTCTTTGATGTCCAGGGAGGCCAAGACGAAGCGCCGCCACCACAGAGTGGACAGATTCCATTCTAAATTTCCACGCCCTCACAAAAGAAGTTAAGGGCCTTCAGGTCCAGAACAGGCCTGACCCCATCTTTTTTTGGAACTACAAAAAGTTTGGAATAAAAACCGCGGAAATGTTCTGCAGAAGGAACCGGGACAATCACCCCCTGATGGAGCAGGACATGTACAGCCTCGAACAGGGCCTGCAGCCGTTCCGGGGTAAGCCTCAGATTGAAGGCGAAGAACCTGTCCAGGGCTTGGGTACGGAACTCTATCTTCTACCCGGACACAAACCACCTCACACACCCAGAGAACCGAGATACGCGAGGTCCGCGAACCGTAAGAGCCGTCCCCCCACCCGGACCGCGGATGGGGGCAACCCATCATGCGGAGGAGGACTTCTTCTCCGCCTTTTCAGACTTAAGCTACCAGGGACGCTTCTGGCTCCCCGCGGGGGCCTTGGCGGGCTGAGAGACCTTGTTCGAGGCACGTGGCGCACCAAAAAAACCTCTTTTGAGTAGAGAAGGAAGGGCCTGCCCTGCGCTGGGGCTCCTTACCCCTTCTAGGCTCCGGAAGGAAAGTGCTCTTCCCCCCAGTGTAATCCTTGATGATCTTGTTGAGGGAAGCCCCAAAGAGGCGACCCCCTTCAAAAGGCAGGTCCGTCAGGCCCTTCTTTGACGCCTGGTCCCCTGACCAGCATCTAAGCCAAAGCAGATGTCTGATGACGATTGCAAACATGGACAGTTTGGACAGCATGGGGGCCATGTCGAGGGCCGCATCACAGAGATATTTAAGGCCTTGGATCAACTGGTCTGCCATCTGCACAGGTTCCGGAGGGGCCTGGAGAGTCACCAAAGCCTGATGCACAATCATGCACACCAGCACAGACAGCAGCGTTGGCCGCATAGCCAACCCTGCGACCAGGAAAATAGCCTTGGATACCGCCTCAGTTCTCCTGTCGGCCAGGTCCTTGAAGGATGGAAGCCCTCCATCGGAATAGTGGTCGATTTGTTCAGACGAGCCACCGACGGGTCCACCGTCAGGGACTTCCATTTCTGCAACAGGGTATCCTCAAAGGGATAACGCACCGAAAAACGTTTAGGCATGGCGAACAACCCCTGAGGACGCCACCACTCTTTGTAAACGACCTGATCTGAGTACGACAAATAGGGGAACGCCTTAGGCGTCTGGGCCAGCTTATGCGACCCAAACACGTACGGCACCCTCGGAGTCGCAGTCAGGCCCGGCTTCAGCGTCTCACGAACCGCTGAGACCAATGAGCCCACCAGAGCCCGTTCGCGAGTCGCAGTGGCCCCTGAGGGCTCCTCCTCCACATCCGAGGGGTCCCCGAGTTCACCATCCGACAGCTCCAAGGGGGGTCCCTGACACCACGGCCCCCCCCCCCGGCTCCGAGTCCTCCCCAGAGGACAGAGGGGTGGCCTTTTACTCGCCACCCCGCGGTCACGGAGAAGTATCCCTCCTGGGGGGCCGTCAAGGTGTGCAACGGAACCACCGGTCCCAGCGCTGCCTGGTCCCCACCGGAGACCCCTGGCAGAGAAGCCCCGGCTTCGGCCGCCATAGCCCGCACCCCGGAAGACACCACAGGACTTGTGTGTCCCACACCGCCCCACAGTCGCTGCCCTAGGGCCCCAGGACGACTCATCCACCGCCCCAGGAGCTGTGCTGCTGTAGCTGCCTGTCCCTCTGCTCGTGATCCCCACGTGTCAGGAGCGCTTTCCGGTCTGTATCTGCGCCAAGAGAAGCAGGGCCGCCCACCCAGCCAGCAATTTAAGCCAGGATACGGTGGACCACACAAAAATGGCCGCCGTAGGCACTAGAGGCCAAATGCAGCGGCCAGCTACCGCAAAATGACGGCTGTTACATGTGGTCGGCTACAGGAAAATGGTGGCCGTGTAAAACACACACCCGGCTACAGGAAAATGGTGGCCGTGTAAAACACACGGCCGGCTACAGGAAAATGGCGGCCGTGCGCACATGCGGCCAGATACAGGCAAATGGCGGCCGCTGCCCGCCACCCATCCAAGGGGACCCAAGGGTCGGCTCGCATCCGTCGGCCGCGCTGGGGAGACTCCCTGGATCTAGGATATCCAGCCTGTCACCCAGCCGGATACTTGATTGTATTCATCACAATTCTTGAAAAAAGAAAAAATTAAGAGAATGGGGAACTGTAGATCCCAGCAGGGAGCCAGGTCCTACTCCTTGCACTAGGCAGAAAAAACAGAGTTACTGAAGCAGGGCTGGAGGGGTTATGCCAAGTGAGGACTGCCCCCTGGGAGGGGCTGTGTCTGTTTCGCGCTGAACTTCGTTCTGTCTAGTCCACTCCTAGTGAAAGCTGCATAAAGCCCATGTCAAGAATAGAGGCTCCATCCGTCAATGAACGATTGAGAAAAGTAAACACCAGATGCACTTTAATACCAACTTCCTGTAACTTCCTGTGTCGTGCTCTACTATTTACCCCTCAGTTTTTATATTGTCATATATAAATTAAAAATATGTACAATAATACATTTCATACTTACAAACTTAAGGCAGATGTTCAGGTAGCGCAAATCGTCATAATAGCGCTTCTCCTGGTGGTAGATCTTGACCACCCTCTCCAGAAGAGGAGACAGATTGCTTTCCTTACCACCCTGGGGAAATGCCTGTTCTGCCCATTTTATATACCTGAAATATATTGGATAATAAACAAAGGTTACAATATAAAAAAATAAAAACACACAGAAAACAAAATCAGCTAACAGGCCCAATGAAAAACAGGATCAGGCAACTGCCTACATCTTAAAAAAACATTTTAAAGGGCTTTTTGCCTGAAGCTGGCATCAGAAGTGGAAGAAATACCCACCAGGTACAATTTGGAGAAAGGGTAAAACAGAAGATCAGTCAGCAGCCTTACAAACCTGTACAACAGAGACCCAAAGCTGAAATGCCTAAAAAGCACTCCGTGCCCTGGTGAGAGCATCCTTGAGACCACAAGCTTGAATGATGGCCTAACAAAGCAACCTATAAATGGTGGAACAAGAAGCACTTCCTAGGCCCACCCAGAATGACAACAAAAAGGGAATCTGACCTCCTAAAAGAAGCAGTGGCTGTGAGATAAACTCATACAGCCCACACTACATCTGGACAGAGAAGGGTTTTTCTTTTTTCTTTTTTTTGGAGCTAGATACAGGGATGGAAGGACAATGTCCTGAATACTCAAGGCAAAAGTTTTTCAAGAGCAGTGCCACCGTCCTAAACAAACAATATACAGAAAAGATGTGGGGAGGCCCCACACACATGGACGTTTAACGGCACACCACGAGATAATCAAAAAAGTTTGTAAAAAATATATTTTTCCAAGTCATCTTCCAGGACGGCTTACAGAGAGAGAGAAGCTCCTCCCACCTAACAGGAAACACATGATCCACATTATAAAAAGACTGCTCACCAGTAGTACCTCAGTATATGTGTTTCCTCCGGCCTGACAAGAACTCTCACCCTCCTCGAAGAGAGAGAGACATTCGGCAGGACCTTCTACTGAACCTTTTTATATAAAAAATGTTTGAAAAAACTAATAGAGCACCACACGGCAATTTGCAGGTACACACACCCCGGAGGGGTGTAGAAAAGACATATA
>BLSH010083375.1:1389390-1401831 GCA_018402905.1 Glandirana rugosa | reverse complement strand
CAGGTCCTGAACACTTCACTCCTACCACTCTTGCAGCAGGAAGTCTTCTTTCCCCCTGAATATGGTACTTCAAAGCCAGATGACAGGGCCACCGGTGACAGGGACAAGTGATTCATTCAGAAACAGGAATGATTTATTCCACAATGACAAATTGTTGAGCTGTAGATGCCTTAAGTGAAATTGGGTGAAGAGAACTGCCTCAAAAGAAAGCCACCAAGTCCATGCTGAGCTGGATCCTCTCCCTTTATTCCAGTCCCTCGGCTGTAGTCAAAGATAATGAAACAAGGTCTGACTTCTTTGCAATCACGAATGTAACGTGCCAGGGATGACTGCTCTCTCCCCTGATCTTCATACTTTCTCTGTACAGTGAGAATGGACTCTAGCATTGTGGGCCTTCAGAAAAACTCTGGCATGCATAAGGTTGCCGCCTTTGCAGACAATTTAATTTTCTTTTTGACGGGCCCGCCGACATCCCTACCAAATCAGCTTCACTCCTTCCAGGAGTATGGTAACCTCTAGTATTTCCAAATTAATTTATCCACCCTCAACATTACAGTGGAGCGGGCTGTGATCAGACTTCGCCGTCCCTATTTTCCCTTCCATTGGGCGTCTGACTCCATTCGTTATCTGGGAATACATATCACGTCAAACCCTGCTACACTTTATGCGGCCAACTTTGAACCACTACTCCAGAACATGAGAGCCGACTTACTTCGCTGGCATTCACTCATGTTGACCTGGTTTAGCTGATGTAACGCCCTCAAGATGACCTTATTGCCTAGGGTTCTTTATCTCTTACAAGCCCTTTCCCATTAGAGTACCTCCCTTATTTTTCAAGTGAGTGAATTCCCTCTTTCGGGACTTTGCGTGGCCCCGTCGGAAACCCCACCTCCAACTTCTTCATCTCTCTATAAGTCAGGTTGGAGTCGCCCTCCCGGACGTGCGGGCTTATTATAAGGTGGCTCATCTCACCAGGTTGGTGGACTGGCACTGCCACGCTGAGGCTAAACACTGGGTGGCTATGGAGTTGGAGGACTCCGGGGGCATGGAGAAGAGCTGGCCCTGGTTTACCTCTCAGTTGCCCAAAGCCCTCAGTACCCACCCCTTGGTAGCACTTTGATGGTAGCTAGAGACACTTTTCGGAGCTCCTCGATTTTCCCCATGCCGTTACCCATGATCCCTATTTTAGGGAATGCGGAGTTCTAGTTTGGTCTCCACAACCCGCAGTTCCATTGTTTGTTGTCCAGCGGTTGTCTCCATCTCTGGGACTTCTTGGGGTCAGACGGCAAGCACTCCTCTACTGCCTTAACGAATACCTTGGCATCCTCCTTGGGCTTCTGGGGTAGCTTTCAACTTAGGCACTTTCTCTGTCAGTGTGCTCACTCTCCGGGTGTCTCCCGTCAACTTACGGAATTAGAGAGCATTTGCCATAAACGGAAACGGATTCAACATGGTCTTTCCACTATCTATGCTGCCTTGATCCAACCAATTTAGGATTTCACCCCGGCCTTCCTCTCCAAGTGGGAATCAGATCTTACTATGCACTTTACCGTCTCACAAAAGGAGAAAATTCTTCATTTTGCTCAGATATCTTCTATTGCCACCAAGGTCCGGGAAACCAACAAGATTTTGACCAGGTGGTATAGAGTGCTCGTGACTACACCATATTTTTTCGCAGGAACCAGATTCATGTTGGTGGTGCGGCACTGACCAGGGCACAATGCTCCACATCTTCTAGCACTGTCTAAAAAAAACTGGATTTTTTGACTTACCGTAAAATCCCTTTCTCTGAGTACGTTGACGGGCACAGTGACTTCTTGGACTAAGTGAGTTATACTGCCCTCTTCAGGAGTTTACTAGGCAGAACAGGCAGTTCTTAACAGCAAAAGAACAGCAACAGATACAGCCCCTCCTAGGGGGCCGTCCCCACTGGCAGATAACCCTCCACCCAGCTCTGCTAGCTCAGTTCATAACAAGCAGTGCAATATCAAGAGGGGTGGGTGCTGTGCCCGACAACAAACTCAGAGAAAGGGATTTTATGGCAAGTCAAAAAATCCCGTTTTCGCTTTCGTTCATTGACGGGCACAGCGACTTCTTGGACTAAGTGGGACATCCAAAAGCAGTGCCAAAAATGAGGGGTGGGTAATAACAAAACTTCACCCAACGGAACCCTCTGTGAGGAACCAAACGTGTCTCATACGGCCACCTGCAAAACTTTGCGGCCAAACACAGCATCCAAGGATGCTAAAACATCAACTTTGTAAAACTATGAAAAGGTGTGCACAGAGGACAAGGTAGCCGCCTTGCACACTTGAGATACAGACGCCTGATGTCGGAAAGCCCAGGAAGTGCTAATCGCCCTGGTAGAGTGAGCCGTGACCAGGAAGGGAGGCTCCAGACCCCGAACAGCATAGGCTCGGGTCACCGTCTGTCTAATCCAACGTGAAATAGTGGCCGACGAGGCTGCCAACCCTTTGCATGGACCAACCACCACCCGAAAGGAGGCCGTGGTCGCCAGATACACCCGCAAGGCCCGAACAACACCCAGGGAGTGCAAAGCAACCTCCTTAGGGTGAGAGGGGCGCGGGCACAGCAAAAGAAGGACAATGTCCTCATTGATATGGAAAGAGGATACCACCTTCGGCAAAATAGAAGGTGATGGGCTCAAGACCGCCTTATCCTTGTGTAGGACCAGATACGGAGACCTACAAGATAAAGCCGCCAACTCAGACACCCACTGAGCGGATGTGATAGTCACCAGGAAAGCCACCTTTTGTGAAAGCAATTGCAGTGAGATTTCCCCGATATTCTCAAAGGGCGGCCTGTGCAGCACCGAGAGGACCAAATTGAGGTCCCATGGCGTTAGAGGCGACCGTATTTGGGGGGCTACATGCCAAACCCCCTGCATGAAAGTACGGACCAAAGAATGCGTCGCCAAAAGAACGCTGAAAAAAGATCACTAGAGCTGAAACCTGACCCTTGATAGTACTCAACTCCAGTTTCTGGTCGAGACCCCTCTTTAGAAAGGCCAGAACCCGAGATACCGAAAAGGAGCGAGGGTTCCACCCCCCGGCCTCGCACCAGGCGATGTAAGCCTGCCAGGTGCGGTGGTAAATCTTACGTGAAGTGGCCTTACGTGCCTTCAACATGGTGGGGATCACTGAGTTCGAGACAACTGGGATTCAATAGCCAGGCTGTTAAAGCCAGAGAGGGTAAAGCAGGATGCAAGATGGGCCCCTGGGACAGAAGATCCTCGCGAAGCGCATCTGTGAGGCTGTCCTCCAGGACAGCCGAAGTGGACCCAGAGAGGTACCACAGATCCCAACAGGGAACCTAGGTCTACTCCTTGCACTAGGCAGAAAAAAACTGAGCTAGCTGGGTGGAGGGTTATCTGCCAGTGGGGACTGCCCCCTGGGAGGGGCTGTGTCTGTTGCTGTTAAAGCACAGTGCCACCCAAAAGTGGAACTTCCGCTTTAAGGGGAGGTGACCCCCCCCCCTGACATGCCATAATTGGCATGTCAATTTTTTTTTTGGGGGGGGGGGCCGTGGACCCCGTTTTCACAGGGTCCACTTCCTCCCCTGGCACAGAGGAGCCGGAAGTTCTTCCCTCCCACCCGGCGATCTTCTGGGATACGTCACAGGACCCAGAAGATGCGCCTAGCCATTCACAAGCCACAGCGCGACTCGCACATGCGCAGTGAGCGCCCGGCTTTGAAGCCAAAGCCGGGTGTCCACACCTGTGATGCCGGTGCCACCGAGGGGAGGGGGAGATCAGCGATGCGGCCGCCCAAGGGCTCGCTCGAGCGAGGGACAGGTGAGTGGTCGATTGTTAAAAGTCAGCGGCTACCCTTTTGGTAGCTGCTGACTTTTCACAGGGTGGAACTCCCCTTTAAGAACTGCCTGTTCTGCCTAGTAAACCCACTTAGTCCAAGAAGTCGCTGTGCCCGTCAACGAACGAAAGAGAAACAAACCATTTAGGCAGGGGGTGGCCTGTACTATCAAAGATTTGACCAACGTTGACCTGACAGGAGACCCAGCAGCGTGTCTGCTCCACCTCACCACAAGGCCCATCAAAATATATAAGGCCTCACTCACGATCCAGCTGTTGAACGCTGCAAAGGCTTGTATTCCTTTGCGCTGGAGATCTGTGACCCCTCGAGGTCTCGTTGGTACTCCAAAATCAATGAACTCAGGAACATGGAGGATATTACGCCAACCTTATCCAATAGGGAGGAGACCTTTTGAGACACTTGGAGGCCATGGCAACACTTTTTAATGCGATTCTGCATTTCTGGCTCTACGTCTCTATTTCTTCTCTTTCTCCTCTCTCACCTTCCTTTACCATCTTACCTTTATTTTATTTTTGCCTTTATAACTCTGTAATCCCAAAAATACTTTTTAGCCCCTGAGGTTCTTTAAGTGATCCCAGGATTTTCCCCTATTTTTTTACAATTACATTTGTAGGAGGCGCTTTCTGTGGCCTCTAGCTAAGCTAGTTGCTGCTTTGTTGGCGGATGACTGATTTAAAGTTTGTTCGATCTCCAAGACCTACAGCAAGCATAACTGATTTGAGGTCTGTTTTATCAGTTAAACAAACCCTAATGTCTTTATACTACATTGCATGTTGGTTATCTCTGTACCCCTTCAGCTCTTTCCTGCTTGGCTTGTACTGTGCAATTTTGGGTACACAAATAAAAAGAATTACAAAAAAAAAAAAAAAGCAAGAAAAAAAAAGGTAAGCCGCCACCAGCCCTAAGACTAACTTTTAAAGCAGAGAATGGGACGACTTCTTGACTGAAGTACACAAATTTGCGACCGGAGTTCAACGTTGTTTTACTGAGGAAAGAACACTCTGGTCTGGTAAGTGTCCAGGACCATCACCAGATACTTCATGCAGTAAGATAGAACCAACAATTTCAAAAGGCTCAGGATCCACTGGAACCCCTGCATGTCTGAAAAGTCAGAGAGACATTGTCCTCAAGAGCCCTAGCAGGCTTACCGCTACAGTAGCTCACAACTGGGATACCCCAGGGACCAACACCTTAGTGAACAAAATGGAAAGAGATCTTTTAAATCCACCAAAGCTAGGAAAGCACCCGGGAAAAGGGGAGCAATGACAGATCTGGTTGATACCATCCAAAATTTTTGTGGTCAAATGTAAAAATTAAGGGCCTTGAGGTCAAAGATGGGGTGGATGCCCCCCGGTGGACTTTGGAAAAGTGAACAAGTTGAAGTAAAATCCCTGAAACCAATCTGAAGCAGGGACTGGGGCTATGGCCCCTTGGTCCAAGAATCCAGAGAGTACCTGATGGAGATCAGCAAGTTCCTGGGGGAATACAGGGAGATTGGATGTTAAAAAACAAAGAGCAAAAGGGAACAAGATTTAATTTGTTATCCTGGAACACCACCTCTTGCACCTAGCCATCAGGAATCCAAATCCAAGTCATTGCATAGGTCTACAGACCTCTTGATGGGGGATGGGGGGGCGACACCTTCATTCTGAGGATGGTGTGTGGGTAGATTCAGCAGCTCTGAAGTGCTAGATAGAAAGCGGAGCTTGGGGGACCTTGATATGGAAAGCATAAAGGTATGCTCCAGCAAACCAGACACTTCTTGGAATGAGCGGATAAAATACCGTAAAATCCTTTTCTCTGAGTTCACTGACAGACACAGCGATCCATATTTCTTGACCAGTGGGCAGTCCTAGGTGATACACACCCTCCCTCTCTGCTATAAGCCTTCAGTTTAGTAACAAGCAGTATCAGAAGCATCAAAACTCCTAAGAGGGGTGGGTGCTGTGTGTCAATGAAGTCAGAGAAAAGGATTTTACGGTAAGTCAAAGAAATCCTATTTTCTCTTTTGTTCATTGACAGACACAGCGATCCATATTTCTTGACCAGTGGGACGTCCCAAAGCAGTGTCACACATGAGGGGTGGGATAACGAAGTAAAAACCCCAAGCTAACACAAGAGCCAAGCAGGTAACAGGAGCTCAACACAGAGCAACTGGAGCCCACCTGAACAATACGCCCTCAAAGAGGGGATAGACCCTCCAAACCTTAGTCTGCAAAACCTGCGGCCAAAAGCAGCATCTGCAGATGCCAGCACACCCACTTCGTAGAATATTGTGAAAGACTACACTTACTACCAGGAGGCCATCAGCCAAATGTCGCAACCGACGCCTGATGACAGAAGACCCAAGAAACACTAAGCACCCGAGTAAAGTGCGCCGTAACAGGGAAAAAAGGGGAACCCGACCCCCGACAGAATAGGTAAAAGTCATTATCCGTCTGAGCCATCAAGAAATGGTCACAAGCAAAGCAGACAACCCCATACTCGGTCCGAACGCATCAAAAACCATGAGTCTGACAAGACTCAGGGGCTGGCAAATACACCCGGTTAGCCCAAATCCCGTAGGAAATGTGGAACAGAGAGAGGAACACATGTCCTTATCCAAAAAGGAAAACACCAAGGGCAGACCCTATGGCGGTAGAAGAGATTGCACCAGTGGAAACAGACTTCGAGACACTAAACCAAGGTATGCACCAAAGAATGCAAGACCGGGGGATGCTGCCAAACTGCCAAGGCTGAAACCTAGTACTTGAAGGTACTCAAGCCCATGTCCACTCAATCCAACGTGGAGGGCAGGATTGGAACCACCGAGAAGGACTTAAGTGTCCCATCCGGTGGTAGCTTTCCCTAGAGGGAGACTCCTCAGTCTCCAGCAGTGCCAGAACAACAGCATCTGGCTATCACAGCCAGGTTGTCAAACCAAAACCACAGACTGTAAGCAAGACAGAAGAAGAACGGTCCTAGGGACCGCAGATCGTCCTCGAAAGATAGTCCCCAAGGAACATAAAACGACCAGGCATACCAGGTCAGCTTACCCAGACCGACAGTATCATCCGGTAACAACAGAGTTACCCGAATCCCTGCGGCCATGATCCCGTGCAAAGGTCACAGCCGAAGCGGGTGAAGCGGAGGAACCTAGACCAAACGATACCGGCCCCACAGGCCATCAGAACATGTGAAAAGTCCACCAGAAGATCCCGTGACCGAGCCCAAGCTCTCGGTCCCTTTCTGTTGAGCTAGTACGCACAAGGTGCCCATCTAAAAACCTATCCAAGGAAAACACGGCTCAGCGAAAGACCACATGCCCCCTCCCCCCCAGTGGTCCCACACTAGCCGCCTGAGGCACCCACCCGCCAGAATTTCAATCCCAGGAAATATACGTAGGAGAGGTTTGCACCGGGATACTCCAAAACCGATCCGCCCACGATCCAGACAAAGTCTGAGCCCTTGCCATCCACACACGGAGAGAAAGGATTTGCTTGAGGAACCGAAGAACAAAGCCATCAGACCAGGAAACCCTTGGCTTCTTGATCCAGCCTATCTGACCACCCAAAGACCTTGGGCACTAGTCTCATTACGCCAGGAACTCCCTTAAAAGGGAGCTTACATGGAACTGTGCAATGGAAACGCCTCGAAAGTAAGTACCAGCAGAACCAACAACCACATGAAGGTCCACAAGGAGTCCCATCTGTCTGACACAGACGAAATGCGGCAAGCAACTCCTGGAGCTTTGTCCGGATATCGAAAACACTCTGGCCAGAACTGGGGTCCGAGTGAGGCCTAGATAACCCAGTGTTTCGGAAAGAGCCAGAGCGGACTCCCTGTAGTATAGAAGCCAATATGATTCGGTCAAGGTCAGTATATGAGCTACATCGCCCCATGGGGTAGTCAAGGATCTGCTCGCAGAAAAGGATCGACCAGCAAAAGCAGGTCAGAGCCTTGATGGCCAGATCCACCACACCATGCCCTACATCTTTTGACCGTGAACAGGACTGAAGAAAAAAAACATTCCGACAGGAACCGGGACAAGCACACCCCAAAGAAACAGGGCTTGTACAGCCCTACGGGGAGAACTGAAAACTGTTCGGTAACAGACGCCTAATGGGAGGGAAAAAAAACGAAAGACCCCATTTGTGAGGAACAAGGCCATAACACACTATCTCGTAACCGAACAAGATCAAGACAACCCTCTCATTCCAGATACAAATGAGGGCGCACCCCGAGCCGAAGATGCCTTGTCCGCGGGTCATAAAAACCTGCTCTCGGCTTGCCAGACCAGGTCCGTCTGGAACCTCCCAAGGAGAGTTTGAAAGGTTTCGAAACCCTGAAGAATGAAAGAACTGTGTGCCCCGAAAGGAGGACCGCGTCTGCGAGGAAGCTCCTTTGCCATTTCAGACTGAGGAAGAGATGTACCTCCCCCCCCCACCCCGTGAGACACGGAACAATGTCAGCCAGGGTTGCCCCAAAGCGACAATGGACAGTCTGCATACCAACACCCAGGCCACATACAGGTCAAAGCACCACTGTGGAAACAGAGAGCTCAGTAACCAGGGGGACTGCGGTCAAGAGACATAGCAGACCAACCGTGGCTCCCTAGATCAACAGATCCGCCAATCAGCACAAACAGGGGAATTAAGCTCCATACATGTCCGCCGGATCTGTAAAGCCGGAGAATTCCCTACCGGCATCATAGTAGTCTCATGGTGTTGAGACACGGGAATCCACCACTGGTGGAAACAGTTCACTTCCTAAGGAAGGACCCCCCAAAGGGTACCCCACCATGATCCTCCTTTGGATCACAGAGGGGTGCTGTGAACCCCCCCGCTTGCTGGGCAAATGTTGCCAGATAGGAGGGAAAAGGGAATGCTTTTGCCGTGCCAGACGGCCCCGCCCACCACTTTGTGGAGGAACAATCCTGACTACGTGACCGAACAGGGTACCAAACCGTAAGGTGGGCCAGCACTGTGGCCAGATTGTTCGAGGTCCCTCACAGGAGCCCCCACACCGGTCTAGGCCCCTCACAGGGGACCCAGGCCGAAATTCCTCTCCAAGTCAGGCCCCCACATAGGGCCCACCATCGAGGCCCCTCACAGGGGACGCCGCCGAGGCCCCCCCACAGGGAATGCCACTGATGCCCCTCAAAGGGGGCACACACTGAGGCCGCCCGAGGTCCCGCACAGGAGAAGGCAAGCCGGGCCCTGCACATGGGATATCCACGGGGGCTATACCTCTGCCAGGGGGCGGCCGTGGGGCCTAGTGTGCCTAAAACCTCCCCTAGCAGGGTGCAGCCTAGTAGGGTGCAGCCTAAATTTTCGGCCGCTGGCTGCGGCCTCAAAGGCCATGGCCTAAGTTTTCGGCCGCTGGCCACGAGTGTGCAACCCGTGGGCGGTCCGGAGCCGCGGAAAGGAGGCCGGACCAGCCGAAACAGGAGGCAGTGACCCCGCCGGGGCCCCCCCACTTGGCCGGTAGGCTGCGGTCTAAATTAGCAGATGGTCGCCGCCGGAGCCATAATCGCGGCCTTCTGGGCACAGGCCCCGCAGGCCCAACTAGGGCAGCATATGGGTCCATGGAGGTACCCGATCCCCCGCAACAACCCCCAGGGTGGGAAAGGAGCCCAACCAGACCCCTAAGACTGGGCCTCACCCAGGAACAGAAATGAATTTCCCCCAAGAAAAGGGACTTTAAAATAGGTCACCAACCACATGAACTTATAAAATATATTTATTTCGCGTATAAATTACATCAATATTTCTATATGAAAAAAGGTGAATTATAAATGCAGTAAGTTACAGTTGTCACTGCGCCAATGTTGCCTTGTTGGTAGAATGCTCACAAGAGCATAACTGAAAGTCCGTTGTCCAATCCAACGCGGAAGGCAACCGCATTCCATCTTGCGGACAACGGACTTTCAGTCATGCTCTTGTGAGCAATCTACCAACAAGGCAACATTGGCGCAGTGACAACTGTAACTTACTGCATTTATAATTCACCTTTTTTCATATAGTAATATTGATGTAATTTATACGCAAAATAAATATATTTTATATAAGTTCACGTGTCACGTGATTGGTGACCTATTTAAAGTCCCTTTTCTTGGGGGAAATTCATTTTTGTATCTAACACTGGGATGAGGATACCACCACATCATATCCCACAGATTGCACGGTCCACCATACGAATCACCCAGGAACAGGGGAGGGTGAACCCCGGAGGGACTGACCACCCCAGGGGGTACCTGCACCCCACACCCCTTCAGGGAAGGAGAGGTGGGGGCCCCCTACTCACCGATCCAGCAGAAGCCATACGGGTACGCTCCCAGACAGATCCTCCTCGCCCCTCGGGGGGGGGGGGTTCTGTCGGCCATGAGGAACGCTGTAACTCAGGGCCTAGACCCGGTCATATGCCACCTCGGGAGCTGTTCAACTCGCTGGGCCAGCCACCGTCCAGTGGGGCTATGTCGCGGCTGACCTAGCACAGAGCTGCGGTCTGCATGCGCTTTCTGGCCAGATGGGGAGACCCTCTGGCCCTACAGTGACCAGTCCGTCACCCAGTCTAGCAGTTGATTGTAGATCCACCGGAAAAAAAAATCCAGGGAAAAATAAAACCGCAAACAAAAAAATGTTGCCAGGACTAGAGATCCCAGCAGGGAGCCACGTCCTTACTCCTGACTAGGCAGAAAAAAAAACTGAAGGCTTATAGCAGAGAGGGGGGTGTATATCACCTAGGACTGCCCACTGGTCAAGAAATATGGATCGCTGTGTCTGTCAATGAACGAAAGAGAAAGAGGACTTATAAATCTGCCCCTACCACTAAGGGAGACTAATGCATTTGCCCCTCATTATTATGCTTGATGGTACCCAAAGTTGGTTCCGAAGAGACAGCGTGGTTTATTTACTAAAGTTGGAGTGCGCAAAATCAGACTCACTTATACATAGAAACCAATCAGCTTCTAATCTCAGCTTGTTCAATTAAGCTTTGGCAATAAAACCTGGAAGCTGACTGGTTTCTATGCAGAAGGGAGCATGATTTTGCACTCTTTGGTAAATAAACCCACTTGTTCCTTGAAGGCCATGCAGAATAATTGTACCTCAAAGCTGTGTGCTGAAGATTCCATCCTCCTATGAAGCTAGCAAAAAACTGAAGCATGCCGATTGGGGGAAGGTGTGTAGGGAGCTATACTCTGGGCGGACCTACAGTTTACAGTTACTAAAGAGCAAGAGGATCAATAAACTATGAGCGCATTCACCAGCACCCTCACAGTTCATTGAGAACTACAAGCCGTCTGCCACAGTGGAAGATGGTACTTGTTTTTTTATTCACAGATCACTCTCATTGAATGACAAGGCTCTGTAGGTGGAGCCACGCACAACCGTGCTATTTTTAAATAGTGACAGCGGGTGTGGAGAGAGGAATCCCAACCTGCTGTCAAAGGGTTAGCAGTATGGAAAACAATTACAGCTCTTTATCCTGCCAACTATGAGTTGTTGCATTATCACCATAATAGTAACTTACATGTGAAAACAAGAGTCCTCTGAGGAAGTTGCTCAAAAAATTGTTAGAAAGACAATAAAAGTTTATCTTCACGCCTGAATACCGCTGGGTATTAAAACATCACAACATACCCCAGCAAGCATTCATGAATTACAAATCTTATTATCCTGCTTAGCAGTGAATTTGAAACAAAGGCATTCTGGCGAGGATCAGCAGGCTACTACAAGTAGCGCAGTGCCATCCACCTCTGGCACAGTGCCATCCACCTCTAGTGCAGTGCCACTGCAACAAAGGCCAAGCACTAGTGGGGTGTCATCTCAGCTCGAGGACCCATGCCAGCCTTCCCTATGCCATTCAGAACCCCCTGTGGCTTTCATCTAATTCCGGAGCAGCAAACCTCTCCACTTTTACCGCCCACCCAGGTGTCCAGGTGAACACCAAAGATTTTGCCCCGACTGATTTTTTTAATCTAATTTTTACAGAGGACTTTCTATCATCCATCGTGGCCCAGTGCAACCTTTATGCCCAGCAGTTCAGGCTGGGAGGCTTCAAAGAGATTTGGGTGGGAGAAGCCTCTATCCCTGTCCCCATTCTTTCCTGGCCTGCTACACGTACTATGGATCATGTTCCTGCCTACTACCAGGGTCAATAATTTGGCACTGCTGGTAATATCTCCAACTGCACTGAGCCTGGACTGTATATGGACAGTATCCCTGCCTGTACTGACTATGGATAATAGTCCTGCCTGCTGGCTGGACAATTCCGTTCGCTGTCACTGACCACGTCCCTGCCTGGATCAGGGCTTTCCTCCTTATAATGGTCGTCACGGTTTAATAACTGGGACCATCATCCGTCCTTGTACTAGGTATCATGCACATCGTCCGGTCCTTTCTTACCCCTGTCCCTATCTCCGAAGAGGGTGGGTTTAGAGAAACTTCGGAGGGTCGGACTTGACGACCCGTATTTCCAACGTGACCCGGTGCTACCTACTATCTTTCAGGAGACATTTTTAATCTAATTTTTTTAGTCAGCCCCGTTTTAGAAACCACAAGTGGACCTGTGGACCCACCCGCCATTTTCACCTCTCCAAACGACGAGG
>BLSH010083375.1:1377436-1388164 GCA_018402905.1 Glandirana rugosa | reverse complement strand
TTTGCGGTCTTTTTTCATTTATAGCGCAAAAAAAAAAAAAAAAAAACCCAGCAGTGATTAAATACCACCAAAAGTGTGAAATTTGTATTTGTGTTAACAAAAAAAAGACAAATATTTTGTATGGGTAAAGTGTTGCACGACTGAGTAATTGTCATTCAAAATGTGAGAGCACTGAAAGCTGAAAATTGCCAAGTGTCAAGTGGTCAATAAAAAATAAAAAAAATTCATACCTGTCCCAAACATCCAAAGGGTCATCGCCACTATAGAAGCGAAGTTCTAACTCAAACGCTCTGAAACAATAAAAATGTTTACGTTAATTAAAGCCTCAAGCGTATATATTAGCAGACATATTTGTATCAATTATACCACATGCCACCCCTGTAGTTAAAGTGGCTTTAAACACAAAACCAAAAGGTTTAAGATATTGCAACGTATCAATCATTAGATGTGGCGGTTGCATTCATTTTTTCTGTCAGTTTTCGCCTGATGATCTGACCAGAAACACACCTTCTGTATTAGCGTACACCCACTCTGGATGAAAGAGCACAGGAGGCACCTTTGAGCAGCAGCATTGTCAGTCTGGGGGGGCGTTGGGAGTAGGGGAGTGTTAGATGTACTAGTAGATTTAAATACACAAATGAACGGAACCCAAACTCCAGCTAATACTTTAAGGCTGGGTTCACACCTTAAACCGCATCCAATTCGCAGGACACTTGAAAACACATTGTTTTCAATGTGTCCAGTTCACATATGTGCGGTGCATTCGCACTCCGCATTGCACAAAAACCGCACACGTTTTTTGTGCAATGCGGTGCGAATTCCCAGCCCGTTGAGTCCAGTGGGAGCGCATCTAACACGGAGATGCACTCCGCACTGAACGGGGATATTTCCCCTGCTCGTGGCTCCTCCCCATCTCTCCCCCCACAGCTGCTGCGCTGTGGGAACGGACAGGAGCCGCCGAATGGCGGCTCTGTCCCTTCCCGGCAGCAGAGAGGCTGGAATTCGCACCGCAATGGTGTGAATCCAGCCTTAATGTAGTTTACAGCAAACATTTTTTTCTCTTTTGGGATAAGGTTTTGCATAAATAAATAAATAAAATCATTTTAAACACCCCTGCTAGAGGTAAATGGTTTGTCTCATCTCTGTAACTGATACATTTCTCTGGAGAGCTTGTTTTTTTTTTTACAAAAAACAGACTTTACTGGCTGGATCACCAGATGAAAAAAGAAGCAAGCCTAAAAAAAGAAAGAATATAAATGCAGCCATCACATCTAAGAATAGGTATTCTGCAAAATAATATAAAGTTTGCCTTTTTACCACTTTAATTATAACTGCAACAATCCTGATTTTATTCCAGCTGAAAAATTAACAGGGACCGCCAAGGCCTTTTTCTGGTCTTAAACAATTTGGCTGTAGGTAGTGTTGTGTAAGGCTAACACTCTTCACACAAAAAAAAAAAAAAAAAAATTATAAATGCACCTATTTGCAGGAAAAAAAGGTGCATTTATTTTTTGATTTTTTTTTTGTAAATGAGCCTGTAAAGCATTGTGCTACTGCAGACTCTTCCTCCAGCTATATGTCCATATCAAGGTACAAGCTTTCAGTTGGAGAGCTAGAGGAAGTGCCAATGGACTACAAGTGCAGTGATCACTGCATTTGTGTTCACCGAGAACCACAAGTTCATCTGTCACAATGGCTGCGGGACTTGTAGTTTTTGCATTCACAGATCTCTGAGTGAATGACGTGGCTGTGCGGGCAAAGCCCCACAATGCCGCACAAATTTGAAAAATGACTGCGGCTGCAGGGGAGAAGAATCCCTGCATGTTGTAACACTGGGGGGTAGTCTGGGGGTGGAGTGAAGGGGTCCCAATTGCACCACGTTACATACTAAATATGAGTGTAACAAGTCAAATGTTAAAAAAGGTGGAGTAAGCCTTTAAGACACCAGTGAGATATGCAAGTCAATAAAAGCTTTGTACTTGGTGTAGAACTTAAAGTATAAGTTCACCTTTTCACAAAAACTGAAAAGGTGAACTAACTCTAACACCCTCCCCACCCTGCTGCGTGTATGCGATACAGAGAGATATATACAGTAAAAGGTGATGGACCGGCCAAGCATGTCTCCAGACCTAAACCCTATTAACATCCACCAGTTCTGTAATGTAGTCATGGAGAAGTGGAAGAGGACTCCAGTGGCAACCTGTGATGCTGTGGTGAACTCCATGCCCAAGAGGGTTAAGGCAGTGCTGGAAAATAATGGTGGTCACACAAAATATTGACACTTTGGGCCCATTTTGGACATTTTCACTTAGGGGTGTACTCACTTTTGTTGCCAGCAGTTTAGACATTAATGGCTGTGTGTTGAGTTATTTTGAGGGGACAGCAAATTTACACTGTTATACAAGCTGTACACTCACTACTTTACATTGTAGCAAGGTGTCATTTCTTCAGTGTCACATGAAAAGGCATAATACAATATTTACAAAGGGGTGTACTCACTTTTGTGAGATACTGTATATAGTATATATATTATACACATACACACCCCTGACTTTCCACTAAACTTGGGGGTTCACACTGGTGCTGGGTACCCCGACTTATAGCGTCACATTCAGCTCTGCCACGGTCTGCTTCCGATTGAACGTCAGTCCCTCAGCCAATTTTGGTCTAGTCCTAGGCACTGACCACACAACCGGGTACTGAATGAAGTCATCTGTTTTCCCATTGTAGATTTTCCCTTACTTTCCATCTGGTCAAAGATTGTCCCCAGAATAGTAAGGGAGGGAAAATCTCTCTAATGGAGCCCTACATTAGGGCATAAAAAGGTGTTCTAAACCTTTCCTTAATCTATCCAAAACTAAGAAAAAGGAAACACATTTGGCTATAGATACAAAACTGTACACAGCATGGAGTTTACATATTAAAGTATGTGTGGACAAATTAAAAAAAATCCATAAAAATCTCTACAATACAATCACATTATCCCCATTGTCTATTTGAAAGCACTAGTATAGTACTTGTCGGTAGGAGCAGAGAAAAATATCTGCTAATCTTCTAGAAATGCTGTGAGCTTCTAATTTCCTGCCGCGTGCCGACAATTTTGCCTCTGCACTGAATTCCCAGGAAGTGATGTCAACCCTGCCTAGTTCTTCCCTGCTGGATGTCAGAACACCCCACCCACCCTTATATTAAGGGGGAGATCTGTCAGCTCTGCCCAGTTTTTATTTGTGGACTGCAAAACATTTCCTCCTCTCATAATACGAAGGTGGGGTGTTCTCACATGATTTGGGCAGGATTATTTTTTGAAATTTCAGCGTTGTTAAACCCTCTACGACTGCCGACATATGTGTCAAGAAAAGGTTGGCCTCTAATGCACACACATGCACCGCTGATCGCCCATTGTTTATGTGTTCGCTCTCAGAAGAAAGACCAAGCTGTCAAACAGTTCTCAGTCCGGGCCACAGATTGGTAGCCAGCAGGACCAGATTTCGATCATGTAACCAGTGACAGTGGTGACATGGTCGCTCATCCTTTACGCCCCCTGCGCATTCCAAACTGGAAAGGAAGGGCTTAACCACTTGAGTCCTAGGTGCCATTTAAAAACAAAGGGAAAGTGGCTGTTTGTTCCATCACTGTTTTAAAATGGCACCCAGACTCAGGGATTCTCTTGTGTCCCAGTCAGTTCCTGGGCTTCCGATCCTTCTACAGATCACTCCATAACAGCGTGCTGAAGAAGAGAATGTAAACACAACACAGCTTTAGAATATTGACATGGAGTGTAGTGATGTCAGGGCACTTCCTGTCAGACAGGCTGAGGCAGAGCCGCTACAGCAGCAACAAATTACTTCTATAGTGATCTGTTGCTAGCTGATCAAATTGAGAAAATGTATTTCTTTTTCTTAATTGTTTACAAAGTATTACTGTATTGAGTAAAATTTATGAAAAAAAACAAGGAAGCCCAAATGTATTTCTTCATATTCGCTACTAAAAATAAAAGCTTTATCTGCCTAAAGAGACACAATATAGGGAAATGTGCATGTATTACAGGTGTAACAAATGTTTTTTTTTGGCCCGATATACACTGTACTGCGATTAGCGGTAATAAAGGCCCCCTTGTTTACTTGTAGCTACAGGTAAGCCTAAAATAAAGCATACCTGTAGGTACTGTAAATATCTGTACCTTTTAGGAAATATTTACTATAGTAGCAGCTGGTAACGTCACTGGTGCATGCGCACTGCGCTCTCAATGGACAGCATGCAGTCATCGTGGCTCAGCCATTAAAACAGCCAGAGCCAGCAAACCCGGAAGGAAGACCGGGTGAAGATGGAAGCCTTGTCAGCGGTGACAACACACCACTGGAGGGTTTTGTTCTAAGGTAAGTCTTTCATAATGCGCTAGTATGCGATGCATACTTGCACATTATGCCATTACCCTGTAACCTGTAAACTGTACAACTAAATTGAAAAACAAATTTAAATCTTTTAAGGGGGGGGGGGGGGTAAAAATAAAAAATGGAAATAATGTGGTTGCATAAGTGTGCACACTCTCTTATAACTAGGGACGTAGCTGTGTTCAGAATTAAGCGATCACATTCAAACTGATGTTAGCTAGGAGTCAGTATACACCTGCCATCATTTAAAGTCCCTCTGATTAACCCCAAATAACATTCAGTTATTCTAGTAGGTCTTTCCTGCCATTTTCTCAGTCGCATCCTACAGCAAAAGCCATGGCCCACAGAGAGCTTCCAAAGCATCAAAGGGATCTCATTGTTAAAATGCATCAATCATGAAAAGGGGTACAAAAGAATTTCCAAGGCATTAGACATACCATGGAACACAGTGAAGACAGTCATCATCACGTGGAGAAAATATGGCACAACAGTGACATTACCAAGAACTGGACGTCCCTCCAAAATTGATGAAAAGACAAGAAGAAAACTGGTTAGGGAGGCTGCCAAGAGGCCTACAGCAACATTAAAGGAGCTGCAGGAATATCTGGCAAGTACTGACTGTGTGGTACATGTGACAACATTCTCCCATATTCTTCATATGCCTGGGCTATGGGGTAGAGTAGCAAGACAGAAGCCTTTTCTTATGAAGAAAAATATCCAAGCCCAGCTAAATTTTGCAAAAACACATCTGAAGTCTCCAAAAAGCATGCAAGAAAATGTGTTATGGTCTGATGAAACCAAGGTTGAACTTTTTGGCCAGAATTCAAAAACACATGCTTGGCGCAAAAACAACACTGCACACCACCAAAAGAACACCATACCCACATTGAAGCATGGTGGTGGCAGCATCATGCTTTGGGGCTGTTTTTCTTAACCACTTCAGCCCCGGAAGCATTTCCCACTTTAGGACCAGAGCACTTTTTGCGATTCGGCACTGCGTCGCTTTAACTGACAATTGCGCGGTCATGTGACATTGTACCCAAACAAAAATTTGTGTCCTTTTTTTCCCACAAATAGCTTTCTTTTGGTGGTATTTGATCACCGCTGCGTCATTTCTGATTGCCGCTATAAACAAAAGAAGAGCGACAATTTTGCAAAAAAACTCAAATTTCTTACTTTTTGCTAAAATACAAATCCAACACACAAAAAAAAAAAAAAATATAAAAAAACAATTTTTTTCAACTGTTTTGGCCGATTTATATTCTTCCTCATATTTGTGATAAAAAAAAAAATAAAAAACGCAATTGGCGTTTATTGATTGGTTTGCGCAAAAAGTTGCCGCGTTTACAGATGAGAATTCATTTCTGGAGTTTTTATTTATTTAATTTTTTTTTTTACTAGTAATGTCGGCGATCTGCGATTTTTAGCGGTACTGCGATATTGTGGCGGACATGTCGGACCATTTTGACACTTTTTTGGGACCATTGGCATTTATACAGCGATCAGTGCTATAAAAATGCATTGATTACGGTGTAAATGCCATTGGCAGTGAAGGGGTTAACTTGGGGGGGGGGCGCTCTAAGGGTTAACTGTGTTCCCTGGGCGTGTTCTAACTGTATTCGTGTTTGACTGGCAGGGGAAGGGGAGTGATCACGGCTTCCATGTAGAGGAAGGCTGTGATCACAGCCCTTTCCCCTCTCACAGAATGGAGATCCGTGTTTCACTGCGGGGGGGGGGCATCTTGGGTAGCCGGAGGAGATCGAGTCCGCCCTACCCGCTCCCTGGCCCCCCCCGGCATAGTGAGTGCGCGAGCGCGCCTCCGGCGGCGCGCGCTCACAGTGCACGATCTCGCAGCCGCCGTCATATGACAGCGGTTTGCGATATCGAGCCACCTTGTCGCCGTCAACCTGCAGTTGGCGGTCGGCAAGTGGTTAAGCTGAAACAGGGGCCTTAGTCAAGGTAGAGGGAATTATGAACAGTTCCAATTACCAGTCAATATTGCAACAAAACCTTAAGGCTTCTGCTAGAAAGCTGAACATGAAGAGGAACTTCATCTTTCAGCATGACAACGACCCAAAGCATACATTCAAATCAACAAAGGGATGGCTTCACCAGAAGAAGTTTAAAGTTTTGGAATGGCCCAGCCAGAGCCCAGACCTGAATCTGATTGAAAATCTGTGGGGTGATCTGAAGAAGGCTGTGCATAGGAGATTCCCTCGCAATCTGACAGATTTAAAGTGTTTTTGCAAAGAAGAGTGAGCAAATATTGCCAATTCAAGATGTGCCATGCTGATAGACTCATACCCAAAAAGACTGGGTGCTGTAATAAAACTCAAAAAAGGTGCTAAAACAAAAAGTATTAGTTTAAGGGTGTGCACAGTTATGCAAACATATTATTGTTTATTTCCTCCACCTAAAAGATTTCAGTTTGTTTTTCAACTGAGTTAAACAGTTTATAGGTCACATCACAGAAACCTGATATTTTAACAGGGGTGTGTAGACCTTGCATACATATACACTATACATTACCAAAAGTATTGGTACACCTGCCTTTACACGCACTCAATATTGAACCCTATGGACTAAGACTGGGATGGCATTAAATTTCATGTGAGTGTAAAAGCAGCCATCCCAAGATCACTATAAACAAAAAAAAAAGTGTTATTGGACGATATTATGTGTCAAGCTGGGGCAATATAACACTCACTGTTTCTGTTGCTGAATGGAATTATGATTAGAGCTTTCTTGCTGGGAAAGCACTTCTTGAAGAGTAGACATAGCTCTTCCTTGTCGAAGAGGCTGAACATTTTCTTTGGACAGCTCCCATTCATCCCCAGCTTCTGCCATGGTGAACAGCCTGCGGGACAAAATAATGGTACACAGAGTAGAAAGATGGTTAAGGTCAGAGGAATTACGTTTTTTAAATCAACCTTGATTTAAAAAATAAATAAATAAATAAAAAAGGGAAAGAAAACTAGTTGTCAAGGATAAGGAGGATATTATTTTCCACAGTTTATTATAATTCTCTATTAAAACAGAAAAAAACACCTCTAAGTGCAGTATTTAAAAACATTTTATTGCCCAGAAAGAGATAAACACAGTTACTAGAGGGAAGAAGTAACCAGGCACATCACGTAGGGACAGAAGCAGTCCGGTGGCATGTGGTCCAAGGGGTCCTGGAAGTGGTCGTGGAAGTAGTCTAAGTACGGTGCATATACTCCCGACCGACCCGCAGACGGAAGCCAAAGTGATGGATGTCAGGGAGATCAACTCAGCGGCCGGGCCCGGCGTGGAACACTGACTTCGGAGATGACGTCAGCGGAAGGAGACAGGACCAGCTTGGAACACAGGTGATGTGATAAGAGTGGGACGCATTTCGGAATAAACTATTAGTTCCTTCAACCGATTGGGGTCAGCGTTCCAGGCCAGTCCTGGCAACCAAGTTGATCTACCCAACGTCCATCAGTGCAGCTTCCGTCTGCAGGTCGGCCAGGGGTATTTGCACCGTACTTAGACTACTTCCAGGACCACTTCCAGGACACCATGCCATCGGACTGTTTCTGTCCCTACGTAATGTGCCGCCTTATTACTTCTTCCCTCTAGGAAGTGTGCTCACTTGCACTCACATTTGGAAGATAAAAGACACTTCTGTATAAAAGCCGTCCATTTTGTCATCAAATGGTGCCCCAGAACGAAACACGTCTGATGAAGAAATGCATCGGGAGGAGGGATGTGTTGATGTCACCGTGTTGTTTGCGGTCCTGGAAGGACGGGTTTGAAGTTTTGCCAGCCGGCTTTTATACATGCGTGTCTTATCTTCCAAATGTGAGTGCAATATTTACTTTTTATACAATAAAATTTAAGTAATATCACACCATGGCGATATTCTCTTTTTTGGTCACTTTGGCATAATGAGATGCTGCTGAGGCCAATATACCATTGAAGGAACTTTCGTTTTGATCCATTCATACAGGAACCTAGGAGGTGCCAGAGAGGAAACTACCAAGCTTACAAGGCCTTGGCTGGGCAATAGCCACCAGCTTGATAAGCTTGCTTTCCTGTAAGCAGGTTGTTTGTAAGGTGGAGGGTCACAATACTGTGTTTCGAGTCACTGTGGTGCTATTTTATTTTGGATAGGCGGTCCCCGGGTTACAAAACGACTCCTACTTACAGAGGGAGACAACAGAAAGGGAGAGGAAATCTACCCCTAGAAAGGGAAATTCACTCCTATAAAAGAGTTATCATGGGCAAAAGAGGTCTCCACTGAAGCTTTATTACCAGTCCTGGTTTCCACAACCCAAAAAATTTTCAAAATCCAATTGATACAGGGGCAGAAAGTGAGGTGATATCTTCTGAACAGGGACACAGACAGCAAAACAAATGTTACAGGGGTGTTCACCCTTCCTTATGCTATTCAAAACACTTACATTTTTTTTGTGGCTGGAGCCACACTTAAAAAATGTACCTGTTCCAACTTACAAATTCAACTTAAGAACAAACCTACAGACCTTATCTTGTGTGTAACCCGGGGGCGGCCTGTACCAGGATTATCAACGATTCATCGCTGTGACATGATACACTAGAGACTATATTTTTGAATTTTAATATGGAAGTGTATTTAATTTTATGCTCACTCTAGAATTGTATTCAGAGTGGACTTTGTTCATCCTACCTTTTTAGCTTATGTTTAGCTTATGTTATTTTTATGAGACATTCTCTCAGAGTTTGCTGTTCTTCCAATTTACCGCAGCTTATTCTGTTTAATTTAGGCTTACCTGTAGGTACAAGTAAACGATAGGGACTTTAGGACCACTTTAACCACTTCCCGACCGCATGCCATGTTTTCACGGCGGCAGTCTGGATGCTGAGCGCGAATCGCCGTAAAGACACAGGCATCAGCCGCTAGGGGGCGCGCCGCACTCCTGAGGAGTGTGCCCGCAGCTCGGGCGGACCAGATGTCCCCCGGCGAGCCGCGATGAGCGGCCACAGAGAAAGAACGGGGAACCGCCAATGTAAACACGGCGGTTCCCCGCTCTTAGTAGGGACATGAGTGATCTACTGATCCCTGTCACTGGGATCAGTTAGATCTCTCATGCCCATGTTAGCCCAAACCCCCCACAGTAAGAACACACCCAGGGAACACAGTTAACCCCTAGCTCCCCCCCCGGTTAACACCTTCACTGCCAATGACATTTATACAGTAATCAAATTTAAATTTCTGATCGCTGAATAAAGGTCATTGGTCCCAAAAAAAGTGTCAAAAATGTCCGACATGTCCGCTGCAATATCGCAGTACCGCTAAAAATCGCAGATCACCATTACTAGTAAAAAATAAATAAAAACCCCAGAAATGAATTCTCATCATCCGTAAACGCGGCCACTTTTGCGCAAACCAATCAAACGCCGATTGCGAGTTTTTTTATCACAAATATAAGGAATTATATAAATCGGCCAAAAACAGTGAAAAAAAATGTATATTTTTTTTGGATTAGAATTTTAGCAAAAAGTAAGAAATTTGGGTTTTTTTGCAAAATGCTCGCTCTTTTGTTTATAGCGGCGATCAGAAATGACGCAGAGGCGATCAAATACCACCAAAAGAAAGCTCTATTTGTGGGGGGAAAAAAAGGACGCAAATTTTGTTTGGGTGCAACGTCACGCGACCACGCAATTGTCAGTTAAAGCAACGCAGCGCCGAATCGCAAAAAGTGCTCTGGTCCTAAAGCTGGAAAACCTTCCTGTTGGTAAGTGGTTAATTTCCAGGAATTTCCTCTAACGTTCTGTTTGGCTATGGGACAGGAAGTGGAGAAAACGGAAAATTGTATACTTACCTTATGGTAATTTTCCTTTCCTGATGCAAAGCACGACAGCATATACGTATACGTATGGGCTGGCTCCGCCCCCACGCCCAGTTCCAGGATCCGGTTACACTATAAAGTCAAACACCTCCCACCAGGCCTCATTCTCGTTACTTATTATCACTGCGAAGACAGCACGAAACGTAGTCCTTTCCTTTTAATGGTATTCCATTCATATGTTAAAAGGCAAAAGAGGTGAAGGACAGGGTATCGGTTTGTCTTGCAATCTCCTTTAAGGACCTTTAATTGGTGAATGGTTGTCCTTCCAAAAGGTCGAAATCCTGGTCTCGTGAAAAACGCTAAGCCGCGACGCAACGAAATTGACTGTTAACGCACCAGCGCACTGCAACGTGGGTTTGTTTTAAACGCAGGAAAAAAAGGGGGGTGTTTATCTCGAAAGAAAACCACCATAAACTAGCGGAGACGCAGTAAAGACTAGCGGCGATATTTGTTTTCTCGCTCGTAAAACGTTTTTTTGGGTT
>BLSH010083375.1:1319948-1334677 GCA_018402905.1 Glandirana rugosa | reverse complement strand
TGGTATTTTTGTGGAGCCACTTGTGTATTGCAGGTAGAAAGAGAGCTCACACATGGTGGGGAATGTAGGATGCACAAACCTACGGCATAGACCCTATGAATTATAGGTTCTCAAATGTTTTAAGGAGGGTGTATTGTGATAAAGTAGAAGAAAGAGGGGTCTATCAAACTGTCACTAAGAATTAAGAGACCACAGAACTTCCTGTTCCGAGCATAGAAAGTGGCATACCCCAGAAACAACTTGGTATATCTACTTACAGGTGAGTTTCCCATAATATTCAGGAGCAATATTTTTGGGTCCAACTCAAGGGTTGTAATTTCTTTCCTCCGCATTGAATGTAGGATATATTTTGAGCATACAGTTGTTAGTTACGGTGTACCATTCTATTAACATTCCTAAGATGCAAAATTGTGAAGATGTGAATGAGCAAAAACTGTTCGGTTCAGAGTTCCCTTTAACCACTTCAACACCGGGCAAATTTATCCCCTTCCTACCCAGGTCTTCTTTTGGTGGTATTTAATTACCACTGAGGTTTATTATTTTTTGCTAAATAAATGAAAACATTAAAAAAAATGTGTTTTCTTTGTTTCTGTTATACAATTTTGCAAACAAATAATCTTTGTTCATGCTTTTAGGGCAAAATTTATACTGCTACATTTTTTTGATGAAAATAACCAACGCAATTGTCGGTTAAAGGAACGCAGCGCCGTATCGCAAAATATGGCCTGGTCAATAACAGGGTGAAACCTTCCGGGGCTGAAGTGGTTAAAGGAAGTTGAAAAATAATAGACTTACTGGCCAGGTCACCAGGTAAAATAAAGGAAAAAAGCCTAAAGAAAACTAATGCAGCCATCACATCTAAGAATACTGTAGGAGAAGTAGGGTCAAAGCTTTTTTTGGCCATGCTTCTCTTGTGGGTCACTGGAGTACAATTACTTTTGCTCTCTTGTGACCCAGAGTCAGCTGATGGCGGGCTATTGCCCACTATCAGCTGACAGGGCAGAGCTACTCCGGGCTCAGGAAGCATCCTGACAATGTTGTCAGGATCCATCCCACTGCCTGGCTGACAGCTGATTCTGCCTTTCAGAGCGAGGCTGAGAGCCGGAGTCAGCTGCTCATGCACCCTCCCCAGGCCGATGCTCCAGTGAGCGCTGGAAGGACAGAGTGCAGAGTGGTGACTGACAAGTCTCTACATAGAGCAGACTTGTGATCACTCAGTTCGGAGTTTGAACCAACATGTGACAGCTGCAGCATCACAAAGATGCTGCAACATGCAGGTGTGTAAATATGTTTAGTTTTTTAGCCCCTATTATTTCTCCTTTACGTTTTGTTTTTTTGGATCATTACTGTTTTAATACTGACTCTAACTCTCTATGTTATCCATGAGCCTGGTCTAAGAATATACCAGTGTTTTTGCTGTCTACAGATGTTTAAAAGGCATTTCAATGGGTGGACTGGACATTTAGGGAACTGATCCTCAGAAACTTAGGCCTGGGGGCTAACATGATGACGTTGATTGGAGCCATTTTTTCAGAATTGTCAGCATAGGTCAATGGCACCCTCTCCACTCCTTTCAATATAACAGCACTTAACAAGGGTGCCCACTGTCCCCCCTTATTTTTATAATTACTTTAGAGCCCCTATTTTGTAGAGTTAGAGCAAGCCTGGATATTATTGGTCCAGTTATAAGCTCCTCAGAAAAGGCAGCTTATGCAAACAATCTGATGTTATCCTTATCAACCTGGCAATATCTCTCCCTAACCCCAAATAGGGGTCTCACTTTTGAGCTTCCTTACCCTATTCCATTTCTATGTGTTTTAAAACTACTCATACGTTGGTGGCTACAGCTCTTCAGACACTCTCTGGGGCTTTAGGGTCTCTTCAGTTCATGGTAACAATGAATATCTTAACATTATGACTGTCGTACTGTATTTGTAAAAAAGATAATAAAATATAATATTGTGAAAAAAATAAAATAAAAAAAAATAGTAAAAAATGTAATAAAATAAAATAAAAATAAACTACTGACACTGATCTCAGCTCTTCTGACATATACACACACGCACACACTCATGTTTGTTTGCGCTTTGCGGTGCACACCCTAATGCAATAGGCTGCGCACACCTATGGAAACACATTTAGTTGTGTTGGAATCAGCTCACAAAAACTGATCAATCCTGATGCACTGACAGCCAATCTAATTTCTTAAGGCCCGAAAAGGCCAAGACAGTACAAATATTCCCCAAGTGACCCCTTTTTGAAAAGTAGACATTCCAATGTATGTAGTAAGAGGCATGGCAAGTTTTTTTGAAGTTGTCATTTTTTTATCACCTTTTTATTTTTAATAAAAATGAAATTCATTAATTTGAAAAAATATTTTTTTTCACAATTTTGTTTTTACATACTTTCACCAGTGCAGCACAGCATCATCATAAAACTAGTGTGATGGTGATCAGGAACACTGACTGGTGACAATGTGTTGAAAAATTTTTATTTTTCATATTTTTAAAATATGTTTTTATATATACAAACAAAAAACAAAGCAAATAAGTTCAGAAATTAAGTTATGTGTAATAAAATGTAATGACACAGGGAAAAGTATTGAACACATGGAGAAAGGGAGGTGCAAAAATGCATGGAAAGCCAAGACAACAGCTGAAATCTATCAGTAATTAGAAAGCAACCCTGCCCCTTGTCAGTGCAAATTAATATTAGCTGGTTAAGTCTCAACTGATCTCATTACCAAGGTGTCACAATTGAAACATCTCATGATGGGTAAAAGCAAAGAGCTCTCTCAAGACCTTCACAACCTTATTGTTGCAAAAAATACTGATGGCATTGGTTACAGAAGGATTTCTAAACTTCTGAATGTTCCAGTGAGCACCGTTGGGGCCATAATCCGGAAGTGGAAAGAACATCATTTGACCATAAACCACGACCAGATGCTCCTCGCAAGATTTCTGACAGAGGAGTAAAAAGAGTTATCAGAAGAGTTGTCCAAGAGCCAAGGACCACTTGTGGAGAGCTTCAGAAAGACCTGGAATTAGCAGGTACAATTCTTTCAAAAAAAACAATAAGTAATGCACTCAACTGCCATGGCTTGAATGCATGCTCACCACGCAAGACTCCATTACTGAAGAAAAAGCATGTTGAAGCTCATTTAAAGTTTGTTGCATAACATTTAGACAAGCCTGTGAAATACTGGGTGAATATAGTCTGGTCAAATGAGACCAAAATTGAACTTTTTGGATGACATAATACACACCATATTTGGTGTGATTGCACATCACTCCAAAACGCCATAATGTACAGTTGGGCTGCACAAAACATACCAACAGTGAGGTTTGGAGGTGGTAACATCATGGTGTGGGGCTGTTTTTCAGCATACGGTACTGGCAAACTTCATGTCGTTGAAGGAAGGATGAATGGAAAATGTGCCAAGACATTCTTGATAACAATCTGCTGCCATCTATCAGGATAATGAAGATTAAACAAGGGTGAACTTTTCAGCAAGCAATGATCCCAACACAAAATCAAGGAAACTCTCAACTGGTTTCAAAGAAAGAAAATAAAGTTCATAGAAGAGGACGACAGAATCTTCAAGATTTGAAGACTGTGTGGAAGAATGGTCCAAAACCACACCTGAGCAATGCATGCAACTAATTTCTCCATACAGGAGGCGTCTTGAAGCTGTCATTACCAACAAAGGATTTTGTACGAATTATTAAATACATTTCAGTTAGCGTGTTCAATACTTTTTCCCTGTGTTGTTCCATTTTATTACACATAACCTAATTTCTGAACTTATTTGTTTTGGTTTCTCGGTTGGTTTTGGCTGTGCTCGTAAGTTTACATACCCTGGCAGTATTTATGATTTCTGGGCCAATTTTCAGAAAATATGAATGAGAACACAAAAACATTTCTTTCACTCATGGTTAGTGTTTGGCTGATGCCATTCATTATCAATCAACTGTGTTTACCCTTTTTAAATCATTATGACAACAGAAACTACCTAAATGATCAAAAGTTTACATACCCCAGTTCTTAATACCGTGTATTGCCCCCTTTAACATCAATGACAGCTTGAAGTCTTTTGTGGTATTTGTGGATGAGGCTCTTTATCTTCTCAGATGGTAAAGCTGCCAATCCCTCTTGGCAAAAAGCCACCAGTTCCTGGAAATTCTTGGGCTTTCATTAATTGCAGGTATGAGATCTCCCCAGAGTGGCTCAATGATATTGAGGTCAGGAGACTGAGCTAGCCAATGACAGGTCGACTTGTCCTTGTGTTTTGGATCATTGTCATGTTGGAATGTCCAAGTACATCCCATGCGCAGCTTCCTGGCTGATGAATGCAAATGTTCCTCTAGTAGTTCCACTGCATTTATCATGCCATGGAAAATGAAGGCTGGTGAGCTGCGTTGCCTGGGAGCAGGGGGCGAGGGGGGTGGTGAGCACAGCGGCAGGCGGGGAAGAAAGCGTGGAGTAGGAGAGAGGGCAGCCGGTGGCTGGATCATCATAGTAGAAGAGAGTGCAGAACGGATCAATTTTGCATATGGAATGCACAAAGGATCACTATGGTACATGGCATAGAAACACATGTGAATCGCACAGGAATGCACAACGCATTCCTTTGTGATTCACGCACGGTCATGGTGTGAACCAGTGTGCTTATATAGGCATGATCTATTTACATGATATATGTCCTTGTATAGGAAAAATAAAAAGTGTATAATCAAATAGTCTGCAGTAAGTAATTTTGTATTTAAAAATGTTAGTGAATTTGTATCTAAATATAGCTTTTTAAACTGTAAAAAATAATTTACTTGTGAAAACCTGCAATACTGAACTACTAGCTGCTCTCTCCCATGAGAATACAGTGTGAGGCACTGCAGCTTTTACAATGAGGAGAGGGAGGAGCAGCTTCAGGTAAACAGTATTGTCAATGAAGGCTGGAGGGCAGGTGTTAATTAAAGTCTGTCTTTTTAAAGGATTTTTGCGCTTGTGCACGTTCACGCCAGTGCTGCCATTCTACAGCATGTGAGTGTTCCTGAGTGACCTGATTTCCTGGGTATCTGTTCCTGTGACCTGGCTTGACCTTGACCTTTTTGATTTCTGCCTGCACCAACCCCCAGCTTGCCCACGGCCACTCTTCTGCCTGATCCCTGTGTACTTCTGCTGTCAGCCCGTTAACGACCCTGCCTGCACCTGACGACTCTTCTGCCTGAACCCTTTGTACCGCATTGCCAGCCTGTTGCCGACCCAGCCTGCACGACCACCTGCTACCTGCACGAGCTTCATTGGACTTTCCACACCATCACCAATGATCCTGTCCAGCCCTCGTGCCCCCCTGAGCTCCTGTGCTCCCTGTCTGCTCTACCGGGGAACCTTGAACTAGGGCTGCAAGAGTGGTTGCTTCTTGCATAAGACAGACTCCACCACCAAGTGCGTGACAGGAGGGGAGTGGAGAGGAGGAGAGGGGAGGGAAGGGAAGGGAAGTAGAGGGGAGGGGCGGGGCAGGGAGGAGATCATGTTCTCACTGCACACTATGGAATTGACAGGGAGAGAGGGCTCGTAAGATCACCATGCTTTCATGGCTTAGCAGCCATGATAAAGGTGGTCAGCTCAGAGAGGATAAGTCAGGACCAGACAGGATCAACCAGGTACTGTAGAAGATAGAAAGGGGCGATTGACAAAGCAAACACAATATGCTATAGCTCATGCCTTAAAGGGAAAGGAGCATGATTTGTTTTTTTTGGGGAAGGGGGTGGGTTACAACCACTTTAACTAAACTAATTTATGTAAATATCGAAACAAAACAAAACTAATTTTTTTCGTTCTGCACATGTCTACAATGACCAGTGCCATGCAGTGTTACCATAGTAAGGTGATCAAGATTTTTTGTAAACACTATGATTACTTATAACAGTGAATTTCACTGTTATAAGCAACCATTTTTTTTCTGAAAGAAATCTATTCATTCAGTGTTTACTATTGTAATTAGCTGTGATTGGCCACAGCTAATCATATGGTACAGATGGGCTGTGATTGGTCCTGTCTGTACCATGTGATCACTGTGACCAATCACAGAGATCAACACAATAAGACACAATGAATGGCATGAATTGTAGCCATCCATTGTGTATACTTTTCAAGTAATTCGCTGTAATTGGCCACAGCAATTACATGGTACCAGCAGTGGACTGGTACACTGATCTGTCATCTGCTGTGCCTGGTGGAGGCACAAGCTGGGCACATTCTGGGGAGGACGACATATGACATCCACCCAAAATGGCAAATGTCCCGCCCAGGTATTCCTGGTATGCACACAGGAGGTTGGCCACTTGGCACCAACACTATTCAGAGAATGCTTAGCATTTTCGGAATGAATGCAAAACATTCTCTCTTTGTACGATGGGGAAAGGCAGGGTGTTAACATCACACAATGCAAAGCTTTCCCTGAGTGGCGCCTGTGCCAAGTGGCTGACGTCCTGTTTTCAAAATGCTGCAGGGCAGCCACTCAGTTTGGGACCTAGGAGCGAGTGGCAATCACTGGAGTAGTGGTGTTTGCTTCAGTGATTCTAGCTTCCAGGGGGATCAGCCGGGTATAGTATATGCATACTTGCAATGGTGCAAGCTGAACCAATGTAACTATGTATAAAATTTCCAAACCTAGAATTCTTTAAATGGCTCATATATTTTTCTTTTTCTCTCTCTTTCTCTTTGCTTGGGGACAGGAGAACAGATGAGACAGAAACAGAGGAAACAAGAAAGAGAAGAGGAGCTAGAAAAAGAAGAGAGAAAGCAAAGAAAGAAAAGGAGGGGAAGTCCCAAGGATTCGCGACACAGGGCTGTTAGAGTGACAAAAGGGCACTGTCAAACTGAGATGGCTGAGTATTGGCAATCCAGGGTTGCCACACCCAGAGAAATTTCCCATGGTTGTCTGACAATATGGCTGTTTTTTGTGGACCATAATGTCATCCATGCAGTTTTAACAGCTTCAAAACGAAGAATTGGGGTTATCAAAGCCCTTGCTATGGTCAATTTAGTTGCAGTAAAATAATGTAAAGCCAATTATCGATCTGGGCGAAGTAATTCTTCAATCGGTCTATATAGAAGGGCTTCATATGAATTCTGTATGAGGTCGGTATGAAGCAAAGTGCTGAGTAAGGCATAAACCCTGACACAAAGTCTGCACACCTTCGGCCAAGACCACCAGATATGTGTCATTGTTCCCACCTGTGTGCATCCTTGGAAACAATTTGGTGGGTAGGCAGTGATAGCATGTGCAATCCTAGCCATCAATATGGAATCTTGTACACATTTCCCAAGATAAGCACTTGTAACTATTAGATAGTGTCGAGGTCAAGATCTGACAGTCCTCCAGATCTAGTCGCATCCCCAGTTTGCTTTTCCATTGGAGATGGTAGTGTCGTAGTGGGGGCTTTCTGGAATTTATTATTGAGGAATAAATCAGTGCAATAAGGCCAGGGGATTGGGGCCAGGCCCTACAAAGACTCTCAAATGGGGTTAATGTGTAGGTGGTGGGCTGAGATCTGAGGAGCCAGGAAATAAAGTGACAAAGTTGGAGATATTTATAATGTGTCAGGACCTGTTCTACTGTTGGGCTCACCTGCAAGTGGCACTGTTGCTTTCTGCACCTAAGGGTGTAATTCTGGTGTCCGCCTGCAGGAGTCTTCCAGCAGAGGGACACACAGATCATCAGGCTGCACCTGACAGGTGCTGTGGGAAGTATAAAAGCATGCCCTTCACTGGGGTTCAGGGCTTCGGTATTGCATCTGCTAGCCGTTGTTCCTGTAGGATTCTGTTCTGGAGTTCTGTCTCTCGTTTCCTGTGACCTGTTCCTACCTGACCCTGTTTCGGAGTCCTGTCCCTTGTTCCCGGTGATGTGTTCATGCCTGACCCTGTTACGGAGTCCTGTCCCTTGTCCCCGTGACCTGCTACCTGCTGCCTGTTGCTATTGCTGGCTTCTGTTCCTTATCTCCTGACCTTGCTGGTATTCCCATGTGTGAACATTATTTGTATATATTTAGTTAGTTAGTTAGTTAGTTAGTTATGGAGAAAAAGGAGGAACGGCTGCACACCCAAACTCAGTGCAATAAAAATGTATTAATAGGAGGTCATAAAAATAACTTACAAAGGCACAGGCACAGGAAAGGTGACGCGTTTCACACAATAAACGTGCTTTATCACAAAGCACGTTTATCGTGTGAAACGCGTCACCTTTCCTGTGCCTGTGCCTTTGTAAGTTGTTTTTATGACCTCCTATTAATAAATTTTCATTGCATTGAGTTTGGGTGTGCAGCCATTCCTCCTTTTTCTCCATGAACTAAGCTGCTGCAAAGACAGGGCAATTCCTTTGTTAAGCTCACCTGGTACGTCCTGGAGCAGCTCTTCCTTTGGATTGTTTAGTTAGGGCTTTTACTGGGGTTTCTTGCATTTATTACTTCCACCTTGTTTGTGTATTATCATTGGTGCTGGTATTGGATGCATGTCACTTTCTTTAATAAACATTTCTTTTTCACTTATCCCTATGATCTTGATTTCTTTTGGTGCAGCTCATTGTTCTGTTTACCCTTACTGGATGCTCTGCATCCTGACATAATTCTCTCGTGTGCACACCTGAGGGCATGAAATGTCAAAATTCTAACGGGAGTGGGAAGAGAGTGGATATCAAGAAGCCAGTGGTCAGTCCACCAAGAAAACTGTCTCGGGTTATCAAGTCCTGGGGGGAACAACGGGCACCGAAAGAAGTGTAACAATGGGAGAAGGGGTGAGATCAGGCTCGCAGAGAATTTGACCATGTCACACTTTGGAGGGGTATGAAAAAGAATTGGGCTAAGTGCCGCTGGGCGGACGACAAGTGTTAGGAAAATGGACTTCCTGGCCGTCTCTGGCCTCCCGTGCGCCTCCACGCGCACGCGCTAATGGCGCCAATAGCGGCCATTTAGGCAGGACAGCACCAGGAAGCAAGTGCTGTCCGTTCTACAGTGTTACCGCAACTTGTGACCCCGTGTCTGCTCTGAAGTAACTTCCTGCATCTGTGACCCCGGCTATCTTTGGACTTTGTTTGCTTTCTGCCTGCCCCGCCTGTCTACGACTTCTCTCCTGCCTAATCCTGTGCACTTCTGCTGCCCGCACGTTGCAGACCCTTCCTGCACCCCGACCATCCGCCTGTCTCATCCTTCTGTACCACATTGCCGACCCAGACTGTACCACTACGCTTCTGCCAAGCACGAGCTTCAGCGGACCTTCACCCACCACCAGTGACCAAGTCCAGCCCTCGTGCTCCCGAGCTCCCTGTCTACACTACCAGGGGTACGCTAACCAGGGCCGTAAGAGAGGTTGTCCCCTGCATAAGTCAGACTCCACCAGGTACGTGACAGTGACGGACAGCCATGTCCGAGTCTGCGCAGGGGACCTCTTTCATGGGAGACTTATGTGGACACTCGGCGGGACTCACGCAAGCTGTTAAGGGTCTACAAGAAGGATATACCCTATTGGAGGACAAGATCCGTGAGCTTTCTGTGTCACCCTCAGCCAGTCCTGGGCAGCCTGCCTCACGCACCATTGTGGCCTCACCAAGCGAGCCTAAGGTGCCTATGCCTGAGCAGTTGGCAGGAGACCGCAGGACATTTCGGGTTTTCTGCAATTCCTGCAAGTTATACTTTGCCCTCCAGCCATTGACTTTCTCCTTGGAAGCCACTAAAGTGGGCCTAGTGGTCTCACTCCTGCGGGAGGAACCCCAGGCATGGGCCCACCGTCTTCTGGAGCAAAGGGCTCCCGAGACTACTACCTCAGATTGCTTCTTTTGAGTGATGGCCCAACTCTACAAGGACCCCCATCAGGCCGCTATGGCTGAAGCGGCCCTCCATGCCCTGCAGCAGGGCTGCCGTACGGCCGAAGATTATGTGTCGGAGTTTCGCCGCTGGAGCGCAGACACCTCCTGGAACGATGCAGCCCCTCCGTCACCAATTCCGGCTGGGTCTCTCAGAGCTGCTCAAAGACGAGCTGGCCCGCGTGGGGGTACCACCATCCCTCGACGCCCTGATCGATCTGGCCATCCAGATAGATCGCTGCCTGTGGGAACGCAGAGCTTAGAGACCTGCAGGGCCCGCACGTCTCACCTGGAGGATGTCCACAGATCCTGGGTATCCTGGTCTTAACCTAGACATCGCCTCCTCCGTTTCACCAGACCCACCGGAGCCTGTACGCATTGGGCTTCCCCGCTCACCAATGACCCAGTGATGCATGTCGCAGAACCTGTGCCTGTACTGCGGAGGTCCTGGGTACCTGGTCCGGAACTACCCTGCCAAAGCGGGCAAGGGCGCACCTCTTCCTTCCGAAGAATTGATGTACCTGCCCGATGACAAAGTTCATCTTCTGCTTCCCATTTCCCTGCAACTCCCCGGTGGAGACATCCAAGTACAAGCAATCATTGACTCGGATGCGTGTAGCTGTTTTGCCACCTTTGCAGTGCACCACCAGATACCCCTTCGACCCAAGGATCACCCCATGCTAGTTTGGCTCGCTGATGGGTCGACCATTAAATCTGTGCTCGGTCTGAATAGTGATAGTGACCAGGAAAGCCACCTGCTCATCCCAGCACCCTATCATGACTTCCGGGATGTATTTGGCAAAAAATCGTCTGACGTCCTCCCACCACACCGACCTTATGATTGTCCAATTGACCTCTTACCCGGGACCGAAGTTCCCTTCGGTCGGATTTTTCCCCTGTCCGAAGTGGAGTTGGTAGCCCTCAAGGCATACCTGGATGAGAACTTGGCTAAGTGGTTCATTAGACCCTCCACCTCGCCTGCAGGGGCGGGAATCTTCTTCGTTGAAAAGAAGGACCGCTCTCTGAGACCCTGTATAGATTACAGGGACCTTAATCGGATCACTATCAAAAACCGGTATCCCCTGCCTTTGGTCCCAGAACTTTTCCATAGAATCGGATCAGCAACAGTCTTCACAAATTGGACCTCCGTGGGGCATACAACCTGATCCACATTCGGGAAGGGGATGAGTGGAAAACGGCATTCCGCACCCGGTTCGGGCACTTTGAATATCTTGTAATGCCATTCGGACTGTGCAACGCCCCAGCTATGTTCCAGCACTTAGTGAACGACATATTTCGGGACTTTTTGGATCAATTTGTGGTTGTCTACTTAGATGACATTTTAATTTTCTCCCCATCTCTGGAAGAACACCGCCAGCATGTAAAAAGCGTACTTGCCCGCCTCTGGCAACACAGCCTGTACGCCAAAGCGGAAAAGTGTGCCTTCGAATGTGCCAACATCTCTTTTTTGGCTTCCATATCACCACTTCAGGAATCTTCATGGATCCACAGAAAGTTTCGGCTATTCTGGACTGGCCGGCCCCAGTCGACAAAAAGGGAGTCCACCGCTTTGTCGGCTTCGCAAATTTTTATCGGAAATTTATTAGGGGTTTCTCAGCAGTTATCTCACCCATAACCCAGCTTACCAAGCAAGATGTATGCTTCCGCTGGACTCCTGAAGCCCAAGAAACCTTTTCCAGGCTCAAAAAGTTGTTTACCTCAGCTCCCGTCCTGAAGCATCTGGATCCGGCTCTGCCCTATATCCTTGAAGTGGATGCTTCGGAGACAGCAGTAGGAGCAGTTCTTTCGCAGAGACAAGGTCCAAAAGCCTCGCTCCACCCCATCCCCTTCTTTTCCAGGAAACTTTCACCATCAGAAAGAATTTATGATGTGGGTGACAGGGAACTGCTGGCAATCAAGTCTGCCCTGGAGGGATGGCGGTACCTCCTGGAAGGAGCCTCACATCCTATCCTAGTGTTCACGGATCACAAGAACCTTGAGTACCTACGGACTGCAAAAAGACTGAAAACCCGTCAGGCACGATGGCCACTCTTTTTCTCAAGGTTCCAGCTGCATATTACCTACCGGCTGGGGGCAAGAATGTAAAGCCGGATGCTCTATCCCGCATGTTTCATGTTCCTGAAGAGCATTCACCGCCTGACACCATTTTGCCAGTCCACAGCTTTATATTGACACAGGAAGACCTCCTTACCCGGTTTAGGCGATCCCTAGCCGGTCTCACCATATCACCGAACTCCGGACTTGCTTCAAGAGATGGGCTGTGGTGGTACAATGACCGGCTCTACGTTCCACAGGAGCTACGCCCAACCATCCTCAGCCACTGCCATGATCTCAAATTGGCTGGGCACTTCGGTGGGCGCAAGACGGCAGAACTACTCTCAAGGTCATTTTGGTAGCCTCACTTAGCAGAAGATTGTAAGAACTATATGGCAGTGTCCTGCCTGTGCCATCAACAAGACAGAGAAGTCTAAGGCATGGGGGCTAATTAACCCGTTACCCACTCCTAAACGACCATGGTCCCAGATTTCAATGGGCTTTATAGTCGAGCTACCACCTTCCGCTGGATTCAACACTATTTTCCTAGTAGTGGACCGCCTTACAAAAATGGCCCACTTCATACCTACGAAGGGCACCCCCACAGCTGCTGAAACTGCGAAAGCCTTTATCAAAGAGGTAGTGCGGTTGCACGGCATCCCTACTAACATTGTGTCGGATAGGTGGGTTAAGTTTACGTCCTGTTTTTGGAAGGCCCTATGCTCCTCCCCGGGTATTGACTTCGCTTTCTCTTCAGCTACCAACCGCAGTCCAACGGGCAGACGGAGAGGACCAACCAGACCCTCGAGCAGTATCTCCGCTGCTATTCTTCATATGCTCAGGATGACTAGATTTCTTTACTGCCAACTGCTGAGTTTGCTTATAATAACTCAATTCACTCAGCAACCAAGCAATCCCCATTTTGGGCAAACCTTGGGTACCACCCCACCTTTATGCCTGACTTGCCTACAGAAAGTACTGTACCCGCGGCCTTGGAAGTCACACAGTTCTTAAACAGGAATAATAAACTCCTTCAGGAGACTATTGCTCAGACTCAGGCGACCAATAAAAGGTATTTCGACAAAGGAAGATGGAGAGAACTAATACTCCAACCGGGCCAACGGGCCTGGTTCTTCACAAGAAATTTGAGGCTCTCCTGCCCTTCTAAAAAGATGGGGCCAAGATTCATGGGACCCTTCCTTGTTTAAAGAAAGATCAACCGAGTGGCCTATGAGCTAGAGCTACCTCCGTCACTCTGTATCCTGTATATTTCTTTCATGTGAGCTTACTCAAACCGGTAGTCAAGGATCTTTTCCCTGGGCGCAACACATCCCCACCAGAACCGGTCTTGGTGAACGGAGAAGAGGAATTCGAAGTCGAGGCCATCCTCGACTGTAGGAAAACAGGAGGAGTTATTCAGTTCCTAGTTAAGTGGAAAGGCTTTGGACCAGTGGAGAGCTCCTGGGAACCTGAGGAGAACTTACACGCAGAGGAACTGGTCAGAGAAGACATCCGGAGGCTGCCCCTTGCGGGGGGGGGGCAATGTTAGGAAAATCACTTCCTGGTCGTTTCTGGCCTCCCGTGCGCATTCGCACCAGGAAGCAAGTGCTGTCCGTTCTACAGTGTTACCGCGACTTGTGACCCTGTGTCTGCTCTGAAGTGTTTAAACAGCGATTTTCCGCCACTTTTCGGCCGATAGCAGGGCACTTTTAACACCAAAAAAGGGGTTAAAAACTCCCGTTTTGCGACGCTTTTAAAATCGATTTTTTAGGCGCTTTGAAAGCGCTGCCCATTTATTCCAATGGGCAGGAGCGGTCTGGGAATGCTCCCAACCCACCCCAAAGATGCTGCTGGCAGGACTTTTTTTGCCGTCCTGCAAGCGCACCGCCCCAGTGTGAAAATTCACACTGGAATGAATGGGAGGGGGTTTTCAGGCACTTAGCAGAAGCTATTTCCAGCGCTAAAGCGCCTAAAAAAAGGGGTCTCAATGTGTGAACCCTCACCTTGTAAAACAACCCATTCAATTTAAAATAGAAATAAATGGCAAAACATTTTTTGTATACATATAGAAAAACCATTATAAATACCTTTTTTCCCTTTTTTATAAGTGATCACATTATCTCAGTTCTCCCCTGTGTAAGAGCTAGGAGAGGAGAAACACAGCAGAACAGTGGTCTTCCCAGTGAATGGCTGTTCATAGAGGGCATATCAACACAAGCCTAATCATTTGAGGAGAGCAGGCTGAGTTCCCAGCACATTTAGATAACTGACCAAACTATGCTGTCATGCCTTGTGTGGTCAGTTTTTAAACAGAGCGACTGGCAGGATCGCCAGGTATTTCACACAAAGGAAGCAATACAAAGAGAACATAATACTTTTCAATACAAGTACATGGTACAGCAGCAGAGGCATCACTAGGGGGGGTGCGGGCCCCACCCAGGTGACACCCGCCAGAGGGGTGACACCTGAGGGTAACGGCACCGCTAATGCCGCCACACCCTTGCACTTATCTGCAGCTCTCCAAGACTTAGACTATCTCCCTGTCTCACTGATCATAACGGGGCGGGTAGTGAGGAGGTAACAAAACGGGGGGAAGGACCAGTTACAGAGAGAAGAGACAGGTATACGTAATGTTATTAGTCATGTCTGGAGTCTTATCGCGCGTGGCGTCACACAGGGAGTCTAAGGGAGGAGGAGGACACATCTACATTTGTTTCTCCTACCCCTCCGCGGCCGAAGCGAGGCGACACGAGTCACTCTGTCCCTCTATCAGATTCAGAACCTCTCGACGTCTATTCACGTTCCCACACCGCCGTAA
>BLSH010083375.1:1304689-1319816 GCA_018402905.1 Glandirana rugosa | reverse complement strand
AGTGACCAGGAAGGGGGCAAAACAATAGAGGAGTGGGGCAATACTAATAAAGGGGGTCTGCACTGAGGGAGGGGGAAATACTGATGGGGGGTCTGCACTGAGGGCGGCAATACCGATAGAGGGGGTCTGCACTGAGGGGGCAATACTGATATGAGGGGTCTGCACTGGGGGGCAATACTGAAAGAGGGGGTCTTCACTGAGGGAGGGGACAATACTGATAGAGGGGATCTGCACTAAGGGGGTTCTATACTGATAGAGGGTGGTCTGCCTAGAGGGGATCTATAGTGAGGGAGGGGGTCTGTACTGAGTGAGGGGGTTCTGTACTTAGTGGGGGGTCTACACTGAGGAAGGAGGGTCTGTACTTATTAAGGGGCTCTGTACTGAGGGAGGGGATCTATACTGCAAGAGGGGGTCTGTACTTAGTGGGGGTCTACACTGAGAGAGGGGGGTCTGTACTTAATGGGGAGGTCTGTACTTAGTGGGGAGGTATGTACTTAGTGGGGGGTCTGTACTTAATGGAGGGGGTCTATACTGATGGAGGGGGGGGGTCTGTACTGAGGGATGACTATAGTTGGTGGAGGGGGGTGACACCATGTTTTTCCGCACCGGGTGACACCAACCCTACTGATGCCACTGTGCAGCAGGCACGTATCGAATATGAAATTTTGGGTTTACATATTATTTAGGTAAACCAAGACAATTGCAATTAGTCTTTTCCAATCCCTGTACAGCAGAGATCAGGCTGTGAGAAGGAGAAGCACCACAAGAAGCCAATCAGTTCATGTTCTGACAAGAAGCACGTTGATAGGAGGAGAGGGCAGAGTTATAGAGATCTCAGCTCATCAGGGTGTTGCTTCTCCTTTACTGTCCAGTAACAGGGTAGGGGTGGGGATGTAAGTATTATTTAACTGCTGTATGGTAAAAAAATCAAATCCCCTGTCCTGCCTAATATGGCTGTGCTGTGTGAAAGGATTGTGTAATTCTCACATTAGGGGTACTACAAATCTTTTAGGAGGCAAAACATTTTCCTTTCAAGTGCATCATCTGTGTATTTAGCCATTTGCCTGGAGTTCAGCTTTAAGAGGCACTGTCCTTTAATGACTTCGTCCCAAGCTCAAAAATACTCTGGTCTCTGCCAGCCACTCAAATCACCAAGATAAAAGTTTAATTCTTGGTTTCTGATTGGCAGCTAACAAGTGGATTGTTAAGCAGAGAAACCCTAACTGTAGGTAGCGTCTCACTTATTTCTTGTACACATTTTCCGTCTTTCTGGTCAGCACTGACTTGGGAAGAACAAAAGGCTTGAAGAGGAATTAAATTTTAATGACATGTAGAAAGCCCTAATGTAATGGATAATGAGTGTACACACTCAACCATGGCCAATTGGGATCATATAGATTTCCAATTTACACATCATCAGATAAACGATACAATACCACTATATACATATAAACTATTCTAAAGGTTTGTTCTACTTAGTATTTCATAACAGCAATTTTTTCAAATAAATTTACCCTACATTACACAAATCAGGACAAATAATATAATACATTTTTATTATAATTTTACACCACATACAAATATATAGTAGAACTGCAAGGTTCCTATTCCTATAGACTTACGTATAGCATACATCTTTATTATTTAATTATAGCGTGAGGCAGGAAGCTTTCTAAAGTTTCAGTTTAATAGGATTTGTGAACAACACCATTGTGCAGAATATTAAAATTAAGCTTACGCACAAGCCTGTAAATACCACTTACAGATAAGTCAAAGTTGTACAAAGTTTTAGGCAGGTGTGAAGAAATGCTGTAAAGTAAGAATGCTTTCAAAAATATATATTTTCATTGTTCATTTTTATCAATTTACAAAATGCAAAGTGAGCGAACGGAAGAAAAATCGAAATCAAATTAATATTTGGTGTGACTACTTTTTAGCTTCAAATCAGCATCAAGTCTTTTAGGCACACTGTCACAGAGTTTTTAACCACTTGCCGACCGCCGATCGGCATCTGACGGCGGCAAAGTGGCTCGTTCCCGCAAATCGCCATCATACAACGGCGGCTGCGGGAACGAGTTTAGTGAGCGCGCGCGCCGCCGGAGGCGCGCCCGCGCGCTCACTGTATCCGGGGAGGGCCAGGGAGCGGGTGCGGCGGCTTCGATTGCCGCCGGCCATCCGCGATGGCCCCCCCGAGCGAATGAGCGGAGGTCCGTGTATGTAAACACGGACCTCCGCTCTGTGTGAGGGGGAAGGGCTGTGATCACAGCCTTCCTGTACCCGAAGGCTGTGACCACTTCCCTTCCCCTGTTAGGGCAGTCCCCATACAGTAAGAACACGCCCAGGGAACATAGTTAACCCTTAGAGCGCCCCCTGCAGGTTAACCCCTTCACTGCCAATGGCATTTACACAGTAATCAGTGCATTTTTATAGCACTGATCGCTGTATAAATGCCAATGGTCCCAAAAAAGTGTCAAAATGGTCCGACATGTCTGCTGAAATATCGCAGTACCGCAAAAAATCGCAAATCGCCGCCATTATTAGTAAAAAATAAAAAAAAAATTAAAACCCCAAAAATGAATTCTCATCATCCGTAAACGCGACCACTTTTGCGCAAACCAATCAATAAACGCCGATTGCAATTTTTTTTATCGCAAATATGAGGAAGAATATAAATCGGCCAAAAAAGGTGAAAAAAAATGTTTTTTTATATTTTTTTTTTTGATTTGTATTTTAGGAAAAAGTAAGAAATTTGGGTTTTTTTGCAAAATTGTTGCTTTTCTTTTGTTTATAGCGGCGATCAGAAATGACGCAGAGGGGATCAAATACCACCAAAAGAAAGCTCTATTTGTGGGAAAAAAAAGGACGCAAATTTTGTTTGGGTACAACGTCGCACGGCCGTGCAATTGTCAGTTAAAGCGACGCAGCGCCGAATCGCAAAAAGGGCTCCGGTCCTAAAGCTGGAAATCCTTCCGGGGCTGAAGTGGTTAAAGGAACTCGGTAGGTAGGTTGTTCCACACATCTTGGAGAACCAACGACAGCTCTTCTGTGGATGTAGGCTGCCTCAAATCCTTCTGTCTCTTCATGTAATCCCAGACAGGATTATTCTATGTTTGACAGCGCTGACCAATGTGTTCTGGTGGGGGGGGCGATACCCCTGTCAGATTACAATAGCTCACGTCATTAGGGGATATACCTACAGTAGGTAGGTGTATTCCCTGATGACATGCATGAGCATGAAATGCGTAGGGAGGTGCCTTGCATGCTGACGCCATGCCGCTGTATCCAAGGTCTGGATCGGCGGCCATTGCTGTAAGTTTGGCCATTTATGTTTATTTTTACTTGGATGGACAACCCTTATTTTAAATTGCATGTCATAATTTTAAAATAAACTGCTACACTAGAAATCATTTCTTGGGCTCTGTGTGGCGAGGATTTTTTTGGCCAGGATTTTGTACGAGGGGCCATTGCCTTTTGGAGGAGCAGCTGGATGATTGCTGGGAATTCCCCCAGGTTGATTTGATACAATGCTGTTTACCAATGGCATTCTGGTTAGTGCATATTGGTGAAGGAAAAGCACTGGAGTCACTTTATGTACAGAAGCACTGATGTCACTTTATATGTTTTGTGGGAGATTAGCTTGTGGGGATTAGCTTTCTGGAGGAAAAACAGCGTGCAGGCAACTTTCCTTAAAATCTGGCGGCCTGCCAGGTTTATTGATACATAAGGTTTGCATAAAAATAAGTCCTTGCTGTCCGGTGCTAAACTAGACAGTATAGTTTCCTCACTGGCTGGCCCCCAACACCCACAAAACATCAGCAGAAATGCAAACCTTGTCTTTTAAAGTCCAAACAGACACAGAGCTCCCTAACGTCCCTCTCTGTGGTTCAGGCCAGAGCTAGAGTGTGTTCTCTTCCTGGTAATTTAAGCCACCTGCTGTGAACTCCAGTGGACCATATACTCCGGACTGGAACCAGCCCTGCCATGGTGGCTGGTAAACTCCAGACTTGACTCTGTTTAATCCAGTCTACATGAACGCATGCAAGGCGACAGGTAGCGTCCGTCTACCACTTCGCTTCGCATATTGTCACAGTTTGTTATCGTATGGAAATATACCATTGTTGGATGGTTCCCATTCACCTTTGGCACGGTCTGCACTTTATGGACTTATTGGACTTTATTGCCATTTATGAGTTTGTGTGACAAATATATTTTTATATGTTTATTTATGACACTTTGTTGTTAGAGATTATTTAGCGCTGCACTTTTTGTATATTGATGATTGGAATCATAGGGTTGGTCACCTTTGTTCTAGCAGCTTCACCTCTTAAGAGCTCACTGTGTTTTATTATTATGTACAAATGCAGTATCACAATCATGAGACTGCAGGCTTTGTTGGCTTAAATCAGGTTTGGTCTCCAACCAGAGACTGTCCATATCAATCATCCTGCAGGTGGACAGACACACCACAGCCAAAACCAGGATGCTGGAACTAGCAGGAGCGCACACACTCCTGACACAGTCCTTGTAGTAATATCACCTGGCATAACATGAGGCTTCACATGGAGACATTTTAAGCTTTTGGAAAAAAACATTCTGGGTTTAGAGCACCTTTGTGGCCAAGGTAGTACCCAATATGATATAACCTTTTGTCTGGTCACCACCTAAATAACTTGGGTTGCAACCCTAGCAGAAACATGTGGTAAGGAATAATTGAGCCAATGGAATGTGTGGGTATTTGAGAGCTGATAATTTGCAGGAAATAACCCACAAGTGTAATGAGAGGGATAACTTGGGTCATAAGTTTGCACTGTGGTTTTTGATAGATATCCACATCAGGTGATCTTTGTGATGAGACACACCCATTAAATTTGCTGAAGGGCAGTCAATGTGAACTCACTCTACAATCACTGCAGGATTGTGAATATCTATGGATGCGCTCACACATCTGAGGATTTGTTACACTATCCTTGAAATTGGATTGAACTAGAGTGACATTTATGCACCTGTTTCTGGAGGTAATGTCTTCTAATATTATTGCCAAATCAATAAGACTGACTTCATATATACCAAGTGAGTCTCAGAGTTGGCTGCACATATTGCAACAACCTTTTCAGTATGGATGTACAGAGGGGAAGTGAAGTCATTCCTGTTTGTAAGTAGGGACCAAATTAGTTGGCTGTTGGTACCATGTGGACCCTGAATCCGGCCCACTTCTTGCATGGGAGAGTCACTCACCTGTTGTTTCAGAGAAACTCCTCCATATTGTATCGCCTTCTCCTGGTCTGAAGCCTGCTAATACCTATGCCCTGTCGGAGGCCAGTTACCCAGAATAAATAAATGTCTAGACAAGTTTCATTTTCACTTCTTTACTGCTCCAGTACCACTCCAGCACAATTCTTAGGTTACAGGTATATAGCAGCATATTGACAGTTCAGCATCATTGATAACAGTTCACAGTACAAAGCACTCTTCTCTTTCTCATCACTTGCTATACAGTGGTCACTCAAGTGCAGAACACTTAAAGGTCTTCTGAACAGTAAAGCCATCTTACCCTGATATTACTTTCTATTTACAAAGGTGGTAACTCACTCAGGGTTTCCTTCACACTCAAAGGAGATCCCAGAGGCCACTCTAAACTGAGCCACTTGACCCACTAGGCGTGGGTTAAGGGGGTCAAAATGTCTCTGTCTGCTTCTAAGTGTCCTCTCTCATCACTCCGGCACAGTGTTGCCAACCACCAGTAAATTTACTGACAGTCTGTAAAACCTGTGATTTTTACAACTGTCTATAAATATCAGGGTCTGATAATTTGTCATGCTGTGCTGACTTTTTAAGTGTAAACCGAGCAAACTACATGATATGGGTATTGTCAGTGTTTCCATGTTGTGTTTAAATATCAATTGTCTTCGTTTTTAATAGGAGTTCAGTAATTTTTCAGGTGCCAGTAAAAAATGTGCTCCGCCAGTAAATTTCCCATGTTTTGCCAGTAAAAAACACTGCGGGAGGTTGGCAACACTGCTCCGGCAGTTCAGCCCTGCAGGGGGCTTTTTATCTCAGCTCCAGCTCAGCACATCTCTGCTCCCATAACCCATGTGCACTTGGCCTCACACCTGGCATATAAAGGAGCACTATCTCCACCCATTACATCACTACAGGAGGTTGGCAATTAAAGGGCACTAACACCTGCCATCACGTTTGTTATCTGTAGAACCTGTGATAACAATGCAGCTGAATCCAGCATCACAATATACTAAGTTGCATTATCATCTCAGTCTGTCTATGCTACGTTTGGTCCTACTGATGTACTTGCACACAGAAGCTCATCTGACATACCAAAGGGGTTAACACTTTCCCATTGAAAGAGTGCAGTTACTTTACTGGGTACCTACTAGTCCTGCGTTTCCTGACAGCACCAGTTCGGCAGAACACTATCACAGCCAGGGCTACATATCCATGGAAATCTACTGAATTAGTTTTCACTTCTGTTGAAATGCAGCTGTTATAATTTATGTCCCTCCATAAGTTTTCCATGAGTGGGAAATTGCATTATATGTCTGAACTTAAACTATAATATCAGCTCAGGATTTGGGACTAACCTGGTGAGGAATTCTCTCTGGATCCTAAAGTGTTCTTCCTTTATAGATTGTTTCTTGGTCATAGTGTTATGTTACGTGATCTTTAATACTTTGTTAAATTTCCATATATGATCATCTCCAAATACATGGGACATACATTTTATTAAGATTTACCATAGTATATTAATTGTTTTGTGATAATAAATATTGTTTTCATGGGACACAGCTCTGTTTTTGTCTTTCCAATTTTGTTTGTAATTTATGTTTTTTGGTAGATTTTAAAGTAATCAATGGTCACAGCATACACTTTCATTTTATAACCATTATCATTGCAACTATAATTATTTTATAAGTTATTTTAGACAATCCAACAAAAGCTTACTTGAAATATCTCCTTTAGCGTGTGCTGCCTGTCTGCTGGTCATTTATTTCCACAACTTCCCAGATTCCCTGCAGGATTTTCAGCCTCTCCTCTGCTGTTTACTTTCAATTTCCAGCGACTACATATCCCATGGTACCTTGCTGCCTGCATGCAGTGATTCCTGTACTGACTCTGCCTCTTAAAACTCCTCCTCTCGGCACATCTGTAGTTCAGAAGCCAGGCTCTGTGAAATGTGTTACACAACAGTGCCTACTCACAGGGCGTAATGAATACATGTTACAGAATTCAAGGAAGTGAAGTGTGGGGATCTTCACAAAGTAAGTTTACAAATTTCAAGATCAGGTTAAAATAGAACTATAGTCAACATTTTTTTGTTTGATTTTGGATAGAGTAAGGGAGGGTTTTAACCCCTGTCATATTTCTTTTTGCCATCTGTGTACCATTGTAGAGATTTCCCTTTACTTCCCTATAGCCAAACAGGAAATGAGAAAATACCTGCAAATTAAGGGAATTCATGGGGGACCCCAGGTCACCGGAACTAGTATCCCGATTGGAAGATTTCCCTTCTATTACTTTTCTGGGGACAACCCAAAATTTGGGGGTTTCTTTTACTTTCATCTTCAATTATAATGGTAAACAGGACTACATGGGGGCACATATAGCAATAAAGAATGACAGGTGTTCGAATCCCTCTCCACTATATCTAAAACTTAAAAAAAAAAAAGTCTTGCCTTTAGTTATACTTTAATAGGAGTAGGCTAGAAATAAATGAAGGCAAGATAAGCTCAGCATTAGAAAGGGTGCCTGTCGAGGAAGGACAAACTAGGTTTGGTTCTGTAATCCCTGGGAACGACATGGTTTGGGGAAGAACCTTTCACCATCCTGGTGGACCCATCGGCCAAATGGATGATCATCTGATGGGCTTTGGGTTTGAGAGGAATCTGGTGCTGAGCTGCAAAGTTCAGATCCACAAAGCAGCTACATGCTCCGAAGTCTATGTGTCACGTACCTGGTAGGCGAGTCTGACTTATGCAGTAGGCAACCTCCCTTACTAACCTGACTTGGGAACCCCTGGTAGAGGAGACAGGTGGCTTGGGAGTGCAGGAGAGTGCAAGGGTCAGACTGGGTCACTGGTGATAGCAGAGAGTCCGCTGGAGCGCCTGTGCAGTTGGAGCGTGGTCGCACAGGCTGGGTCGGCAACTGGCTGGCGGTGCGGCACAAGGGCTCAGGCAGGAGAGTGGTCAGATCCAAGCAGAGGTCATAAACAGGCTGACGGCAGAAGCACGGAAGGATCAGGCAATCGGATGGTCGCAGGCAAGCCTGGGGGTCGGTACAGGCAGAGTTCAGACAAGGTCGGGGCAAGCCGGGTCACAGGCACAGACAACAGGCTCAGGTCACCCAGAAAAACAGGTCACGCGCTGCAGACCAGACAGCACCCGCAGCAGGGCGCGCAGGCCCAAAACAGAGCCGTCCGGCGAGCGTGAACGCGCAAACAGCGCAGAAAAAGGTCCTCCTGCAGGATTCTCTCTAACATTGCCCCCCAAGGGGCAGCCTCCGGATGCCCAGCCGGGCCTACAGACCCGGATGGGACCTCCAAAAAGACCGGATAAGTTCCTTGGCATGGATGTGCCTTTCAGGTTCCCAGGAACTTTCCTCCGGTCCGTACCCTTTCCACTTGACCAGGTACTGGATCAAGCCCCCTCTTCTTCTGCATTCAAGGATGGGCTCGACTTCGTACTTCTCCTCTCCATCCAAAAGAACACAAGAATCGGTTCAGGTGGAGCTGTGTTTCTTCCAGGAAACTTGTCCTTTGTTACGGGCTTAAGCAAGGTGACGTGGAATACTGGGTGTACCCAGAGAGAAGAGGGGAGGTTCAGCTCATATGCCACCCTATTGACTTTCCTTTTGACTGAGAAAGGCCCCATGAATCTAGGTCCTAGTTTTCTGGAGTGGCACGCAAGCTTTAAGTTATTAGTAGAAAGCCAGACTTGATCGCCTGGCTGGAGGTCCAGTTACCCCCATCTTCCTCTGTCGAAAGCTTGTTTGTTATGTGCCTATGTCTGAGCCAGGGTCTCCTGGAGCAGCTTGTTGTTCACTTCCAGAAAATTGGTAATATCCTGTGCGGCAGGCACTGAGCTTTCCGGTACCACATTGGGAAGGAAGGCAGGGTGGTAGCCGAGATTCGCCCAGAAAGGTGACTGGTTGGTGGAGGAGTGAACCGAGTTATTATATGCGAACTCGGCCACTGGCAGCAGGGAGGCCCAATCATCCTGAGCAAATGATGAATAACAGCGTAGATACTGCTCCAGGGTCTGGTTTGTCCTCTTCATCTGACCGTTGGTTTGAGGCTGGTAGGCAGAGGAAAAAGCCAGTTCAATTCCTAATGCTGAACACAACCTCCAGACCCTGGAGGTGAATTGTACCCCTCGGTCCGACACAATGTTGGTAGGTAGGCCATGGAGACGGATTACTCCTTTAATGAAAGCCCTCGCTGTCTGGATTGCTGAGGGTGTACCCTTCATAGGGATAAAATGGGCCATTTTGGTAAGCCGGTCGACTACCACAAAGATGGTTGTGAACCCTTCAGAAGGCGGCAACTCCACTATAAAGTCCATGGAAAGCTGTGCCCATGGGCGTTCAGGGACAGGGAGCGGATTCAGAAGCCCCCATGCCTTGACTCTGTCAACTTTATTACAAGGACAAGTAGGGCAGGCTTTCACATACTCCTTGCAGTCTTTGTCAGAGGATGGCCACCAGAACGACCTAGAGAGAAAATCTGCAGTCTTGCGACCACCGAAGTGTCCTGCCAGTTTGTGGTCATGACACAGTTCCAGGACTGCCAGACGCTGCTCTTCAGGGACGAAAATCTTTGTACCGAACCGCCACAGCCCGTCTTGGAGGGTCAGCCTGGGATCCGGTGCGGTGGAGGATCCAACAATGGATCGCCTGATCTGGGATAAGAGGTCCTCTTGGACCAACAGGAAATTCCATGCAGGGAGGATTGTAGGGGTGGGAGAGTCTCCTGGTTCCAGAAACATCCGTGATAGGGCATCAGGTTTCACGTTTTTAGACCCAGGCCTGTAGGTGATGTGAAGCTGGAAACGGGAGAAAAAGAGAGCCCATCGAGCTTGTCGGGGCTTGAGTCTCTTGGCCGTGCGCAGATACTCCAAGTTTATGTGGTCGGTAAAAACTAGGACTGGGTGCAGGGCTCCCTCCAGCAGGTACCGCCATTCCTGTAGAGCCGACTTTATGGTGAGGAGCTCCCTGTCCCCCCCATCATAATTTCTTTCCAGAGGTGTCAGTTTCCGGGAAAAGAAAGCAATTGGGTGTAGTGCAGCCTTTGGCCCTTGTCTTTGGGAGAGGACCGCTCCTACGGTCGTCTCCGAGGCCTCTACCTCCAGTATGTAGGGTAGAGCAGGGTCCGGGTGTTTCAGGACTGGAGCGGAGGTGAAGAGCTCCTTGAGTCACTGGAAGGCAGCTTGTGCTTTGGGTGTCCAGTGGAAACGGGAGTTCTGTCTTGTCAGCTGGGTGATGGGGGAGATCACAGCTGAGAACCCCTTAACAAATTTCCTGTAATAATTTGCGAACCCGATAAAACGTTGCACCGCTTTCTTGTCAGTTGGTGCCAGCCAGTTTACTATGGCGGAGACCTTCTGGGGATCCATTGTGATGCCTGAGACAGAGAGGATGAACCCCAGGAAAGAGATGCTTGAGCATTCGAATGCGTACTTCTCCGCCTTGGCGTAGAGGCCGTGCTGAAGAAGGAGACTTAGTATGCTCTTGATGTGGTTACGGTACTCCTCCAGGGAAGGGGAGAAGATGAGGATGTCATCTAAGTACACCACCACAAACAGATCAAGGAAGTCCCGGAAGATGTCGCTGACAAGGTGCTGAAATATGGCTGGTCCAAACGGCATGACCAGGTACTCATAGTGGCTGAACCGGGTCTGGAAGGCCGTTTTCCATTCATCCCCTTCCCTGATCCGAATAAGGTTATAGGCCCCGCGGAGGTCTAATTTGTAAAAACGGTGGCAGAACCAAGCCTCTGAAACAACTCTGGAACCAACGGGAGAGGGTACCGGTTCTTGACCGCGATTTTGCTCAGGTCTCTGTAATCAATACAGGGTCTCAGGGATTTATCCTTCTTTTCTACGAAGAAGATTCCGGCCCCGGCAGTAGATGTAGAGGGCCGGATGAACCCCTTCTCCAGGTTCACGTCCAGGAAGGATTTGAGGGATGCTAATTCCTTCTCGGAGAGCGGATAAATTCTGCTGAAAGGTAATATGGGGCAGTCATAAGGGCGATGTGGTGGCAGGACATCCGCCCCTTTCTTGCTGAACACGTCCAGGTAATCATGGTATACTGAGGGCAGAGTCCGGGTCAGAGTCCGGGCAGGATACAGCTAGGACGGGTACAGCAGGTGGTGGAAAGCAGTGGTGCTGGCAGTAGGTCGAGTTGAACTGAACGTGGCCAGTGACCCAGTTGACGTGGGGGCGGTGTGCCTGAAGCCAGGGAAGCCCGAGGATGACCGGGGCTAGTGGTTAAGAGAGGGTCGGTCTCACAGGTCACAGACCCAGATTTGATGGGGGACCCGTCGGCCAGGCGGATAGTCATCGGGTGCACTTTGGGCATGAGAGGTATCTGGTGTAGGGTTGCAAAGTTCAGGTCAATGAAGCAGCTGTAGGCCCCAGAGTCTATAATGGCCAAGATTGGGATGTCCCCACTGGGCAGCTGCAGCACTAAGGCGAGCACAGCATGCATCTTGGCATCAGGTATAGCCAGTATCTCCCCTTGGTTGCATGTTGAGGCTTTGCCTGACTTGACGGGGCAGGTCCGCACTAAATGTTCAATGCCCCCACAATACAGGCATAGGCCACTGGACAGTCGTCTCTGCCTTTCTTCGGGGGGAAGAGCTGAGCGTTGTGGCCTGCTCGGTCGGGGTACAGGTTAGTGCTCGGAGTAGGAGGAGTACATGGGGGCGCCAGATTTCTCAGTCATTCCCGCAGGTGGCGATAAACCTGTATGGCCAGATCGATCAGGGCGTTCAGGGTCAGAGGTATGCCCACATGGGCCAACTCGTCCTTGAGAGGCTCGGACAGCCCCAGCCGGAACTGGAACCGGAGGGCTGCATCGTTCCATGTGGTGTCGGCGCTCCAGTACTGAAACTCCGACACATAGTCCTCCATGGGATGGTGGCCCTGCTGGAGTGCATGGAGTGCGACTTCTGCTGAGGAGGCTAGGTGCGGATCCTCCTACAGTCGGGCCATAGCCTGGAAGAACCGTGCAAGGTTTGTGGTCTCGGGGGCCTTCCGCTCTAGCAGCCGATGGGTCCAAGTCTGCGGCCCCTTCTGGAGCAGGCAGATGACCAGTCCCACTTTAGTGTCCTCCTGAGAGAAGATGCAGGGTTGCAGGGCAAAGAAAAGTTCACAGGAGGTACGGAATGCCAGAAATTTCCTATTGTCCCCCGAAAACCGTTCGGGTAGGGGCACCTCTGGTTCCATGGGAGCAGGCGCGATGATGTGCTGGGGAAGCTCCCGGATCTGGTCCTCCAGCTGAAGGTAGCCAGCTTGCAGGTCCTTCACCACCTGGGTAAGGCTGGACAGGTGCTCACACAGTTCATTCGCAAGAGAGGGCCTCTGCACAGACTCGGTCATGGCTGTCTGATACTGTCATGTACCTGGTAGGCGAGTCTGACTTATGCAGTAGGCAACCTCCCTTACTAACCTGACTCGGGAACCCTTGGTAGAGCAGACAATTGGCTGGACTGGGTCACTAGCGATAGCAGAGAGTCCGCTGGAGCGCCCGTGCAGCTGGAGCGTGGTCGCACTGGCTGGGTCGGCAACTGGCTGGCGGTGCGGCACAAGGGCTCAGGCAGGAGAGTAGCCGGGTTCAAGCAGAGGTCGTCAACAGGCTGACGGCAGAAGCACGGAAGGATCCGCAATCGCATGGTCGCAGGCAAGCCGGGGGTCGGTACAGGCAGAGTTCAGACAAGGACGGGGCAAGCCGGGTCACAGAAACAGACAACAGGCTCAGGTCACCCAGAAAAACAGGTCACACGCTGCAGACCAGACAGCACCAGCAGCAGGGCGCGCAGGACCAAAACAGAGCCATCTGGCGCTGCCTCCGGTGAACGCGCAAACAGCGCACAAAAAGGTCCTCCTGCAGGATTCTCTCTAACACTATGATTGCTGGGACTTGGATATTCCCGTCGGGCAGCTGCAGGACGATGGAGAGAACCATGTGAGTCTTAGGGCTAGGCAGAGACAGTACCTCCCCCTTGGTGATAGGGGAACCCTTACCCCGCTTGGTAGGGCAGGACCACACCAGGTGTCCAGAACCTCCACAAGACAGGCATAAATTGTGGGGCAAGCACCTTTGTCTCTCTTCTGGGGTGAGAGACGGGGGACGGAGGCCAGTCAGCATGGGCACCGAGTGGTTTTCTGGAGAGGAGGAGGACGCTGGGAGGGCCAACCTTTTAGTGCTGCGTTCCCGCAGTCGGCGATCGATCTGGATGGCCAGATTGATCAGGGCATCCAGGGCCTGGGGCACACCCACACAAGCTAACTCGTCTTTGAGTGGCTCGTAAAGGCTCTGCCGAAACTGGTAAAAGAGAGCCGCGTCATTCCACGCGGTGTCGGCGCTCCAGCACCGAAACTCGACATATAGTCTTCCACCGTACGGTGGCCCTGCTGTAGCGCATGGAGCGCAGCTTCTGTGGTGGTGGCTTGGTGAGGGTCCTCATACAACCAAGCCATAGCTAGAAAGAACCGTGCAAGGTCAGTGGTTTTTGGGGTCTTCTGCTCGAGTAGCAGGTGAGTCCAGGCCTGAGGCTCACCCAGGAGGAAAGATATGACCAGCTCCATGCTGGAGAGCAAAAAACAGTTCGCAAGAGTTCCGGAAAACCCGAAACTTCTTACGGTCCCCCGTGAACCGCAATGGCACCTTAGATTCCGTGGGCAAAGTGATGATGGTATGGAGAGGAGGTTGGCCGGACCTGGATACGGGTGGTGCAGAGAGCTCCAGAACCCGGCCCTCCAACCCGGTGTAGCCATCTTGAAGACGTTTCACCGCCTGAGTAAGGCCAGCTAGGTGTACACACAGTTCTATTGTAGGAGAGTGCCCCTGCGCAGACTTGGACATGGCTGTCCGTTACTGTCACGTACCTGATGGTAGAGTCTGGCTTATGCAGTGGGCAACCTCTCTTACTACCCTGAATCGGGAGCCCCTGGTAGACTAGACAGGTGGCTCGGGAGTGCAGGATTGCACAAGAGTTGGACTGGGTCACGGATGGTAGGTGAGAGTCCACTGAAGAACCCGAGCTGACTGAAGAGTGGTGATGCAGGTCGGGTTGGTAACAGGCTGGTGATGCGGTACAGAAGGAGCAGGCAGGTGGATGGCCTGGTACAAGCAGGGTTGGCAACAGACAGGCAGCAGACGTACACAGGGGTCAGGCAAAGACGTGGTCAGAGGCAAGCCGGGGTCGGTGCAGGCAGATAACAAGCAGGTCAGATGATAGCCGGGTCACAGATAACAGGAAGCTCACTTGAACAGGTTACAGGGGGTCACAGGTACTGGAACGCTGTAGAATGGACAGTACTTGCTTCCTGGTGCTGTCTGTTTGAATAGGACGTTTGGCACCATTGGATGCGTGCACACGCCCATGCCCATGCGCTCCAGACAATGTCTCAACTTGCATCTTCTGACAAATAGATTCTGTGGACAGGTGTCTTTTATACATATAACTAGTGTTGAGTGAACCCGGACTGTAACGTTCGGGTCCGTACCGAACTTTAGGGTGTCCGTGGCACGGACCCGGACCCGGACATTTCAAAAATCGTTCGGGTTCGGTCAGAGTTGTGCACCTCATTTTATCGTCTTGGGGCCTGGCTTGGGCTTGCTAAAAACTTTACAGGCCCAGGCCCAGGCACGGTGCCTGTGGGATTTCAAGCCATGCCTGGGCTTGCAATGTCAGGCCCAAGTGAGTTGTGATCAATATACATATTTTCTGTGGACAGGTGTCTTAGATAAACAGTCTTCTACGTTCAACTCTGTAACAGACCTCGCGTACCCGTACCCGCACACGTGCGTAGGTTACCACGGTTTGCAGGATAAGTTTGTCTGTCGTGGTCCTTCGTTCATGACAGGTAAGATGTCGCAAGGTCATGGACAC
>BLSH010083375.1:1287186-1300259 GCA_018402905.1 Glandirana rugosa | reverse complement strand
CTCTACCACCGCCACTTCCACCTACACTGCCACGGTCACGGCCTAGTCAACCTCTAGGCTCCTACTCCACATCCACCCCCCTTCCCGTTTTTTTACTTGATTTTAATTTATTTTCCCTATCCCCATTTATTTGTAGGGCACTTGCCCTAGTTTGAAGATGATTTTAGAACAGTTATATGGCTTCTACCGTTAATTAATACTTTTCAGACACAGTTTGAAGATGATCCACATTCACCTCCATTTTTGCTTTTTTTATGTTTTTATTTTTTTAAAAATATTTACAGTTATTTCCCTGTCCCCATTTTTTTGTAGGGCACTTGCCCTACCCTTACCCCCATTTTACTTCCTTTTGCAGCCCTCTAGGGCTTTCCAGGACTTTGTTACAGCCATTTTTGTGCATAAAAGTTCGGGTCCCCATTGATTTCAATGGGGTTCGTTGTCCGTGCGATCGTTCGGGTTCCGCCCGGACCCGAACCCGGACTTTGTCCCGAAGTTCGGACGGACCAGCAGAACCCGAACTTCCAGAGGTTCGCTCAACTCTACATATAACGAATTGTCCTTAGGAGCCCCTTCTTAAATTGACGGGACTAATCTGTGTACCACATGATCACATATACTGTAGCCAGTCTGCAGGAGCCAGAATTGTTGGTTGGTAGGGGATCAAATACTTATTATACTCAATTTAAAACATTTGTATCAAGTGTTTTTTTCTGGATTTATGGTTGATATTCTGTCTCTAGCTTTTAAAATACACCTATGATAATCATTTTTCATTTCTTTGTAAGTGGGCAAGTGGTTTATTACAAGAATAAGTTTAGACGCATAGTATAGAGCACAAAAATCACAAGCATCGGTAACCATTTAGCAATATGCACTTAATCACTCACTTGCCTCATGCACTTGACAACATACCTTGCACTCACGCCTCCACATCTATAGAACAAAGGCAACAAGAAGGCTTTAGGGCATATGTTGTCCTCAATGACTGGGATTAAGAATTTTACACAGCTCATGCCAATATTTGGGACTCATATGCCACAGCCACAATTTCTGGCTTACACTTTTACCTAGCAATGCAACCTACACCCTTGTTCCTTCTGGCCACATCCATATGGACACTGACCAGGAATATTTAGAAACGACGTTGAAGAGGGTTGGAAGTGGCCTTGCTGTGCTGTATAGCATATTTAGTTTAAAGGATACACTCTTTCAAGAATCCAGAGCTCTACTTACAGCACAGTAACATCACACTTGTAACATTACATTACATCAGTCCACTTAAAACGCTACCCTACTTGATGTCATCTTCATTGGCAATGGTTACAAAAGTAAATACGTTTCACTTTTTGTAACTGAACGACAACAAACTGCAATTTTGAGCAAGGTGCCATATAACATCAGGCTGGCTTTGACCTTATTCAATTAATTAACTGTGTTGTTGTTCCCTCTTGTTCACTTTAGCTGAGAGGTGAGTACATCCTGTTGTGTATCTTTCCTGCCTGAGGTCAGGATATTTAGTAGTATCCTGACCAGAACTGTGTCTTTAGAGATCTGATACAACAGCGGCAAAGGCTACTCATTAGACTCAGTAAGCAGTTTTCTCCTACCAATTTGGCCTTAAAAAATAAAGCTATAAATAACGTGAAACCCCTGGGGAAGATACCCACAGTCATTACATGTATTATTTTCTATTATTTAGGGAAACAAATGAAATGGTGTTCTAACACTAAAAAAATCTTTAAAAACTCGCTGTACAGTGGCCTTGTACAAAGAAGTTCAAAATGCTACAGCTAGATCCCCACATTTGTAGTGCTTTCCTGCACACATGTTAAAAACATGATTTTGTGCAATGTTGTCAGAAAACGTATGCACTCTGAATGGGCTGCCAATGTACCACATACAGTACTAAAGCGGTTGTCTACCCTGTTAAAAAAAATAAAACCTGCAAGACAATAGCATAATGAGCTAGTATGCAATGCATACTAGCTCATTATGAAATACTCACCCTGAAACGAAGATCCAACGGGTTGCTCGGTCCCCTCTGAGGGAGCAGACATCTTCCCACGGATCTTGCTTCCGGGTACGCGGCTCCGGCGCTGTGACTGGCCTGAGCCGCGAGACGTCACTCCTGCGCATGCGTGCGGGACCCGTCTTTCCGGCAATGTCCGGCACTATGTGTCGGGCCTTTGCCGGGGCATCACAGCGCATGCGCCGGAACATACACGGCGCATGCGCAGTGAGGCCGCAGTTGCTTGCAGGGGCAATATCTCCTAAACCATATAGGTTTAGGAGATAATTATTTTACCTACAGGTAAGCCTTATTATAGGCTTACCTGTACCTCTCCTCTATGGGGGATCGGATGAACACGGACAGACCCATGGAAAATAGGGTTTCCATCCGTCTTTATTTGGCGGATCGGAGCAGATTGGATGTCAGCGGACATGTCACCGCTGACATCCGTCACTCCATAGAGGACAGTGGTGCGTCCGTTCAGGTCCGCCTGAAAAAACTGACATGCGGACCTAAATGATCCGCTGGTGTGAAAGGACCCTTATACTCCAAATCAATTGCTGTCACCAAATATTTTATTGTAAAATATGAAACCTTTACACTAACAATTAGCAATAACAATTATGTCTTAAAAAAAACCACAGACAGGTGTACCCAGAGATTTACCATATAGTAGCGCTCTTCAAAGAGGCAGGGATTCTTTAAGTTCTGCATCAGGGCATTAGAGACAATATTAATGATTTTGGAAATATCGTTTAATAAAAAACTGTTAAAAAAGGGTGAAGGCAAAATATTTACAAAGGATAACACAATAACACAACATAAATAGAATATATAAAGGGTTTAAGAACGAAAATATTTAAAGTCTAGTTCTGCGGGTTTGGCAACATTAAAGAGGAAGTAAACCCTGCTGTAAACCCTAATGGGTTTACTTCCCCTATGTTTCCCTGCAATGTAGAAGCATAATAGGCTAGTATGCATCGCATACTAGCCTATTATGTGCCACTTACCTGCCATCGCCGCCCGCGCTGTCCCCACAGCAGGGAGCATCCATCTTCGCCCCTCTTCTTTCCGGGGCCACGAACTCCGGCGCTGTGACTGGCCGGAGCCGCATGATGTCACTGCACAGAGGCCGTTTCTTAACTGCGCATGTGTCGAATAATGTTGACACATGCCAGTATAGCATATATCTCCTAAACCATACAGGTTTAGGAGATATACATGGTAGCTACAGGTAAGCCTGATTACAGATTTGACAACCACTTTAAATCAATGAGCAAATTGTATCATTGGTTCTCATAAATCTTTGCTGATGTTCAGTCTTTGATGGTTCAATAAGAGCTCCAGACTGCTGATGCAACCCCTCTTTTCTGGTTCTTGATTAGGGTGTGGACAGAAATGATCTGACCAATGAAAAAGTCTCAGGAGTGGGGTGTCACTATGTTTATGACCATGTATCAGCCACTCCTTTAAAATACAGTCTTATACAGGTATTAATATTTTCGAATACTTACAGGCTGCATTCTGTTATTCTGTTATTCATATTATTGTCCAGCATGGAATTTCCATTCCAGAAATACTAAACATGATATGCCTCATATTGGTCTGGGGAGGAAGAGAAAAGAGAAGGTGAGAGCAAAAAAAAAAGGGGGGGGGGGGCGGTAGAGCAGGTCTACCTACCACTGCCCTTTCCACTCATTCATAACATACATTTGATGTCACTTGTGGTGATAAAATCAGTACAAGATGTCATTTACTGAACCTATAATCCGCCTGTCTCTTGGGTTTTGAAATGCCTGAGAGTTTCGGAAGGTTATCCAAGCATCCCATGTTTCTGTATATGTGGCAATTTTATCCATAGAAATGTGGATCAGTTCCTCCATTGTTCCTATTTGGTTTACACGATTGGTCCACTCTTTCAGTGAAGGTGGGGATATAGATCTCCAGTGCACAGGCAGGCACAGTCTAGCAGCACTGATCATATGAAGGGCAATCGATTTGCGATAACGTTTTTTGGGTATCTTAGAGAGGTGAATGAGATATTGTTCTGATGTAAATTCCAGGGGTAAGGAGGAGATCATCACTGTAGTGTCATGTATTTTCTGCCAGTATGGCTGGATCCGGGGGCATGTCCACCATATGTGGAGAAAGGTTCCCTTTTCCCTTCCACATCTCCAACATCTATCACTAACCGACGGGAAAAATTTGTGCAATACGTCTGGGATTCTGTACCATCTAGTTTTAATTTTATAGCCATTCTATTGAGTGTGTACATTAAGAGAGCCTTTGTGAATAATAAGTGTATCCGATCCCAGCTAGCTTCAACTATTTCCCTTTCTAGAGTAGTTTCCCAAAATGAGTGGTCTGGCTGTAGGAGTGTTTCTGAACCCTCGGTCATAGAAGCATATAGTGCAAAGACCACATGGCTTTGGGGGGAAGTTCGAGAACATAGTGATTAAAACATTGTGAAGGCCCTAGTATAGCCTTCTCTGCGGGCTGGATGATCCAAGTAGTGTTTTAGTTGCATGTAACTCAAGAAAGGGAATTTAGTGGTATTGGATATTTCCACCAGGTCCCTTTGTCTCATAAATTTATTCCTATGAAAGAAATGTCTGGCTTGCATATGTGAATGTAACCATTCCTTCGCTATGCAATGTCTAGAAAGTCCTGGCTGAAAATCTGGATTGCCCCTAATTGGGGTGATCGGGCATACTTTGTTCGATACTTTATGTATTCTGCATGTTCTGTCAAAAGATTGTAAAGTCGCTCCAATAAAGGGGTGCGCGTAGAGATTGGTCTGGATATGTTCTTTAGGAAACCAAGGCACATCACCCAGTTCTGGGCTCGAGAGTGATTTTTTTAGTTTTACCCAGCTTTTGCATTGATAGTATACCTTCCAGTCCACCACCCTTGCTAGATTAGTTGCCCAATGATAGCACAGTAAGTCAGGGAGTCCTATCCCTCCTTTGGATTTTGGTAGAACCAGTTTATCCCACCCTATCCACTACCGTCTTTTTTCCCCATAGAAAGGCCCTACATATTCCCTTGTAATTTGTGAAAAACATTGGAGGTAATCCTATTGTAAGATCTGCTGGTATGTGAATACCTAGATAAGTTATAATTATAATCTTATAAATTTAAGATCCAATATCTTGTTAAATTGCTCTAGGCTCGCTAATGAATTGGGTATAGATATCAGAGGGGCCAAAAGGAAAAGTAAGACGTCATTCGCAAACGCTGCTATTTTAAATTCCTGTTTGTGCACAGTTATGCCTGAAATGTCCGGATTGGCTCTAATGCTGCGTAAGAACGGTTCTAGCGTAAAAATATATAGGATATGGGACATTGGGCATCCATGTCTTGTGCCATTGTGTATAGAGAAGGTGCTTGATAGGTGGCCATTGACTCTGACCCTGGCGGTCGGGATAGGATAAAGGCACACAGCACACATCCGATAGACCAATTCCCAGAGCTTTCAGAACTTCAGCCATATAGTCCCAGGCCACTCTATTGAATGCCTTCTCCGAATCCATTGAAAGAAAGAAACCCTCTTGCTTTGTTGTTTTAAGCCAGTGATGTATATTTAAAGCTTTTATAGTATTGTCCCTGGCCTCTCTGCCAGGGACGAAACCTACTTGATCTAAAGCTATCCAGATCGGTAGGTAATAGGCTAGTCGTGTGGCTAAGATCTTGGAGTATAGTTTGACGTCGACATTCAGAAGCGAGATCGGGCGATAATTTGCCATATTGGCCGGGTCTTTGTTTTCTTTGGGGATCACTGAAATATACACTTCCAACAAGGAAGGTGATGAGCTGGGGTCAGCGGAAATTGTGTTAAAAGCTTTGAGGAATGCTGGTGCCAACAGATCTGCAAAGCATTTATAATATTGCGCCAGGAAGCCATCTGGGCCCAGGAATTTTCCTGGTTTTGTGGACTTTAAGGCGGCTTTCCATTCTTCCATGGATAAAGGGGCATCTAGAAGTTTGGAATCTGCCCTGGTGAGTGCCTGAGGACTATGCTGTTTTAGAAAGACACTAATAAGGTGGGAATGCTGGCTGAGATCTAAAGGCGACAAGTTAAGGGAATCAATTTTTACAGTTTTATGATGGGTCAATTCCCTCAGAGGAAAGTAATAACCTTCTAGATGATGGGGACACTGCTGTGGAGACACTCTGATGGGGACACTGCTGGGGACACTGATGGGGAGACTGATGTGGGGACATTGATGTGGGGACACTGCTGTGGGGACACTGATGAGGTCACTGCTGTGGGGACACCGATGGGGTCACTGCTGTGGGGACACTGATGGGGTCACTGCTGTGGGGACATTGATGATGGGGATACTGCTGTAGAGAGACTCTGATGGGGACACTGCTGGGGAAACTGATGGGGAGACTGATGTGGGGACATTGATGTGGGGACACTGCTGTGGTGACACTGATGAGGTCACTGCTGTGGGGACGCTGATGGGGTCACTGCTGTGGGGACACTGATGATGGGGACACTGCTGTGGAGACACTCTGATGGGGACACTGATGGGGAGACTACTGGGAACACTGCTGATGGGGACACTGCTATGGGGACACTCTGAAATGGGGACACTGCTGCGGAGACACTCTGATGGGGACACTGATGTGGGGACACTGCTGTGGAGACACTCTGAAGGGGACACTGATGTGGGGACACTCTGATGGGGACACTGATGTGGGGACACTGATGGGGAGACTACTGGGGACATTGCTGATGGGGACAATGGGGAGACTACTGGGGGCACTTCTGCTGGGGACACTGCTGATGGGGACACTGCTGTGGGGAAACTCTGATGGGGATACTGCTGTGGGGACACTGATGAGGAGACTACTGGGGACACTTCTGCTGGGGACACTGTAGTGGGGACACTGCTGTGGGGACACTGATGAGGAGACTACTGGGGACACTTCTGCTGGGGACAGTGCCGTTGGGGACACTCTGCTGGGGACACTGATGATGGAGACACACTGATGATGGGGACACTGATGATGAGGAGTCTCTGATGAGGACACAGATGTGTGAAAAGGCTCTGGTGGGGACACAGATGTGTGGAAAGGCTCTGATGGGGACACAGATGTGTGGAAAGGCTCTGATGGAGACACAGATGTGTGGAAATGCTCTGATGGGGACACAGATGTGTGGAAATGCTCTGATGGGGACATAGATGTGTGGAAATGTTCTGATGGAGAGACAGATGTGTAGAAATGCTCTGATGGGGACACAAATACATGTATTTGAAATTATTTCATTAATTTATGCATAACTGATTTTTTTTCGCCCCTCCCCCCCAATACTTGTAAAATCTACAATATGGCCTTTGTGTTGAAAGGTTTGGAGACCCCTGATCTAAAAGATTGTTAAATTAAACAAGCATATCACCACATCTATGGACATACACCTTACAAGTTCTTCTTTCTAGTTCCTCAGTCTCTATTTGTGAAGTAAGACTGGCAGTTAAAGTTACCTTTATTTCAGAGTCAATTCATTAAACCAATACTGTTTTATGTGGAGCTGCATTTTAAATATGATATTTAAGTCTGACAGATGTTTTTAAGATTAACATACATTTGCTTACATTATCTGCACATTTGCTACCATCCTCCCATTTCCTAACAGGATTTCTGAAGTAGTCTGTAGATTTGTAAATAGATCTCACGAGTCTGTTGAATAAGTAAACTCCCTTGGGTGACATGCTTGTGCTCTTTCTCACTGTGGAACCTGAACCAACAGTTATTAAAAATGAAAATCTGTCTCAGTCTCTCTCTACCTTGTAACATCATCTGGAAAGGAGAGAAGGAGGCGAGAAGAATTTTTTTCAGAGCAAAAATGACAGTTTTATTGCTCTTATTAAAAGCTTTTGGGCTGTCAGCATGTCCTGTGTAGCTTGACATATACGAGTTATCTCAATGTGATAGTTAGCTCTTCAAAACACAGCATTACATTAGTAGAACACTGGCATCTGGTAGTTATAGTTTATTCACTGACCTATTCTTGCTTTGTTTTATTTTGTATAGGCCGAAAGCTGGCAAATGAACACAGAAGTGAATGTCTCATTGGCAGTGCCTCATTCCGTATCTAACGGCTTAGTCCACAACTTTGGTCAGGCAAAGTCAAGTAGGCACTACTGTGCTGCCTGTATGGTCTCTTTAGATAACTTGTGGTACTGTTGGAATTCTTTGTCATGTATCTATTGATAATTTGTAAAACAAAAATTGTATATACAATAGATAGTAAAACACAGATATAAAGAAACCATTTAGAAACATGTAAAGCTAAAAGAAAAAAGTAAAATAAAACTGTCTATTAAAAGGTAATAAAAAAACTCTACACCTCCTAAATGCAGCCAAATATATCATTCCTAGATTTTGGAAACATGAAAGATGCCCAACCATTTTAGACTGGAAAGCAGAAGTAAACAAGATAAAGGCTGAAAAGTGGGTGTTTAATCGAAGGGTTGGGTGGGGGTGCTTGTGACAAAAGAAAAGCAGAGAGGCACAATCCCAAAAAAATCAGAAATGAAAATAGCAGGCTGTCCCTGAGTCTCCCATTAAGGGAGATGCCTGCATACTGTATAGGGGATTTCACGTGCCTGACGGAAGTAGTATACAGGAAAAAATTCAATGTATATTAAAAGCTAGAATATTTATTATATACAGTTTAAAATCTGGAAGTACAATCGAAAGGCACGAAAACAAGTTGTTTGTAAGTGCTAAGTTTGTCATACAACCAACAAAGTACAAAATGATAGTTGGATCCACTCGTTTCACCCGAACTTGGCTTCTGCAGGATCCACTTTGTGTTCACAATTTATCAGCCCAAAATGGCACTCAATACGGAGAAAAAGAAGAAGGGGAGGGGCTAATTTGAAAGATTGTGCAGGCCAGAGGGTATCTAACCAGGCAGAATAACAATTAGCCTTGCCTAGACTAGCCTCGAGATAGTATGGAGAAGGAAAACCCACCTGCCATCCGCATGAATCAACAAAAGAAAAGCCACAAACCCTGCATGTAGTCAGACTGAGAAACAGTACTGTACCGACTTGTGTTAAAAAAAATGGCACAAATGTGAGATAGTGATAACTACCCTCCTTTGCCATACTACTTTTAAGTTTTTATCTTCCCCAAGAAAAATATCCCACTCTTCACAATCACGCCTTATTAAAGTCATCAGTATTCGGCAGCACCTATATTTGTGAGCAACTATTTTCATGGTTTATCTGCTTTCATGCTTTAGCTGCTGTGCCACAAGCAAGATTCAAAGACATAGGTATATAAACCTCAGTACGATCATTATAAAATAAATGAAACACTTCTATTACATATGCTTATGTCTACCCTAAAAATATGCAGAGAGCTAAAACTTTGTCTGAGCTTACCTTAATGAGGAACATCATTAAAATTCAAGGACTGCTTAGCAATCAGCAGCTGTTGGGACAATGAAAAATGTAGTCAGAAGAACCTAATATACGATATAGTCTATTAAGTATAGTAGTCTCTAACACAGAGTGCAGGTATAAGGCTTGTGTAATGCAAAGCATGCAAGTCTCAGGAAAATGTAATGCACTTTGGTGCTTTGTTCATTGCTGGATTTGGGGGGGGGGGCAGTACATAATGCAAAGCATTCAGGGGTCAGGAGTGAGTAACACCCAGTGCACAGGAGTTAGTGTGCAACACACAGTGCACAGGGGTCAGGAGTGTATAACACGCAGTACACAGGAGTGTATAACACACAGTACACAGGATTTAGGAGTGTATAACACACAGTGCACAGGGGTCAGGAGAGTATATCACACAGTACACAAGAGTCAGGAGAGTATAACACACAGTACACAAGAGTCAGGAGTGTATAACACACAGTACACAGGAGTCAGGAGTGTATAACACGCAGTGCACAGGAGTGTATAACACACAGTACACAGGAGTCAGGAGTGTATAACACACAGTGCACAGGGGTCAGAAGTGTATAACACACAGTACACAAGAGTCAGGAGTGTATAACACACAGTGCACAGGGGTCAGGAGTGTATAACACACAGTACAGAGGAGTCAGGAGTGTATAACACACAGTGCACAGGGGTCAGGAGTGTATAACACACAGTGCACAGCGTTCAGGAGTGTATAACACACATAATAACACACATATAAAACACATACAGTGCAGGGGTTGAGAGTGTGTCAAGATTATAGGAGTCCCCATATGCTCAAAGTGTTCAATGCCCTAGGACAGTCCACATCCTTCCCTCCATCTGCACTCTTGGCGCATATTTCAGTAATTCCAAAAGAGGGTAAAGATCCTTCCATCTGTGGCAGTTATCGATCAATCTCGTTACTAAATGTAGACCTGAAGCTCTTTACCAATCTCCTTACCTCACGTCTCCAGACCCTGTTGCCTCAACTGGTTCACCCAGACCAGGTGGGCTTTGTCCCCTCCCGGGAAGCAAGAGACAATACTATTAAAGTCCTTAACCTGGTACAGTTGGCCAAACATACAGGCTCTCCCTGCATCTTTCTGAGCACTGATGCAGAGAAAACCTTTGACAGGGTGAACTGGACTTTCATGTTTGCAGTGGATTTCTAGTGTGTACTCGGCTCCACAGGCCTCAGTTAAGGCAAATGGAGTGTTGCTTGAACCTTTCTGTATATTAACGGTACCCGACAGGGCTGTCCGCTTTCACGTTCCGCATGTTATTCGCTTTGTCCTTGGAACCCTTTCTAAACAGAATTAGGTCCAACCCAGATATCTCAGGTTTACAGGTGGGAGAACTTAACCACAAAGTCTCTGCTTACTCAAATGATTTGCTCTTCTCCCTGTCTAACCCGCACATTTATCTGCTTAATCTATTGGAAGAATTTGACCGCTACAGAGCCTTATCATATCTAAAATTCAACTTCTCCTCTAAATCTGAAGCAATGGGAGTTGCCCTACCTTCCCCGTTATAATGCACTTTACAATATAACTTTAACTTTAAATGGGCTTCCTCTGCTTTAAAATAACTAGGAGCTTTCAAACCGCCCAACCCTGCAGATATCTTTGCTTTAAGTTTCCCACCCCTACTAAGTAAAGTTTGCACCCTCCTCAACAAGTGGCATCAAGTACTACACTCTTGGTTTGGTCACTGTAACATCATCAAGATGAGTATCCTACCTAAGTTCTTGTATCTCTTCCACACGTTACCCTTCTCTATTCCTTTGGCCTTCTTTCGTCAAATGAATGCTCTTTTCACCAAATTTATATGGGCTCATAAACGATCCAGGCTCTGTAGACGTCTTCTGACGCTGCCTAAATGTCATGGAGGAGTAGCTGTCCCGGATGCACTCAAATATTACCAAGCCGCTCATCTTGGCCGATTGATAGATTGGTGTAGACATAGAGATCTTAAGCTTTGGACGTCCATTGAGCAACAGTTCGGCCCGTCCCCCTGTGTAGAGTGCCATGGTGTTACGCAGCTCTACCGACATCAATTAAGTCTCACCCTACTATAGGCCCCACACTCCGGATCTGCTCTTTAGTTTGCCGGAATCCTGAGCCCTCCTCCCCTCACTTGCCACTCTTCCCCACCCTGGGAAACCCTAGTTTCTTCCCAGGTACTTTGCCTGGCGCATTCCAGGATCTTCTAGAGGTAGGGTGTTTCTCATTTCTTGAGTTCTGATGCATGGCCCTCTGTCTCTGCGTTGATGCAGAGAGATGGATGGTACAGATTAAAATTCTGGCAAGCATTACAACTACATCATTATCGTCCTTCCCTGGGACCACCAACACCTTTGTGTTGTTTGTTGACTATGTTTGAAACATATAGCATGGACAGTGACCCTCTTCCCCACCCTCTTTCTAAGATGTACGCGCTACTGATCTCCCCACCAGAGAATTTTGTTATGTCTGGTCTCAGCAAATGGGAAAGGATGTTAGATAGAACTTTCACGCCTAACCAACAGCAGAATATTATTCACCTTGCTATGAAATCATCTATATGTACGCGTATTCAGGAAACCAATTACAAATTACTCACACACTGGTATTAAGCTCCGTCAGTTCTGTGCAAATTCTTTTCAGAGGCCTAGGATCGCTGTTGGAGGTGTCAAGAGGAACAGGGGACATTGCTCCATATTTTTTGGACTTGTCCAAAACTTCAACAGTACTGGTCGAATATGAAAACGATCACTCAGCTCTTTACTGATTTCCCAATACCTGAGGATCCTGCTTTCTTTTTGCTCCACTGCTCACAAATTCCTCTAAAGAAATATAAGAAATCAATTATTCGTCACTTGGTCAATGCCGCCAAAGCATGTATCACTTTATGCTGAAAATAAGTTAACCCCCCTTCTATTGCTATGTGGCTTAATAAAGTTAGGAACATTAATGCTCTAGTTTAGAAGATCTGGTGTTAAGGGCTCAAAATAAGAGAGAACGTTATACCAAAACATGGTCATACTGGAACATATTTGTATATACAGATGAAGGTAAAGCCCTCTTGGAACACTGCTCTGGAAACTGAAGTCTTCCCGCTCTTACTTGCTGTGACGATCTTTCTCCTGATCTACTTACTTCTCATCTTTCCTTTCTGAGACCTACCTTTTAGGTGTCTATTGGCATCCTTTAGCTATTTCTGTTTACTACTCCCTTATTCTTTTCTCCTAAAATGAAAGTATCCGTTTGAAAATACCAAAAATATAAAAATAAACCGCGCCCACTGTAAAATGAGATAAAAATTATAAACAATATTAAAAAGTACTGATGAGTCGGGCTGCTCGCAAATAAACAATAGATCAGAGAATTGTTTAAACAGAGTAATGGGATGGTTGCAGCGCCCAAGGATATTACATAAAGTGAATAGTCTATATATGCAACATAAATGAAAACTAAATAAAATAGAATAAATAAATAAATATTCTTCCTTTTCCAAGGAGATAAAGACGAGGTATTAAAGTCTAATCCAGGTTACACTAAAAGGTTCTTCAATGTGAATGAAGAAAGTGCTCCTTCAGAGTCTTCAGTGAAAACAAGTCTCTGAAAAGGGGGGGGGGGGGGGCAACA
>BLSH010083375.1:1273840-1285875 GCA_018402905.1 Glandirana rugosa | reverse complement strand
GTATAAGAGACAGGGACAACACGCGTGCTCCCTTCACCAGGTGAAGTGGGCTCTCACCTCCTGAGTAGACCTATACAAGTCAAGTCTCGTATAAAAAGGTAGATAGTGATTCATGCAATAGTTAAAACACTTAATAGGACCATATCCTCCTCCAGGTGGACTGGAGGCTGACCTCAGGTTAAGGCCCCAACAGGCCAATTCAGACACAGCACAGCAGATAGATATCCAGACTCCTTCCCCTTTAGGGTTGTTGATTGAACTCCCAATGTTTCACTGTTAACACCTGAACATGTAAACAAAAAAAACACAGACTAGTGCAATATGTAGAACCAGAGATAGAAGATAACCACTAACAAAATCCCTCCTTAAAATGCACTCACATTTATTAAGTAAAAAATCAGCATTAAAACCAATATGGTTCACAGTATCCACACAAGGGTCTCACGTGTCCGCGTAAGTACCACCACCAGGTTGGTCCTCTACATGTTTCGCCACCCCACGTGGCTTCATCTGGAGGAGTGTGAGTGCATTTTAAGGAGGGATTTCATCAGTGGTTATCTTCTACTTCTGGCAGAATATAAATCGGCCAAAACCGATGAAAAAAAATGTTTGTTTGGTTTTTTTTTGGATTTGTATTTTAGCAAAAAGTAAGAAAAAATGTTTTTTTTTTTTGCAAAATTGACGCTCTTTTTTTGTTTATAGCGGCGATCAAAAATGACACAGAGGTGATCAAATACCACCAAAAGAAAGCTCTATGTGTGGGAAAAAAAGTACGCAAATCTTGTTTGGGTACAACGTCGCATGAACACACAATTGTCAGTAAAAGCGACACAGTGCCGAATTGCAAAAAGTGCTCTGGTTCTAAAGGGGGAAATCCTTCCGAGGCTGAAGTGGTTAAGGCGTACTGCATTCATGCATGTTGACATGGAACATGCTTTCAGGAGGGATGATCCCTCTCTCTCTCTATCACTGTTTTGCTAGTTCGCAGTGTGATTACAGGGTGGGCAGAGTGGATTTGATTTAAATCACTAGTAAAAGGCTTGCTTAAAATCAACTTGATTTAAATCATAATTTTTAAAGAGCAACTGTCATCTTTGTCCTGCAGCGTCTTCTCCTCTGACCCGCTGTTGACTCATGGACAGTCCCATTCACTTTAATGGGATGGCTGGTTGATGTGGCAGTGACACAACAAGGTGAGGTACGTAGCGGCAGTAGGTGAGTGGATGTCCGCTAACAGGCGCTGCCACGATGGATCTGAAATGACAGGTGCTCTTTAAATGTAAGGACTTATTGTTGCTGGTAGTTAGAATCTTTAATATTTGCAAACAAAATTAAGGTTTTCTATTTAGAATAATAAGGTGTCAGGTTAGTAAAACAGCGATATCAGGACCGATAGAATCATACAATTTGTAGTGTATATAGATTTACAAAACAATGGTATAAAGGAATATTCCTGAACTTTGTTTTATCTCATGGCTACTGTGAAATTGTGTGAATGCATCAATGCAGTGCATGTTATCTCAGCCTGCAGAGCTTGGATTCATTGAATGATTTTACCAAAAATGTAAATATTGCAGAATATCCAGCCTCATGCTACATAACTAAGCTCAATTTCATGCTGAATAAACTAAATTATTATTGTATCTTAAATGAAAAACTGTCATGAGATAGATTTTTACTCAAAAAACATTTTATTAAAATAAATTTGATAAAAATAAAGAAAACTGATATAAATAAATAAATTAAAAAAATCAGATTTAAATAAAAAAGATCAGATTTTTTTGATTTTTTTAAAAAAATCATTGATTTTTATCCACCCTGAGGCCGGGGGAAGGGAGATGACCCAGCTGTGTTTCTTAACTGCAGTTGAGAAAAGTCAGGTCAAGCTTGCTGTGCTTTGTCGACCTTTGCCGACCGCGCCATGGTCGAAAGACATCCACAGCGCGGTCGGCTTATTCTGGGAGAGCGTGCATGGATGTCCTCCCGGAATCGCGCTTCCGTGCGCCACCTGGGGCGCGAACACGGCAATGTCCGTGACCGTCGGGTCTCCCAGACCGGGCGTGCCACGGATCGGGGTAAAGGGCCAATAACAGCGGCCCTTTACCACTTGATCACTCCGTCCAATGGACGGAGTGATCACTTGTAAACAAATTGGAGTGCATGTCCGGTTCAGCTCCTCCCCTCTGCTCGCACCGATCGCACAGCATGTGAGGAGAGGAGGGAGCAGGTGCAGCAGCGCTGTGGGCTGGATGTGAAGTGCCCACAGTGCTGATCTGTGCCCACCCCTAGCACACCAATACATCCCTGGCTCATTATCCCTGGCTCACCCATACCTGGCTCATTCATCCATCCATGGCTCACCCATCCATCCCTGGCTCACCCATTCCCTGGCTCACCCGTCCCTGGCTCACCCATCCCTGGCTCACCCAGTCCCTGGCTCACCCGTCCCTGGCTCACCCAGTCCCTGGCTCACCCATTGTTTGCACACCCAGTCCCTGGCTCACCAGCCCCTGGCTCACCCAGTCCCTGGCTCACCCAGTCTCTGGCTCACCCAGTCCCTGGCTCACCCGTCCATGGCTCACCTAGTCTCTGGCTCACCCATCCATGGCTCACCCATCCCTGGCTCATCCATACTCCATCCCTTGCTCATTCATCCATCCCTGGCTCATCCATACGCCATCCTTGGCTCATCCATCCATCCCTGGCTCATCCATCCAGATTCATGCTCATCCATGCTCCATCCCTGGCTCACCCATCCACATCCATCCTCCATCCCTGGCTCATCCATCCACATCCATGCCACTACAGTGCCCATCAATGCCTCACGAAAGTGGGATAAGTGGGATAAGTAGTCAAATTAGATTTAAAATGCGTGTCCCTATAATGCCTGATGGTGCTCCCTGCATGTTGGGCCTCTGTATGTGGCCAGGCTGTGCAAAAACCTCACACATGTGGTATCGCCATACTCGGGACAAGTAGCAGAATATATTGTGAGGTGTCATTTTTGCTATGCACATGCTATGTGTAAGACATGTTGTATAAATGGACAACTTTGTGTAAGAAAAATATGTTTTCATTTTCTTTCCACATTTTCCAAAAACTTGTGGAAATATATGACATGTTCATAAAACTCATTACACCTCATAGTATATACGTTGGGGTGTTTACTTTCCAAAAAATAAAAATAAAAATCTTCATTTTGCAAAGAATTGTGGGAAAAAATTACATCTTCAAAAATCTCACCATGCCTCTTACTAAGTACCTTGGACTGCCTACTTTCTAAAAAGGGGTCATTTGGGGGTATTTGTGCTTTCCTAGCTTGTTAGGGTCTCGGGAAATGAGATAGGCCGTAAATCAGGTGTGATCAATTTTCAGTGATTGGCACCATAGCTTGTAGACTCTATTACTTTCACAAAGACCAAGTAATATACACTAATTTGGGTTATTTTTACCAAAGATAGGTAGCAATATAAATTTTGTACAAAATGTATTTAGAAAAATTACTAATTTGCAAAATTATATAACAGAAACAAAGAAAAATGCAAATTTTTACAAAATTTTCGGTCTGTTTTCATTTATAGTGCAAAAAATAAAAAACCCAGCGGTGATTAACTACCACCAAAAGAAAGCTCTATTTGTGTGAAAAAAGGACAAACATTTCATATGAATACAGTGTAGCATGACTGAGTAATTGTCATTCAAAATGTGAGAGCATTGAAAGCTGAAAATTGGTCTCATTAGAAAGGGGGTTTAAGTGCCCAGTGGTCAAGTGGCTAAGTCATTCATTATACAATATTGTCTAAAAACACATATTTATACTTAAAACAAAAGAGACACAGTCTATAAATACAATTGTTTGTTCACTTGCATTTTTCTTTAGGGAGAATGCTAAACAGTTAATCATATAGAATATGCTTACTGCTGCATTGTAAATGCCAATTTATTTTAATGCGGAAATGTTAAGTGATTAATGTAGCAAAAGACTAGACTAGATTTACCAAAACCATATAATAGGAGGTCAAACCCAAACACTTTCAATTTGTATGCAATCAGGCCCTTGTACTACATAGTTAAAGGTAAATCTAAAGAAAATTGAACAAGAAAATTGTATGGTGTATGACCAGCTTAAATTAGTAATGAATGGGAGAATCGAGCAACCACAGGGGGACATATGTTACGATTTATACCAAACTTCCTATTCAGGAATTCTACTGAAGAACAACACCATCAACCTCTGCTCAACCTTTAGATTTTATATTGCACTAGTGGACATTGTCTTTTTCTTGAAGTATATATAAACCTGATCATTAAAATATCATATAAGCTTTAAAATGTTCATGAAATTTTAAAATTTTAGTATTTTTTTTAAGCCCAACTCTTGGCATTTTTTAATGGTCCCCCATGAAGTGCAATAAAATAGCTCTAGCTGTAATACTCACCTCCCGTCCCTTGCAGTAATTCTTTCTGCCACTAGATGTCCTCAGTCCTCTGGGTTGAATGCCATCTGTGAGTGCAGGCCTTTATGGACCATCGCTCTGATGGGGTGTCATTTTAACACTCTGCACTCACAAACAATGATACAGAGATTGACGCAGACATCATCATATTTTTCTGCATCATTAACCACTTGCTTATTGGCCACTTAAACCCCCTCCCTGCCCAGGTTAATTTTCAGCTTTCAGCGCTGTCACTCTTTGAATGACAATTGCGTGGTCATGCAACACTGTACCCAAAATAAATTGTTATCATTTTTTCCCCACAAATAGAGATTTCTTTTGGTGGTATTTAATCACTGCTGTGTTTTTTATTTTTTTGGTAAAAAAACAGGCAGAACATTTTGAAAAATCAAAACAGTTTTATAGTTTGTCATAAAATTTTGCAAACAGGTAATTTTTCTCCTTCATTGATGTGTGCTGATGAGGATGCACTGATGGGTGCTGATAGGCTGCACTGATGGGCACTGATAAGGTGGCACTGATGGACACTGATAGTTGGCACTAGTGGGCACTGATGAGGCAGCACTGGTGGGCACTGATAGGTGGCACTGATGGGCACTGGTAGGTGACACTGATAGGCACTGAGAGGCAGCACAGATGATGAGACACTGATGGGCACTGATTGGCAGCACTGATGGGCATTGATAGGTGGCACTGGTGGGCATTGATAGGTGTCACTGGTGGGCACTGGTAGGTGTCACTGGTGGGCACTGATTGGCAGCACTGATATGCACTGGCAGGTGGCACTGATGGTCACTGGCAGGCGGCACTGGTGGGCACAGATGAGGCGGCAGTGGTTCTCCCTGTTCGGGACCCATGTCCCTTTGACAGAAGCCAGTGATTGGCTTTGTTTTTTCTCCTCACACTGTCAGGAGTGGGCCGGGATCTCATTGACTCAGTGATCACAGAGTGCTCCCCAGGGGGCATGCAGGCAGCTCATGCACGGGAGGACGTCTATGGACGCCCTCCCGGCAGTTAAGGCCCACTCTTTAGCCATCTTTCGCCTATAGCGCGGGCAGGAAGTGGTTAAGGACTGCATTGTTACCCTGTCATGCAGGTTTCTAATGAAGACTACATCTGGTCTTTTTAACACATTAAACAGGCATGGCCCGCTATTGTGACTATAAGAGAACCCACCCAGAGAAATACTATGCAGCCATAGCTGGGATGCATGTGGTCAGGAAGTGACTGCAAAGAGGTTTCAGGAGATCAGCAGCGCTGAGATGCAACATAGGATACAAAAAAAAGGCCAAACCTGCATCTTATTCTTTAAAAATTACAATTGTTTATGATACACAGCGCTTTAGTAAACTAAACATCTACAATATGTTTAAATGTACACAGCTACCTGCAAAAACAACTATGACCTTGTTAAAACACAAACCCGTTTTACCTATTCTGGGTAGGTGAACATGGACATCTTGATTCCTTCACAAAACACAGAATTGTTTAACCACTTCAGCCCCGGAAGGATTTCACACTTTAGGACCAGAGCACTTTTTGCGATTCAGCACTGCGTCGATTTAACTGACAATTGCGCGGTCGTGCGACGTTGTACCCAAGCAAATTTTGCATACTTTTTCCCCACAAATAGAGATTTCTTTTGGTGGTATTTGATCCCCTCTATGTCATTTCTGATCGCCACTATAAATAAAAAAAGAGCGTCAATTTTGCAAAAACAAAAAGTTTTTCTTACTTTTTGCTAAAATACAAATCCAAAAAAATATTAAAAAAAATTTTCTTCATCAGTTTTGGCCAATTTATATTCTTTCTCACATTTTTTGGTTAAAAAAATTGCCGTTTATTGTTTGGTTTGCGCAAAAGTTGCAGTGTTTACAGATGCTGAGAATTCATTTCTGGGGTTTTTTCTTTACTAGTAATGGCTGTGATCTGTGATTTTTAGCGGTACTGCAATATTGCAGAAGACATGTCGGACCATTTTGACACTTTTTTGGGACCATTGGCATTTATACAGCGATCAGTGCTATAAAAATGCACTGATTACTGTGTAAATGCCATTGGCAGTGAAGGGGTTAACCTGGAGGGGGGCGCTCTAAGGGTTAACTGTGTTCCCTCAGTGTGTTCTAACTGTATGTGGGTTGGGCTGGCAGGGGGAGGGGAGTGATCACGGCTTCCATATACAGTAAGCCTGTGATCACAGCCCTTCCCCCTCTGTCAGAACGGAGATCCGTGTTTACATACACGGACCTCCGTTCTTTCACTGCGGGGGAGCCATCGCAGGTAGCCGGCAGTGATCGAGTGCACCCTACCCGCTCCCTGCCCCCCCCCCCCCCGACACAGTCTGCAAGTGCATTTGCTCCAAAGCTTAGAAAATGAGGTAAAGCTTCCCTTCGCAAAGAGTACCCAATCACATGCAAGTGTAGCGCCCACTACCATAGGTAGGTGCTTAGAGGTAAGATTTTGGTTGAGAGTAGTTAAATTTAGTCAGGCCTGACTCTCAGTCAGGCCTGATTGTTTTGAATCTGGGCAGGGGAGTGGCCCAGGGAGAGCTGGAGACTGCAGGAAGCAACACCCCTTGGTAACCCCTCCCTTCATCTCTGAGAAGGTTCTGGAAAAGGGGAAGGGAAAGGAGGTGAGGCTTTCTGAAGTGTATTAAGGAGTCTTGACCAATCCCCAACCTGTATTGGTAGGGGACAGCCCTCCTTAAATACTGTGGTCTGCCCAGTGGGAAAGGAGAAGTTTGGGTGGAAGAGACGGAGATGTAGTGTTCGAGGCTGTTTGGGCCTGAGGGAGCCCCTAGTCTGGGGGGTGGGTGACCTTGGCCTGGGAGAGCTCGGGTGCGGCCAGGAGGAGAGATAGATCCTGGAGGAGTGGCACAAGGAGAGCGGAATAGAACAGCAAGAGTGTGAGCACTACAGAGAGATCTCTGGGAGGAACTACAAGTAACAGTGAGTGACGCAGCCCAAGGGATTGAGATGCACAATACAGATTGGGAAGAGGACAGTCTGGAGAAGTGTGCAAGAGGAGATTGGGGTCTGGTGTCATGGACAGTGGGCGGATGGACTGGCGGTTGTAGTCAATAGCTGGTTAGCTAGCACCAACTAAATGACTGTGCTGCACAGGGGAACTTCAACCCCTAAACCAACAAAGGGTGGTCCAGAGGCCTGATAAATCTACATCAGGTCTCACATGTGCTAGCTAGGCCGTGCAAGTAGAAGGCTGGTAAATTTCCTTCCAGGCCTCACCAGTTAAAGTGTGCAAGAGAGAGGAACCAGGAGTTTGCAGCAAAGTAAGAAGTGTGCTGGAGTGAAGTGAAGGAGTTGTATATACTGGATCCCATGTACAGAACTGTTTGATCTTTTGGGCATCCCATAACTACCCCAATCCCCATCCAAGTTCAATCCCCAAATAAAAATAACAAAAACAAAGAACAAGCCTGTTTTCTGACTCCGGATGCCAGTTGGAGTGTGATTGAGGTACAGTTGTGAGCAGGTGAACCACATCAACCAGCCACCCCCAAGAGGGCCATTGGCTACACATGGAAAATGTAAAAAGCAGCATTTTTGCTTGCATGATTGGATGATGGAAGTCAGTAGAGCTTCTGCTCATTTACTAAACTCTGGAGCAACTGATCCTGCAGAGTGCAACTGCACTTTGCAAAGTGCACAGTCTATTTGCCTTTAGTAAATCAACCCCATAGTGTCTGCAAACTATGGTATATACAGTGGGGAAAAGAAGTATTTGATCCCCTGCAGATTTCGTAAGTTTGCCCACTTACAAAGAAATTAAGGGTCTATAATTTTTTATCAAAGGTGTATTTTAAATGATAGAGACAGGATATCAACCAAAATCCAGAAAAAAACAAATGAGATAAAGGTTACAAATTGAGTTGCAGTTCAGTGAGTAAAGTAAGTATTTGATCCCCCAGCAAAACATGACTTAGTACTTGGTGGAGAAACCCTTATAGTGACAAGCACAGAGGTAAGACATTTCTTGTAGTTGGTGACCAAGTTTGCACATATCTCAGGAGGTATTTTGGTCCACTCTTCTTTACAGATCTTCTCTAAATCCTTAAGGTTTCTTGGATGTCTCTTGGCAACTTATAGGATTAAGGTCTGGAGACTGACTAGGCCACTCCATGACCTTAATATGCTTCTTTTTGAGGCACTCCTTTGTTGCCTTGCTGGTATGTTTTGGGTCATTGTCATGCTGGAAGACCCATCCATGACCCATCTTCAGTGTTCTGGCTGAGGGAAGAAGGTTCTCATCCAAGATTTTACAATAAATGGCCTCGTCCATTAGCCCCTCAATGCAGCAAAGTAGGCCTGTACCTTTAGCAGAGAAACAGCCCCAAAGCATGTTTCCACCTCCGTGCTTGAAGGTAGGGATGGTGTTGTTAGGGTCATAGTCAGCATTTTTCTTCCTCCAAACACGGCAAGTTGCGTTAATGCCAAAGAGCTCAATTTTGGTCTCATCTGACCACAGCACTTTCTCCCATTCCCTCTCTGAATCATTTAGATGTTCATTGGCATGACTGTACATGTTCCTTCTTGAGAAGGGGTGGAGGGGAGCTTCCGGGTTTGCGGACTCTGGCATGACACCATGCCACGGGAACCGCCTTTCACAGCACAAGTCTCGGAAGGAACAGCACCGGTTCCTTCAGAGCGCATGCGCCAGTGATGTCACTGTCTGGATGTAATGTAAATATCTCCTAAACGGTGCATGTTTAGGAGATGATTACACTACCTATAGGTAAGCCTTATTCAAGTCTTGCCTATAGGAAAGTGTCAGCAAAGGACAACATTTTTTGGTCATACTTCTCTTGTGGGTCACAGAAGTACACTTACTTGCTCTTCTGTGACCCAGAATCTGCTGACAGCGGGCAATTGACTGCTTTCAGCTGATGTGGCAGAGCCGCTCCAGGCTCTGGAAATATCCCAGCAATATTGTGGAGATTCACCTGACTGCTTGAGAGCTCAGAGCTGAGTTAGCCGTTTCCACCCCCTCCCCAGCCCGGCGTCCTAATGAGTGCTAGAGGATCAGAGTGGCGACTGACAGTCCTTACTCTCCGCTCCAAGCAAACCAAGAGCCTAGTGATCATTCAGTTCTTAGGCTTAGAGCCGATGTGGGACAGCTGCAATATCACACTGATGCTGCAGCATAAAGGTGGCCATGTATGTTTTTTTAGAAACCCCAAACTTCTCCTTATTATGCTAAAATCTTCCAGTCAACTGAGCAATATCTTTACTGCTGAAGTTCCTATTAGTAAATGCATAACAGCAACTCTTGGTGCAATTTCACTGTCAACAGGGGCGGAACGATAGGGGTTGCAGTCATTGCAATTGCAATCGGGCCCCATGGTCCAGGGGGCCCATGTGCCAGTGGCATCACTATGGGTGTGCGGGCCACACCCGGGTGACACCGGCAGAGGGGCACACCATCCCGACCCGAGGGTGGCATCTGGAGAAGGCTTTTTTAGCTGGAATGTGCCGGCGCCGTGTCCTGTGCTTTTCCTCCTCTCTCTGCTGCGGCCTTCCTGAGAGTGACAGTCTGAGTAGCAACTCTCACGGACGGCGCATTCACCCAGATCCACTCCAGTCGGCAGTCATACTGTTGCCATGACCCACAGGATGTTGCCAGCTTCCTGAATCCTCCCCCGCCCACCGACCAGCTGTAGCTAAGCCTGAGCTGGTGTGTGTGTGTGTGTGTGTGTGTGTCAGGGGTCTTCAAACTTTGTGAAAAAAGGGCCAGTTTACCCCACACCATGATAGGTAGACAGGCAGGCAGGCTCAGTCTATAGCAGTGGTGGCCGCAGGGCTCTCTCACCAGACCCAGCGACACAGCAGCGGTGATCTCTCCGATCAGGTGCCCGCTCTCTCTGGGCTGCCCGTGATGACTCTAGTAGGTAGCACAATAGGTCTTTATCCTGGCAACTGCTTCGTCTCTCAGGTCACACTCTGTACTCTTTGTCCGTTGTCATCCGATTCGCTCCGATCCGATTCTCCAGATGAATGGAAAATAGGGTTTCCATCCATCTGTTTTTCATGGACAGTATCAGATCAGAGAGCAACGGGTGTCAGCAGACATGTCTCCGTTGACATCCGCCGCTCCATAGGGCTGCATTGAGTGTCTGCTCAGGTCCACCGGAACAACGGACAGGACCTAATTGTAATTTCCAGATCTTGATGGCATGCAGTGTTGAACTACGGACAAGTATGTGCACACAGCCACTATCCTCTCAGTAAAAGTATAAGCATATATAATGCATTATAACACATCAATCAGAATATTGCATATTGGAAAATGGTATATGGAATGACATGTAAAAGGGTCCCTACCACATCACACAATGTGAAATGGCGGTGGAAGTCCATAAACACTTCAGGGAGAGGCAGCCATTCCCAGGAAGCTGAACCAGGCTCCAAAAACTGTAAAGACAAGGAAAAGGGAGGCGCCTCTAAGTGTAATATGTAGACTGTTTATTGCATAAGAAGATTAAAAACACTCACAAGACTATAATAAGTGACAGCATAAAAGTCCAGTCCATGGGTGGCGTCACAATCGCACTTTGTCCTTTATCGTCCAAGGCTGCGGTGACTGTCCGCTCGTCAGTAGGGAGAATGTAGATAGTAGAGCCGGCTTGTATCCAGAACGAGGCTTGAGCAGCAGGAGACCAGGCGCAGGCGGGTGACGTCACTAAAGTGTGACGCGTTTTATTATGCGACTGGCCCAGCTGACGTGAGAGCCACGCCTCTTCCTCAGGCAAGGACTGCTGCATCTGTATACAGTGCCTTGCGAAAGTATTTGGCCCCCTTGAACTTTGCAACCTTTTGCCACATTTCAGGCTTCAAACATAAAGATATAAAACTGTAATTTTTTGTGAAGAATCAACAACAAGTGGGGACACAATCATGAAGTGGAACGAAATTTATTGGATATTTCAAACTTTTTTAACAAATAAAAAACTGAAAAATTGGGCGTGCAAAATTATTCAGCCCCTTTACTTTCGGTGCAGCAAACTCTCTCCAGAAGTTCAGTGAGGATCTCTGAATGATCCAATGTTGACCTCAATGACTAATGATGATAAATAGAATCCACCTGTGTGTAATCAAGTCTCCGTATAAATGCACCTGCACTGTGATAGTCTCAGAGGTCAGTTTAAAGTGCAGAGAGCATCATGAAGAACAAGAAACACACCAGGCAAGTCCGAGATACTGTTGTGGAGAAGTTTAAAGCCGGATTTGGATACAAAAAGATTTCCCAAGCTTTAAACATCCCAAGGAGCACTGTGCAAGCGATAACGGTCTAAACACGTCATATGCTGACTAACAACAGGATACCTGTCTCAGAGGGTGGAGTCGACATCTAGAGACGTCAAGTAGGTCTCACTAGTACCCGGAGAACCGACGTAGAGACTAGTCAGAAGAGGAACATACTCGACTTTCAAATCTCCCTGCCGGTCCAGAACCATCTAAACGTCACCAGACTATGAGGAAGGTAAAGTTATAATAGCGAACGTGTCACGAGGAACCCTACAAATTTCGAACCCTTTAGAAAAACATAGGTTTAGGCCGAAAT
>BLSH010083375.1:1245857-1257090 GCA_018402905.1 Glandirana rugosa | reverse complement strand
ACATAGTGTGTTCTGTCCTCCACACATCAACCCCCCCTCCCACACACACAGCATTTTCCCCTTTTACATCACCCTGCTCCCCATAGCACTGTCCCCTCCCTTTATGATACCTCCCCCATAGCACTGCTCTTCTTCACATCACCCCCCTCCCACGCACACACAGCCAGGCAGAGTGTCCTCTGCTCCCCTTCACTCTCCTACCTTAGACAGACCTGAAAGCTTGGGGCAAAACTTTTCTGGACTGAGTGTAGGAGGCACAGCATTGAATGGAGTGCAGGAGCGGGAGCTGCTGGAGCTAACTTTTTGTATTAACCAGCAGGTGATTAGCTGCTATGACTGACATGCAGCTGATCATCTGCTAGTTAATTGAAAACTTAACCCCGACAGCTCCCATCCAATGCTGTGCCTCCCACACTCGATCCAGAAACATTCTCCCGCTCTCTGCTCTGCTGTTATAATAACAGCAACAGGGACTGGGGCAAAGAAGTGGCTCCTAAATGGCGTGACCGTGAGTCTACATGGAACAGTGGCTCGGTTGGGATCCGGACCCTGGTCCGCCATTTAGTGATGCCTGCCTTAATTCCTGCATGCAAGGGTGGCTCCATAGGATGCTGCAAGGGAAAGGAGCCACCCTGAAGTAGAAAACCTGGAGCAGAAGTTCATCTTCATGTTCAGCTTTCTAGCAGAAACCTGAAGGTTTTGTGCCAATATTTGCTGGTATTTGGAACTGTTTATAATTCCCTCTACCTTGACTAAGACTTCCAGCTAAAGAAAAACAGCCCGAAAGCAGGGTCCTGCCACCACCATGCTTCACGGTGAGTATGGTGTTCTTTTGGTGATGTGCAGTGTTGTTTTTGTGCCAAACATATCTTTTGGAATTATGGCCAAAAAGTTTAATCTTGGTTTCATCAGATAATAACACATTTTCCCACATGCCTTTGAAAGACTTCAGATGTGCTTTAGCAAAATTTAGCTGGGCTTGGATGTTTTTTTTCATAAGAAAAGGCTTCTGTCCTATCACTCTACCCCATAGCCCAGACATATGAAGAGTACAATAGATTTTGGTCACATGTACCACAGAGCCAGTACTTGTCAGATATTCCTGCAGCTCCTTTAACCACTTAGCGACCGGGCCATAGCAGAATGACGGTTACAGCGCGGTCGCTTAATTCTGAGATGACGTACAGTGATGTCCTCCCAGAATCGTGCGTCCTGCATGCCCCCTGGGGCGCCTACATGGGCTGTCCATGCCCGCCAGGTCACGGATCACGGTAAAGGGCCGATGACAGCGGCCCTTTACCACATGATCGCTCCATCAGTGTAAACAAACCGGCATCATGTCTGGTTCTCTCTGCTGCTCACACAGATCATGTGAGCAGTGGAGGGAGAAGATGCAGTGTGATGCTGCTGCAAGGTATTCTGCTTATGTGCCAGCCCCAATCCATGCCCCACTCTGTGCCCATAAGTACCCCAGTCTGTGCCCATAAGTACCCAAACCTGTGCCCCAATCTGTGCCAAATCAGTGCCCCTATCAGTGCCCAGCAGTGCCAGATCAGTACCCAGCAGTGCCAGATGAGTGCCCAGCAGTGCCCCAATCAGTGCCCCTATCAGTGCCCAACTGTGCCATATTGCCCAGCAGTGCCATATCAGTGCCCAGCAGTGCCATATCAGTGCCCCAATCCATGCCATATCAGTGCCCAGCAGTACCATATCAGTGCCCAGTAGTGCCATATCAGTGTCACATCTGTGCCCCATCAGTGCTCTACAATGAAACGTCATTGTGTAATTTATGTCCCTGCAACGCCTGATGGTGCTTTCTGCATGTTGGGCCTCTGTATGTGGCCAGTCTCACACATGTGGGTTATTTTTACCCATGCTATGTATCAGTATAAATTTTGGCCAAAATGTATGAAGAAAAATTACTAAATTGCAATATTTTATAAAAGAAACAAAGAAAAATGCATTTTTTATACAATTTTTGGTCTTTTTTTTATTTATAGCGCAAAAATAAAAACCCCAGTGGTGATTAAATACCACCAAAAGAAAGCTCTATTTGTGTGAAAAAAGGCCAAAAAATTGCATATGGGTGCAGAGTAATTGTCATTCAAAGTGTGAGAGCGCTGAAAGCTGAAAATTGGTCTGGTTATTAAGGGGGTTTAAGTGCCCAGTGGTTAATGTTGCTGCAGGCCTCTTGGCAGCCCCCTGACCAGTTTTCTTCTCCTCTTGTCATCAATTTTGGAGGGACGTCCAGTTCTTGGTAATGTCACTGTTGTAGGTAAGTAATATCTTGTGACAATTATATGGTAGAAACCCACATGTGAGAGACCCTTAATGCCAAGCTAGGCACTTACAAATGTAAGCGGCAAATTTGTAAAAAAAAAAATGTAATACTTTTAATAAACTGGATTATGCTGTGTGGTTCCCCTGTTCTTTTATATATCTCACGCGTGAGTTCCCTGAGGAGGATACATCCTAAAGAAAGTCTTCATCACTGAGCAAGCAGTATCTTGCAAAAGTGCAATATGACCTGCTTTTTCATTAAAGTGGTTGTCAACCCGTGACAACCACTTTAACCTACAGGTAAGCCTATAATAAGGTTTACCTGTAGGTTCCCTGAATATCTCCCAAACCTGCACGGTTTAGGACATATACAGTGTACTTGCATGTGCCCACGTCATTGGGCACATGCGCAGTGAAGAAACGGCCTCTGTGCCCTTCCTTCACTGGGATAGTGCCGTGACTGGCGGCTCCCGCACACATGTGACGTCTCGCGACTCCGGCCGTGACTCGTGGCCCCGGAAAGAAGAGGGGCAGAAGATGGACGCGGCCTGGAGTGGGGACATTACGGGCTTCCAATGCAGGTAAGTGGCACATAATGGGCTAATATGCGATGCACAGTAGCCCATTATGCTTTTATATTGCAGGGTAACATAGAGGAAGTAAACCCCACCAGGGCTTACTTCCTCTTTAAAGAGGTCATATATTTTTGGTAAGCAGATTTGATCTACAGAGCACTTTATTAGATGTAAATGTTTTACAGTCGGTGATGGATTGTTAAAGTGATGCTGATCTGAAGACATGAAGCACAAATAGGAATTATTATTGCACTAAAGGACTTTAATTTTCTTCACTGCTTCTTAGGTTCAAACAGCCAATTGCAGCTGTCACTCCTTGATTAGGAACCAATCCTGGGACCTGGTGTTTTGGGGTTTGCTGCTTCTGAGCCACTGGGAGATTTGTCTTGGTAGAGCCCTGGGTTTCTTCTGTTTCTTGATTTTGGACTCTGGCTCCACCCAGTGGCCAGCTATAGGTAGTCTCCTCATTTAGAACCCTATAAATCCTCACTTCCCCTTCCTGTCTCTGCCCTAGTGTAGGTTCCAGTTCTTGCTTGTCATTATACCAGATTGTTTGCTTGTTACAGACATTGCTTGTTCCCAACTACGCTTTTGGATTGCCCTTTTGCACTACGTTGACCAAATGTTGCCTGTCCCTGATGCCGTATCTGGTAACCCCTTGGATCTCTGTTTACTAAGAAAATGTCAGGAAAGACCTACTAGAACAGCTGAACTTTATTTGGGGTTAATCAAAGGCAATGTCCCTCATTGCTCTTCATTTGTCCCTCATTTTGGTCTGATGCATGTATCTATATATAAAATGCACTATTTGTCTATCAAAAAGTGTTTTCCAGTGCTAAGCCTTTCATCCAATTTCTAAATTGCTGCAGTTGCACTTTTAAGAAGCCAATATAAAGGAATAGAAGTGGTAAAAAAAAGCACTTGTGGGTCTAACTAATAATTTTTTTTGTAGAATTCTCCTTTAAGGAGGCGTGGCAGGGGGTGTGTCCTATGCCTACATACTTTTGCTAATAGGTGGCCCTCGTTCCCATCTAAGAAAGTTGGGAGGTATGGCGGTGTGCACTGACTGCTATTTAACATGAGGTTGAATGTGATTGCTTAACTCTGAACACAGCTACATCCCCAGTTATAAGAGGGTGTGCACATTTATGCAATCACATGATTTCAGTTTTTTATTTTCAACCCCCCCCCTCAAAAAAAAAAAAAGATTTCAGTTTGTTTTTCAGTTGAGTTGTACACATTAAATGGGGAAAAAGTTCTAATATGATTTATCTTTGTCTCATTTTTTTACATCACATAAGCCTGATATTTTAACAGGGGTGTGTAGACTTTTTATACCCACTGTAGGTAAGGCTTACCTATAGGTACTGTAAACATCTCCAAACATGCACCGTTTAGGAGATCTTACTGTGCCAATGTCATCGTTCCATGCCGTGCCCGGGAGTGACGTCACACAGCCCCGGAAAGAAGACGGGTGAAGATGGACACGGCCTCCAGCGGGGTCGATGAGGGCTTCGTTTGCAGGTGTCACACACAGGGCCATCTTTAAGGCAGGGCAAAAGGGGCAGCTTCCCTGGGCCCTGTCATTGTTGTGGGGCCCAAAGCAGCTGCCTCATACTTGCCAATGATCCTGGTTTAAATTCCCTTGTCCCTTGAAGTTTTAGACCTGTGCTGTGTCCCGATATCTAAGTGCTGTTACTAAAGCTGCCCAACTCTGCCCTATTGTTGTGTACAGATGACTCACCTGCAGACCCTATGTTTACATGTAAATAACCGTAATTGATATGTAAATAGCGGCAGCATTCATATGTAAATAGTGGTGGCCAGCTGTGCTGATATGTAAACAAAGGTGGCATTCATATGTATATCATGCCCCCCCCCCCCAAGGTCATATTCACCATCAATATTGTAAAGCGCTGCGCAAACTGTCGGCGCTATATAAATACTGTATAATAATAATAATAATCACCTATACTGGATGCTGCCCACTGGGGAGACAAAGGCATGCTTGAAATTCCACAACACATGTCAGCAGATGCGTGATGGTGTCATTAATAATTGATGCCACTGCTGTGTATCTGCTAAAGGGCAGCATATTTCTGTGGTGTCAGGAAAGCGACTTTGCGCTCCCCAGTCCATGATGTGCGGGCAGTGAGACAATGTGCTGTAACCTCTAGAAACCAATCAGTGGGCAGTAATGATGTGCTGTAACCTCTAGAAACCAATCAGTGGGCAGTAATGATGTGCTGTAACCTCTAGAAACCAATCAGTGGGCAGTAATGATGTACAGTAACCTCTAGCAACCAATCAGTGGGCAGTATTGATGTACAGTAATCTCTAGCAACCAAACAAGTAGAAAGCATGTGCTGCAACCTCTAGCAACTAATCAGTGAGCTGTAATGTGTGCTGTAACCTCTAGCAACCAATCGAAATCACTGCTGATCTGATTCAGTAATCTGATTTTGAGTCTAGTTGCTATTTATCGTATGTCTCAGAGCAGGTGGAGAGTGAAATTGCATGAGGGGGGGCCCAAGAAAATATTTGCCCAGGGTCCAATCAATTTTAAAGACAGCCGTGGTCACACAATGTGTTTTATGCGATGCATGCTAGCACATCATGCCTTTCCTTTGCAGGGAAGGGGGGAGGAAGAAGAGCCCTGATGGGTTTACTTCCTCTTAGAGAACAATAGTGAATCTGCTGAAAAACTCCTGCTTCGCAGCTCCCTGCTCTCTAATGAGCTCTACAGTCATTTCACAAATAAAATCCTCCTGACATGGAAAACCTGGAGGAGGGGGAGGGGTGCTTTGCAATAAGGCAGAAAACAAGCAGTGTGATGGAAATACAACTTTCACCACTGACAGACAGCGGGCACCACAAACAATAGCGAGAGGGGGAGGAGGGGCCAGGACATCCATGCAGATGAGGGGTTGAAGGGGGCCCTGTCATTGGATAATGATGAGTGGAGGGGCGTGTCGAGGACAGAGGAGCGCTCCTCCTGCCAATCACCTCCGCTCTGTCCCCGGCACTCCGCCCCCTGTCTCCTCCATGGACTTCAGTGATCCCGGCTACCGGGACAAACTCCTTTGGCAGGTGAGAGGCGGCTCGCTGAGTGCCGGGACCAGGTGAGCGGTGCGGGATGGAGGAGGAGGTGTGTGTCGGGGATCGGTACTGATGTCATCCTATATATATAGAACTCACTGCGGATCTCCCCCCGCCCGGTGCCGGGACCGATCCGATCTGCGGCTTGTACCGTACAGAGGTGACTGATGTGCGGGCACAGCGATCGCCGGTCCCCGGGGTAGGAGTAACATGGAGTGTATGGAGGGGGGAGTATAGGAGAGCTGTCAGGGGGTCTGTTGTACCCTTCACCTTCCACCCAGCATGGGACCCATGGGTGGCACCGGGTTACCCCCCGGCCGGGATGAGTGGGGTAAACAGAGAACAGATGTCAGGAGAGGAGGAGCTCTGTGTACACAGCTGTCACCCAGCATCTGTGCCAGACATCTGAAACACCCAGGGTACTTATGTGTCACCTACCCACCAAACCTACCTACCTACCCACCTTCACCCCACATAGTTATCAGGAACTCCAACTAAAATTAAAGCGGAACTCCAGTCACAGTCGTCTTAATAGCACCATGGGGCCCCTACTACCCTTCCTCAAGTTACACACCTACTCAAGAATTAAAGTATTAATAGAGGATAGAATTAAACATATATTTATTAGTAATAAAATCGATTTGAAACAATAAGAAAACCTGCCATAAATCAAAGACTGATCAACAGAAAGGGCATAGTATAGGTGGAGAGGGAGGAAAGAACTGTACAGGGGGGTTAAGGAGGGCACAATACTGGGATAAGGAGGGCACAATACTGGGATAAGGAGGGCACAATACTGGGATAAGGAGGAGACAGTAATGGGATAAGAAAGGCACAGTATTGGCATAAGGAGGACACAATACTTGGATAAGGAGGGCACAATACTGGGATACGGGGCACAAGATAAAGAAAGCAAGCGTGCCTCTAAGTGTAAAGCATAGAGCTTTTTATTAAGCAAAAAGAGCAAAGGTACTCACAAAAGTGGAGGTAGGGATCGCATTGCAGTGTAAGCCACTGCAGGTTAAGTGTCCATGGATTAAGGAAGGCACAGTACTAGGATAAGAAAGACACAATACTGGGATAAGGAGGGCACAATATTGGGATAAGGAGGACACAATACTGGGATAAGGAGGGCACAATATTGGGATAAGGAGGGCACAATATTGGGATAAGGAGGGCGCAGCACTGAATAAGGAAGGCACAGTACTGGGATAAGGAGGACGCAATACTGGGATAAGGAGGGCACAATATTGGGATAAGGAGGACACAATACTGGGATAAGGAGGGCACAATATTGGGATAAGGAGGGCGCAGCACTGAATAAGGAAGGCACAGTACTGGGATAAGGAGGGCACAATACTGGGATAAGGAGGGCATAATACTGGGATAAGAAGGGCACAATATTGGGATAAGGAGGGCACAATACTGGGATAAGGAGGGCACAATATTGGGATAAGGAGGGCACAATACTGGGATAAGGAGGGCACAATACTGGGATAAGGAGGGCACAATATTGGGATAAGGAGGGCGCAGCACTGAATAAGGAAGGCACAGTACTGGGATAAGAAGGGCACAATACTGGGATAAGGAGGGCAAAATCCTGGGATAAGGAGGATGCAATACTGGGGTAAGGAGGGTACAGTACAGGTTCTGGGATGTGGCCATCCTAGGACAGCTTTGTAAAAAGTGTGACAGTCTAGGCAAATCTAAGACAGTTGGCAATTACGTTATAATGCAAGATTAGCATGTGGCCCCCATGCACCTGGGGCCCCTGGGCAGTGCCCATGCATTAAGACAGCCCTGACTCCTGTTATACCCTAACTAAGCCTAAACCTGTTCTCACCCCCATTCTGAGACTATTCTATCTACTCTGTAAAAGAAAGATGTCTGTAGATACTTATTTTCAGGGTTCTCTAGGTCCAGTCATATGATCGGGTCCCAGCGCTGGCTTCAGTGTAAAGGAGGGACAGGGACAACACCCACTAAGGGGAAGCCGTTGTCCGCTGTCCCTCTTCTACACTGAAGCTGGCGCTGGGACCTGACCATGTGACCGGACTGGAGAAACTTCAGAATAGGCAAGTATAAGCATCTTCCCGTTTACCGTGTAGATAGAATAGTCTTTCAATGGGGATGGGAGTAAATTTAGGCTTAGTTATTTTATGACTGGAGATCCACTTTAACTATTGAGGGTCATTAGGGAAAATGCTCTCTAGATCAGTGGTCAATGTGAAGAATGTTTCCTATATTAGTGGTCAGTGCGAAGAATGCCTCTTACATTGGTGGTCAGTGAGAGGAATGCCTCTTACATTGGTGGTCAGTGAGAAGAATACTTCCTACCTTGGTGGTCTGTGAGAAGAATGCTTCTTACATTGATGGTCAGTAGGAGGAATGCGTCTTACATTGGTGGTGAGTGGGAAGAAACTCTCCCTTGTATTGGTGGTCAGAGGGAAAATACCCCTCTTTTTGGTGGTCCATTGGAAGAATGGTCTTTATAATGGCAGTCAGCAGGAAGAATGTCCCCTAAATTGGAGAACAGAATGCCTTCTTTACAGACTGCTAAGGAGATCATGGGTGTTATTGCTGGTGGCTCAGCCAAATGGGGTTTGACTTAGAATTATGAAGGCACCATCAGATGGGAGGTCAATCAGCCTCAGCCCAAGAATCCCCTAGCAACCTCTGGAAGAACCATGAGGGTTCCACAGAACCCCCATTAAGAATAGTTGTTATATAATCTGAAAGTGGGCCCTGAGCTCTCCAAATGATAGAACCCGTCTTTGTGTGATTACAGTGTACTGTGATGAATAAGGGGGTACCTTTGTCAAGAACATGAACATGGCTGTATATTCTTTCATTTGTTATGATTTAGAAAGCTTGGTTCTTCATGTCAGAATAAGTTTGGATTGCCTGTAAGACAAAGTAAGCTTTAACATTGGTACAATTGTGAAATTTTTTGCTTCATCTACAATTGCAGGAATATGCATTTATAGTAACTATATATATGGGATTTATATACTGTATATAGTACATCCAATGACTAAGTGGTTTGCATTTTTGCCATTTAGCATTGGGGTTCTGGCTCCAGTTCCCACCAGGGAAACCATATACCTGGAGTTTCTATGCCCTCCATGTGTTTGTGTTGGGCTTTCTTCCACAATTCATAAACTTACTTGTAGCCTAATTGGCCACCGGGGAACAGTGAATGGATGGGTTCTCTCTGTGAAAAAAGTGTCAGCACTGTGTAAATGATATAATTGGTTAGTGTATAAAATATATACTTTATATGCAGCTTCCAGAGTGGTTTTCATATCTAAAGATCTTTTATCCATCTACAAATTGTTGCTCGTGTAATAATGAAAAGGCTGCTTGATAAGAGTTGGTCAGATTTCAGATAGAATGGGCTTTAAATAAAGAGACGCTATAAGCTTTATTTAAAGTGACCCTGTCATGTGAAAAAAAGGGTTTCTGCAAGTGAAGTGTTGGTAAACTGAACTTCCTGGCAGCCCTCAACTCCTACTTCCTGCAGCCTCCACCAGTCTCTGCAGCATTGGACACTTCCAGGAGTGCCAATTGGCTGAGTTCCCTGCTGCCCACCACCGTTCCATCCTTTGACCCATACATCACTACAGGGCACAGCAGTGACCTAGGGGATGACGAATGGAACCACGGTGGCAAGACCTCCTTTGCAGAATGTTGAAGAGACTGGCGCAGTTATTGTTGTAGAAGTGTATAGCTGTATATATACTGTATGTAACAGAAGAAGAATGTGGGGGATCTCTATGCTGTGGGTTCCCAGCTCCTACACTGTTCACCATGATATAAAATGAATGGAGGATCCAGAAGAAACCACTTTCTGATGGCTGCAGCTTAATGATGATGGAAGGGGGAAGTAACAGAGTTCTCCCTGTCAGAGTCCCAGATGACTCAACTCACCAGCATCTACCAAACACTGAAGCAGCACTTTTTATAACGCAGATTATGATTTACAACAACATGTTTGGAATAGCGGCAAGGATGGGAAGTGTCATTATAATGGGGGATTTTAATTATCCAGATATAGACTGGGAGGAAGGTACTACACACTCAGCTAAGGCTTGCCATTTCCTAAATGTCCTGCAGGACAATTTCATGGGTCAGATAGTAAATGCACCAACAAGAAAAAAAGCATTATTAGACCTTCTGATTACTAACAACACAGATCTGATCACAGATGTGGAAATAAGGGGCAGTCTAGGAAATGGCAACCACAGGTCAATTTGTTTCAGTATAAATTACACAAATAGGAAACATAAGGGGAATACAAAACACTGAATTTTAAGAGAGGCAACTTCCATAAACTATGCTCCTTGCTGGAAGATGTTAGTTGGGATAAAATTCTAGGAACATTGAACGCAGAGGAAAAATGGGAGTGCTTCAAGTACATACTAAACAAAGGTATTAGCCAGTGTATCCCAATGGGAAATACATTTAAAAGCGCTAATAAAAGACCGGGGTGGTTTAACTCCAACTTAAAAGCACACATAAAAGCAAAGGAGAAGGTCTTCAAAAAATATTCCATCTTTATAAGGTAGGCAATAAGGAATGTAAGGGTGCAATCAGGGTGGCTAAGATAGAACATGAAAGACACATAGCAGAGGAGAGTAAAAAAAATTCCAAGAAATTCTTTAAGTACAGGTGATATTTGAAAAATTTGAATATCGTGCAAAAGTTAATTTATTTCAGTAATGCAACTTAACCACTTCAGCCCCGGAAGGATTTCCAGCTTTAGGACCGGAGCCCTTTTTGCGATTCGGCGCTGCGTCGCTTTAACTGAAAATTGCGCGGTCGTGCGACGTTGTACCCAAACGAAATTTGCGTCCTTTTTTTCTCACAAATAGAGCTTTCTTTTGGTGGTATTTGATCACCTCTGCGTCATTTCTGATCGCCGCTATAAACAAAAGAAGAGCGACAATTTTGCAAAAAAACCCAAATTTCTTACTTTTTGCTAGAATACAAATCCAAAAAAAAAATATAAAAAAACATTTTTTTTCACCGTTTTTGGTCGATTTATATTCTTCCTCATATTTGCGATAAAAAAAATCGCAATCGGCGTTTATTGATTGGTTTGCGCAAAAGTTTTTCCTGCGTTTAAAGCAAACCCATGTTGCAGCGTGCTGGCGCGTTAAAAGTCAATTTCGCTGCGTCGCGGCTTAGCGTTTTTCCCGAGGCCAGGATTTCGACCTTTAGGAAGGCCCCGACTTCACCAATTCAACGTAATGACTTTATTTAATTGAAAACGTGCT